>CM055276.1:86618804-86683301 GCA_029237695.1 Conchocele bisecta | reverse complement strand
CCTGGTTCTTGCAGCCTGTGATACCAAGTTACACGTCAGGGAGAGGATTTATATAAGCTTGCTTTCAATCCAATCCCATTTGTATAATTCTGTATTTACTATGATTGATGCATTACTTGTAAATAATATACAAATAAAATATGTTTAAACTAAAAAAGCCGGTGGATGAACAAATGGCGGCCATTTTTCAAAATGGCCGCCATGCCATTTTTAGCTGTTTATATTACGGCTGTTAATTGGCAATTAGGCAAGTATGAACCATGTCAATTGCTATAATATATTGCCAAATTGGTTAATAAATGGTTCACAAAGGATGTTATACACCATCTCATTAGGAAATACCAATGATTTTCAAAATGGCCGCGAAAATGGACATTTTTCATTGTTACTTCTCAATAAAATTATTATTAAAAATTATTACAATAATATAATGGTGTTGAATCCATCTAGTTTAACCTGCATTACATACATATATCTATCAAGGCAATTTGTGATCCATTTGAACCACCTAAGTCTCAAAAAAATTCAAAATGGCCACCATCATCCACATACTGTCTACAGATGGTTCTTCAAAGATGTTATAAAATATGCAATGGACGGATTAATTGTGTAGACTTTGGCCTAAATTATAGTTGGCTTTGAATTCCAGGTCATGTTCTGGGACACAATGGTCTTTATTATAGTTTCAAAATGGCCGCCAAATGTTTTCATTTTATAACACTCATGTTGTTCTCAGTAGTTAACTCATGCTGGTATGGTTATCGTCCTTTAACTATCAAGGCATACAAGTTAACTGCATACAGACACTACATATATATGCGAAAAAGTGTTCAAGCAAGTGTTTAGCAGTTGGAATGATTGAACAATGCATTTATAATATTTGAATGCATATATACCAATTTGTATACATGTGACTAATACCTTAGTGGATATGTAGTAACATTATCAATCGGTTCAAGCGCAAATGCGATGTGTGCTATTAAAGTATGATACAAAATTGCATTCAAGTTGCTTAGAAGTGAAAGGGCTATCAGTGTATGGAGGAGCAAGTGAATACAATTACAAACAATTTCAAATGAATGTATACAATGATATACATTGTATAATATACAACGAACTGTCATGATAGGCGTAACGGTTATTTGTCAGTATCATAACCACGACTAGGTGTATGAATAGTACCACCATACGTTATAATCAGTTACCTGGGCAGTATACACGCAAGTCAGGGATGGGGACATATATCTTATTTCTTCTCATAATTATGTAACACGTATGTGACTATCTTCGGATGTATGCAAGCAAAACATCCACCTTGACGAAAGACGTAATGCAGATAACACTAATTGTGTAGTACTTATTCAAAGGTGTACTATACACACATGCCCAGTGCTGAACACCACTGCATATTCAAGCAAGACATTTGTGAACATCATTTTATTTATCAAGATATTTGTATTACTATACGCATGTGTCATTTATTTACTAGTAATGAATATGTTGGCAATTTGTTATGGAATGGTTTTTCTATGCATCCAACTAGCAAGCTAATTGAGATAGTGTACACCCGGAGCGATGCAATGGACAACACAGCCATTAAGGTTACAAACGTAGCGAACTATGGTTATTGAGTCTCAGACCAACACTTACTTACATTTAGCGTATACATATGCAATTCGTGGAATGTTTCAAACCATGTAGGCATATGCATTATCATTGGTAATATAAAATCCTCAACTGTTTACTTTATGAAGGCTTTAGAAATTCATTGGTATCAATTGCATGCAAGATTATAATGCTATTCGACAAACATACATTTTGGCATAGACATGGAAATGATTAATCTGAGAAAATACTTGCATACACCTGGAACGTAACATTTCCGTGAAAGATGGACAGTATAATATAGGTTGCATATGCATGTTAGTGGACATTACAATTGATAGAGTTGGTAAAAATGGTCCTGCGATTCATTTCCACTATTTACACACATTCATCAAGTTGCATTCCCCATCAAGGTATAATTTTGCTATTTTTACAATACACAATCCATACAGTGACCAGTATTCTCCTATTCAATTGTCATGCTGCATGGTATATATGTACCTTAATTATAGAGGAAGCAAACAGTCACCTTTGTGACAGATCTTATTCCGAATATGAATATAATACAGATAGTGCATTTCAGCTTATTTTCAAACATTGTTACTGCAACAATAATTAGAGATATATTTATTACACTATTACATCATATGATTAGATTGGCGCAGTATAGGAAATATTGAGTATTGATCAAATTGTGTTGGTTCTGATCGGGGACCCATTTGCATATTGCCTTTTGTTATAATCAATATAAACACACAATTATAAATTAGATAGCATTATTAGATTATAGGGTTATAATACCTGACTAGCTAATATCTTCTATCTGAGAAACGGTTATTTTCCAACAGTTCAGCTGGCTACACTCTTGTACAACATATGTATACATAGTACTCTTTCGCATCAAGACACAGACACCAATCTCCACACTCCTCAAACCACTCCTATAGCCGCCAGTGAACTAACACATCCGCGCTCGCCGTTCATTCACCAAACATTCATTAACAAACAGTGCAGTCTCTGAGTACTATGTATACATATGTTGTACAAGAGTGTAGCCAGCTGAACTGTTGGAAAATAACCGTTTCTCAGATAGAAGATAATAGCTAGTCAGGTATATAACCCTATAATCTAATAATGCTATCATAATTCATAATTGTGTGTTTATATTGATTATAACAAAATCAGGGAGCACCAGTTATTTATTTGTTAAGGAAATAGTCTACCTCAACAAATAATGCACATGTTGTGCAAGTCCAATGTGTAAAATAAACTTATGAAGGGCAGTTGATCAGTCCGCTATAATGCTATATAACCATATATACATTAATAATCTGGCGGCCATTTTGAAATTGTGCAACATACAATTTGATACAGTTTATCCAATAAATGTATGACTTTGTTTCATTTCGGATGACAAAGACATTAGGTAATATACCATTATTATAAACATTTATGAACAAGAAATGGTTTCAGTTTTCAGTATTTAGTTTATTTCACAAGCTACATTTGATGTACAATGTGAGGTACCAAATATATTTAATATTGTTGAATGAATATGAAATCAATATACAATGAGATTACTAATGTTGTAAATCAAATACGTATACTGTTTCCAATACTGATCTAGTGGTTGAATATTTGGATATGATTCACAATCGAATCAGCCATTTTCTATTTGAGATATGTCCGTACAGTACGGACGATATCACGGACATATAGTATATCCAGTATGTATGGACAGTAATAATACACATTTAAGTAGTTTTCAATCGATAATACCCGGTTATAAGATCATTAAATTGCATAATATTACAAACCAGTGAAATTGCCATTGTAAAATAAGTGGGTGGGGAATGGTAGAAAATACGTTGTTTTTCACTTTGTATATTTTATGGTAGACACTAAATATTCAACATATGTGCATTGGATATGTTCAATTGGCACTACTAGACCACATTGATGTTGATAAAATGAAAAAATGCCAATAAAACACATAAAATCTGACTTCTAGATCGTTAGATTTCTTTCAAGTGTATATTATTTTATTTTATTGGTGTTCAAAATCTCAGAGAACATTCGAAAATACCATCCTTTTCGAACAAAAGGATATAAGTTATGGAATTATTGTTAAAAAATGCGATAATAAAAATACCGAGGGTGGCTACTTACAAAAATGGCACCATATGTTCATCCACCGGGTTACAGACGCAGACAACTGCATAACTGTAATTGGATGTAGTTTCAGGAAATATATGTCTGCAAAAGTCCCTACAGGGGGGGGGGGGATTTCGGTTATTGGCTCATGGGATAATAGCCCAGGGGTAACCTGAATTATTTACATCTCGGCAGAGACCTACGATTATATTTTTCTGCATCTCGGTACATAATTTTGATAAATACGGACATACATGTATTTTTAAAGTATCGTCCATCAAAAGATACCATCGCCGCTACATGTATCTTAGCCATTTTGATTTGTTTAAAAAAATAACCGTTTATCCGTTGTTTACGGATTCGTTTGCTTCAACCATCGTCAACTGCAATACAGTATTTGGTTGTGGCATTTTTATCACGGTGTGCGACAGCTAATGATGTAAACTATTGTACATGTACATTTGTAATTGGTAATTTTGTTCTATATGTTTGTTCAGGTACAATGTCCTCGTCATACTCGTCACTGGCACGACCAGTCGGAGAAACCACTACATCTAGTACTAAGTATACGTTATATTGCCCTTCGAATACATATAATATTTGGCAAATATACAAAAATCAACAGTGTGTCACGCGTAATGCAAAACAATCTGGTCATAACAGACTGTACTGCATTGAAAACTACCAAACACAACGAGATAATTAAATACCCACGGAGACCAACGACCAAAGAGGCCAATATCATACCATAAATTGGTGATGCCATACACAATATGGCATGTGTATACTAGTAGTTTCGAGACATGCGTCGAATTATAAGTGCGTCGAATTAACATGTATGACGATATATACACAAAGTTCAGACTGATTGTTATATGCCCCGTCATTAGAATTCGGTACAGATAGTCTCCGAATTCTTGACCAAATATCATTTCGTCAACATTAAGCTGGATTTCGGCTGGATTTCGGGAACATGTAAAATGTAATGGTTTCGGTAGATTTCGGCACTGTAGTGACCCCGTGATAAATCTGGCTTTCAATTGGACATACATAGCATTGATGATGCTTTTCACAATTATTTCCGACAGTATATAGAATATAAACGAAGCAGTATCCTATAGGGTGCTTATTTGATACCAAATGCATACCATTATACAACTTCTTTTACGTATAATATGCATAATTTGGGGGCCTTAATATAAAATTAAAATGCTGTTCATATCCGGTATTTTCGTTCATATCCGCGGATATGGTTCATATTCGGTCTTTAGTCATACCGCGCACGATTCTCGTTACTCGACAAATTGGATCATAAGTTTTCTATTAAACTAATCCGTAAGTGTGTTTCAATTCGGGTGAAATGACATAATAAGTGACGTACATTAACTACTTTTTCTTACCTCTTTCAACAATTATAGTCACAACCAACTGTCCTTGTCGCTTTACGTTATGCTAATTGATATACATTGTTGTACAAAAAGATACTCCAAAACAACCTCCACGTACCTCTATAGACCTGTCCACGACCACGTATTAAATAGAGCCGTTCAATTTCTGTTGGCCGCAATATAGTGTAAACAATATAGCAACATAAAGCTCACAAGGCAGAAATGTAAACGCACTAATCAATGTCCCTAGTTATTAAAAACAACTGTCACATGCATGTTCAATGTGTGTTTTCAGGAGAAGATCTAGTGAAAAAATAGTTTTATGCTGCATATTCGTATAGTGAAATCGTTATAATCATGCGTCTTCATCATGGAGTGAAAGTTGGGTAAGTTACATGATACACAAGTATGCATCTGTTAGACTTTGTACGAGAGCAGAAGGCTCGATATTGAAATTGGTTGGCAGGCTTACACAAACTGTAGGAAGCACCAGCCAACTTAATATTCCTGTTGTTATTATGCAAAATTTCTCGGATACTATTCTGTGTGTGTTTGTTTGTGTTCCTATGTGCGACGTACAGTCAACAACTCGCAACAAATCAAATCCCGCGATTGCACATCGATCCGAATGTATATTCGTTATCTATAGTTAGCATTGAGTTTAAATCACTTCTGAACTACATGTTGTCATGCTGAAAATACATAACCATACCCGAGTTTCACGAAACGTCATATGTATTATGTGTGAGACAATGAATATGGTGCGGGTGGTGGGGGGAGGGGAGGGGCTAACACGTGTTCTAACTGACTAACGCTTGGACCGATGATATATGACGTGTGTTTGCCATTATGCGAGTAAACACAGAATTGACATATGACAGTTGTTCCCAACTTTGCTGTCGGAAGGTGGCATGTTTTGTTTACAATATATCATGTTAAGTTAGCTTTATATTTTTTATTCATATTTACAGATTAAGACAACTGAAGAGAATATTGCGGGAACTGGGTCTTCGCAGACGTGGCCAAACTCGTGATGCAGAAGTAGTGGATGCTGTGCAGGTAACAAAGCCTAACTGACTTCTGTCACAGACTTACATCGATTATATACCTTTAACAACAGAATTTATAAAACTAATTATGAGGTAGCGCAATAGGAATAAAAAGTCACTTGGAAACCAGCTTTGCAAACTGATTACATTTTACAGAGAGAGATTCGTGGTTCTGGTGCCAATCTATGATACCGAAGTATGACTAGAAGACTACTGGCTAGACATGGACTTAGCGCGTCAAGGTAATACAATACATGTGTTGAATGAGCAATGCAGTTGCATTGTTGAGCCTTATAAAGTCTCCACGTGCTTTCTATCAATGTTGTTTTATTTTCCGATTCTTGTTGGTCGTTGGGAACTGCTGCTATTCCGACAGTTCTGTATATTCACTTCGATTTTGATAATTCACTGTTTGGTTATACAGCTCGCGTGTTCCCACAAAAAGGAAGTTTCTCGTCACTTTCAGTCATTATTAAGGCACATTACTTGGCATGATGTTGGTCGTCTGTCTAATCCAAACTATGTTTTTATGTTTGCGACCAAATACATGTATGATCCTTATTTACACTTTTTTCGATAGTCCACATAATACAATGTATTAGGAATTGCAAGAAAATGTATATTTGTGTAGCTCATTTGTGATTTTATTTTATACCCCTTTTTGAATCAAATGTTTGTTAAGAACAATGCCTGCAACCATGAAACTTTGTGTACAGTTTCTATATGATATAGACAGATGCGCAAAGTGGTGAAATGCTTCGATTGAAGGGTGGGAATTGGCTCACGGGCCTTCCATACCCGCGGATTAATCCGCAGCATATCACACTTTTGTAGAACACGCTTGTTGAGGCGGGAAACACATTTTTAGTATTTCTGAAACATCCGGGACGGGAATCGAACCCGATCCGTCTAGGTGACAGTGCAGTATGCTAACCCCACGGCCACAATCCGTACGCAAAGTGGTGAAATGCTTCGATTTAATGGTGAGAATTGGCTCACAGGCCTTCCCACTTAGATATTCACAATTGCTGAATCATTTCTTGTACAATTAACATGAGAAAGCCAAAAAGAGCCATGATTATCGACGAACACTACCACCAGAAAATATATACATTGCAAGTGCGGTTTAATTACACTTGTTGAGTTGTGCCACGGACTATGTCAGTAATGCCAGTCAATGGCAAAAAATGCCTTTAAGCAAAACTCATTTAAAATGGTGCACCATAATATGGTGGCATGAATTTACCATCGAGATGACGAGATGGTCAAATAATTTAACTCAACAAGTCGACCTAATTATCACATCAAGACAACATAACACGATAGTAAGTCATCATTTGTAGATAACTTACGACAACTTGTTGTGTTAAATGGTCACGTTATATCCATTTAATGTGATAACCTGTCAAGTTATGGACGACAATCTGATGTAATCTATCTCATTATATAGACATGTGAGATAAATTATTACGTTATGTCGACATGACGAGATAAAATTTCATGTTATATTGAAATGACGAGATAATGTATCACGTCATGTCCACATGATGACAAAATATATCATTATGTCGACTTGTTGAGATAATGTATCACGCTATTTCGACAATCCGACAAGTCGACATAACGTGATACTTTTATCTCAATATGTCGACATAACGTGATTATTTTATCTCAACATGTCGACATAACGTGAAATTATATGTCATCATGTCGACATAACGTCATGCTTTATCTCAACAAACTGACATACAGTGATATTTTATGGCATAAATTTCGACATAACCGTGATGAGTTATTGCCTCATGTTGATGTAATTTATCTCCAAATGTTGTCTTAGTTTCACGTTATGTTGAAATAACGTGATAGGTAAGTTGAGATAAATTAAGTGAACATCTCGTCATCTCGATGGTCAATTCATGCCACCATAATTAGGTAAAGATGTACAACTGTCGAATATTTGACAGTCATGCTCAACGAACACCAATAATTCGAAAAACTATTCAACCGCAAAGCCCACGACCCTGGAACATGGTGTACAGCTTCCTTATCATATGCCGATGAAGAAAATGGTGTTATAATCTGCATACGCCCCTCGCATGTGTAGTGGATGATCTGCCTGTTTAAAATCATGCCATCATTTAAATTTTCAAAATGGCTTACGTGTCTGAAACATATAACTTGAACTATAAATCGAAAAAACTTTTACCCACATTATCACAAAACCTACAACCCTATCTTCCTTATTATATGTGCAAAGTAACGTTCGATTTTCTTATTGGACCTCCACATCATGGATTATCTTCCCCTTTCGGACAATTTTTGAAAGTGGGTAGCCTATACCGCTAGCCTACGGATTCAGTCGCTCTTGCTAAATATTAATTTCAGAACGTACATATCGCAGGTGCAGCGTCTAGTTGACCCTGATGGAGTTGCAAGCCGACGACGGCATCAGCTGCAGAGAAAAATTTATATGAACAAAGGGCCAAATTATTTGGTTCATGTCGACGGCTATGACAAGCTTACGGTGCAATTTGTGGGTAAGGAACTACATTTGCATTATCTTGTGACAAAATATCCAGTTTTATGTTATGCCATTCGGAATTTCCACTAAACATTGAACATAACACTCATAGCACCTGTAGATTAAAATAGTATGCACATCGTGAAGTATTGACTGGTAAATCAAAGCTAATATTTATTTGACCTCATTGTACCTCAATATGGTGACATGGCATTTCGAGTCGATGTAGTTTATGGTAATTTGTGATTTGTAAACACGTTTTTTCATTGGCTGACATTTCTTCACGTCATCCGGTAACGTAATCCAAGCTTCGGAATCATAATACACGACGATAATGCGTTATTATAGCATCAGAACATGGTTGGTTCTCCGCATTGAGGCGACACACAATTAAAAGAGTATATACTTTTTCTATTTTTGAATCTATATCAGTTTTCATTTTGAAAATGCCGTACTGCTGGATCAATTGTATCATCGTGTATATACAGATAGGCAACGAAAATGACGTTCTCTTGTTACAAATTAGTTATATCGACATAAATAGGACATAGCCTCACTATCTTTCTTAACGTTTATCTCCCACAGACCGAAAGAAACGCGGGTAATAGAAATTAGTGTTGTCAGTACCGACACTCGTTGTTGTTTGAGGCTTTCGTATACCTTTGGTACCACCACACCGAATACCCATTTCGAATAGACATGCATATCAACTACCGGATACATTGAACTGATAATGTGAACGATATCGCAAAAATAAAATTCAATGGTTTTTCTCTTTTTAATTTAGGTTCTCGCGCAGAATTCTCTGGTTGAACGTTTCCAGCACAAATAACGACCCGGAGGTTATTGCGTACTACTTCCTGGAATACGTGACAGAGATAAAAGGTGAGGTAAATTATGTTTATGGAGCAAAAATTAAGTAACAAAAATGAGTAGCAAGTCAGTAGCATGATCATTAACACCTTCCCTAAAGAAAATACCATCATTGAACACCACGAAATTCCCGTCACCGTGCCACGAAAATAACAGACATGGCCATTAAGAACAGATTTGTTCATGACCAAACCAGCAATACGATGCAAAGTTTAAGGGTTGGATCTTCTTACATGTATGTGTATTGTAATCATAATGGGCATATTGCAGTCAAACTATGTTCTTTCATTTGGAGCTGTACCACGATGTATACGAGCGGACGCCGGCACAGAAAACGTGATCATGGGAGATATCCAAAAGGCCTTTCGATGGGAACACTTAGATGACATGGCAGCGGACAACAGCTTTTTGGTCGGTTCTTCCCATTCTAACCAGGTACATATCTTTATGATTGGAATAAGACCATGAAAAAAACATGCATACAATGACAAGAGCATTCTTCGCTCGTTTCTGCAAACAAGAAGCACCTAGAAAATACGTCATATCAATTCATGGCATACTTGTAGTATATTGTATACTCGTATACATATAGGCTGGTGATATGCTTCGATACGTCTACAATGGACGATGTTTTCTTTTTGCATAAAGGCATTTATCACACTGATGACAATCACGTTATGCGGTGTAATAATACCATTTCATATTTTGATATGAATGCGCTTATAATATCATCTGTGGCGATTTTGATTGTCAATTCATAGCATAATTTTAGTATATTATATAATACAGATAGGCTGGTGATATTCTACATACGTCATACTAGTTTGCACCAATGGATGGTTGATATGGATGATGTTGTTTCATAAAGGCATTTATCACATGACAAATAACACCATTTCATATGTTTTATATGAACACGTGTGTAATAAACCTGTGGCGATCTTGATTGGCTGGCCGCATAAACTTAAATACGTATTCATATTATGCGCTAACGTTACGGTAAATGACTACATCTAGACTCTGGAAAATGAATTACACTGCTCTAACATCGGTCAAATAGCATAATAACAACTGCACAGCATGTGCTATCTTGATTAAATTGTTTTTATTGTCTATTATGGAACATATTTGCAGCGTAGAAATTTAGAAACGTTAATGTGTGAATTTGCAATGCAGTTTGATCGTTACATAATATTGTGCATGCGTGGACCTACATGTATTTGACAATGGTAGTTAGTAGTTTAACCATAAGGACTATGTTTGACTTTTTGTTCACTTGTTTTCAATTGTCTAGCGCATTGAAAGATATTGGCTGAACAACAGACAAGGTGGTTGCCAATTTTGGATAGATGCGTTCAAAATGTTGGTAGCATCTGGTGTTCTGTCTACAGCAGATCCATTGTCTATGTAAGTATGTTTATTACATTTATTAACAAATAACTATTAACTAATACATATTGGCAAATAAGTATTAACCTATGACTATTAATAATAAGAATTAAGAAAATAAGCATTAGCAAGTAAGTATAAACAAATAAGCATTAACGAAAAAGTATTAACTATAAGTAATAAGAAATAACTATTGTCTCCAGGGCTTCCGTAAAGGCTGGATATATGTGCCATTTAATCGCAGTGGCATTTTCAAAGGATATATTGACTAACATTTTGTATTTGCATTTGCTAAAAAATATCGCCATTGTGTGGCATAAATTCGCGACAATAAGCATTATGTTTCCCATTTAGTTTCTGAAAAAAACTTCCGCTGAGATGTAGGGCGTCCTCTCAGGTGTTATCTCTGTTTATTTTGTTTGCAGAGAATATGCCAGATTCTGTTTCATGAATGTGCTGCAAGGAGATCTAGATGCTGTTAGAATGGAATGGAACCAGCATGCAGTGAGACAGAGTCGTCAGGCGGAATCACCTGGTGGTAAACCGGACATCATGTACTTCTTACCTGAGCTATATGGTATTATCAATAGTTAATATATTATATATTGGCAATGTACGTTGTACATGTACACCATTATATTCTATGGATAGTTAAAATCACCGTTTTAGTACAACCCATGTCTTGGAAAATTGCCGATACATGCATGCTGATTTATCAGTCATATATTATGCGATCGTGACTATTGATGTGAGTTGTCAATTCACGTAAACAAATCAATGTTGATATAAATTACACTTAATATCAGCTGTACCTGTCTACTAAACTTAGTTTATATAAAGAGGAATAATTATGTCGATGAAGCATATTGTAACATATATTAACGATTATGCATATTATAAAGCATACTTGTTTTTTATTTATTTATATATGAATATGCATTTTAGCTTCATAATTAAACATTTGGAAGTGACGTGCGCTACTTCCAACAATAAATTCATAAAAATATGTTTGAACATGTGGCATATAAGTTTTGAACTGGGTACAATTGATACATAATTAGGTAATTATTTATTTTAGACGCTAGCGTATAAACAGCTTAACTGTGGCAGTATACCTTTTATATGTTCTCTCTCACTGAAATTCAAACAAAAATTACAATGTAGATACCGTCGATTACAAGACCGATGTTTCCATGGACGACGTCGAGGAAGTCAGACGCCGCTGGTGCCGACAGCCAATGGGATGCAGTGATGAAGTGGCGGCGTTTCTTACACGGAAAATGGAGCAACTGTGTTTCAGAATGCCGTCGTCATTCGACGAAGCGCTGAACTTGTTTGGTAGGTTGCTGCCAACACTATCATAGACGCAGACGACAATATGTCTCACGACATACATCGATGTACACAAGGCAGCGAGCATGGGTATCGACGTATATGTATCTAGTGAGGATAGATGGCTCGCACTGACAGCTGATCAATGATGTTATCGTATTACTCGTCCCTCAATAAATAGTGGGCTTGTTAAGTCCATGTTGACTTCAAATCATGATGCAGACAATCCCTTTCTTTGGCATATGAGTTCCTTGGGACATTATGGAAATAATTATTCAAAGACACAATTTGTATCATGAAATTCAAGATGGCCGCCGTCGGCCATTTTGGAAATCAAATTGATGCGTAGAACAGCAACCGTTTGTCAGAATAACTATTGTAATACATGTTTCTTAGCTAACTTGACATCGCTAAATCCATTTTTGACATCGGTTTTACATTTTGACGATCTTTAAGAGAACATCTCAACATTAATACAAAATCGCATTTTAATAATATGTACTGAATCAAAATTATTTAGACATGAACACAAGTGCATACATATCAAATTGAATGATACATGCAGGAATATGTATTGCAATATCCAGATACAATGTTGTTGTAGGAGGCAGAGACCTCACTACCTTCCTCCCCATCTCGGCGGAAGTGAAAATATCTTTAAAATTCCCAATGGGTTGCGTGTTGGATGAGAATATGCTAGTGAATGCTGTTTGCATGTTCCTCCACTCATTTTGCAATGTTTTGGGATGGTTTTGAATTTTTAAATACATTTTATCAAAATCACTGACATTAGGAACATATTTCGATGACTCATCTAAATCTAATTGCAGCTTTGCAAAGCAATTTCCTGTGTTATTTTGGTATTGTCATCATGTAACAGACATGCTAAGCATATATTTCGGTTAAAATAATGGCTCGATTTTTTGTTTTCAGAAATCGTAAGAAAATGTCAATTTTGTATTCTATTTTCCATAATATACGTTTAAATGCAAAAATGATGTCAGAAATGAATTCAGTAATGTCATGTTAGCTAGAAAACATGTATCACAATAGCTAATCTGATAAATAGTTCCGGGGATATGAAACAACATGGATTTTAAGATACGAGTTGTGTCTTTGGATAATTTTTTCCCTAATGTCCCAAGGAACTCATATGCCAAAGGAAATGTCTGCATCGTGATTTGAAGTCAACACCCTATTTGATGGACTTAACAAGCCCACTAAACGTTGCTGTGTCATATGACCACTTGTATCCCAATTGTTGCCATTTTTTAATGTGTAAATTGTCAAACTGAAGCAGTGTCTATTATTAGAAGTGCATCTGCCACAGATAAAAACCGCATTTACCTGCAAACCAGGCAAGTAGACAGTAGTGACCATGGTGACAATACACTCAGATAACTGCTTACAAGTCACTGGATTCGATAAAGTATTTATGGTAATACATGTATATATCTACAACAATGTGTATTGTTATTATTGTTACACAGACTTTACTGAATTCTCAAACATTTTAATAAAGGGTCAACAATCCCTTCATATATCAGACTTTGTATATAAATTTGATGAAAACAAGGCATAGCTTGCTGTAGTCAAATGTCTGAATATGGAAATTATGACAGAATTAAGAAACTGATGCAAACTTCTTAACAGGACGGATACACGAACAGACGGAAACACGGACCAAACACTATATGCTTCCGACTCTACCGAGATTCTGGGCATACCAAAGTGTAGACAAGAGAGTGTTAAAACTCTAACATTGTTCTGCATTGACGGATTTTGAAATCGCGCTTCACACTCATCTCACTGGTTTGAAGTTCAATGTTACAGAGCAGGCTTTCGTGTGCCGACAGACCACATTTCTAGTTACATGTAATTCTGAATATATTTATCACGCGTAGTACTTAGTGTCCGTCCATTCCAGCCGCTGACATTTTGAGCAACGACCAGACTTGTCACAGGAGACTGAATGTATCTGACTTAACACTAATTAAACCTATATTTTAATTAATGAATATCTAGATCAGGATGGGTGCATGTTATGAGCATCCAGGCTAAAATAAAAGTAGTATATAATAGCTGAATGTGTGGTAAATGGTTACGTTATATAGGAATCAAAGGACTGAACGTACTGAAACTATTCGCAGAATGTGTTTGTGGATGACACATCGACTAATAAGACTGAAATGGCGATCAAGCTAAAGTGTTAGAACTATGTTCCATGGTGTAAGACCCGCGTTTTTAAAAAGTTTTCAACCCGCAAAATATGTGCTGCTACCGACATTAGCTAATTTGCATAAAAGCTGTAAGACCTCACATTTGGATGTTGGTTGAATAATTCTTCGCTAGCGCTCGAATAAAAATCAAGTATTGTCGCCCATCTAGAAAATGATCTAACGGTGTAGAAACTAGAAAATGTGGCCTGTCGACGCACGTAAGTCACCAATTTGGAAACTGTTAAAATACTTTCAAATACAATGTACATAAACAGACAAGCGGACGGACGTACGATCAGAAGGCATGTGTACAATATGAAGATATTAGCTGAAGGCAAAGAGAGAGTATAGGTGATTGGAGAAACTCTTACACACACTTTAAACAAATATGCAGACAGACGGACGGACGTACGATCAGTAGCGAGGGTAATTGTATGAATGTAAAATAATGTATAGTTATTTAGTAATGCATGTGTGCTATATGAAGATATTAGCTGAAGGCAAACACAAATTAAAGGTGATTTGATAAACTGTTCAAATAAATAGACAGACAGACGGAGCTAGGGTAATTGTGCAATATGATGATGTTAGCTGAACGAAAACATAAATTATAGGTGCTGTGAGAAACTCTTACAAAACTTTAAAATAAATAAACAGATAGACGTACGATCAGTAGCGAGTGTAATTGTATGAATGTGGAATGAATGCAAACAGAAATTAAACGTGATTTGAGAAACTCTAACACAAACTTTCAAATAAATAAACAGACGGACGTACGTACTGAAGGCAAACATAAATCATACCTAACGTGACTGCACTCGGTGTTTTACAATCGTTCCCTGAACAATCAGTATTATCACAGCGATTATAAAATGCCAGTGTCATAGGTTTTTGAGACCTGTCAAAATGTTGACAATAGTGAATCAAATTCTAAAACAGCGAATACAAAGTTGATACAGACAATGATAGCCAGATACAAGCATAGTTATGTGAATACACATTTTTACACCTAATTATAGCATATATTTGTGAATAATTATTACATTCTGAGATTACTAAAATCTCAGATTGTCATTCTGAGATTGTCAAACTCTGGAGGGCTAGTCATATCTGTGGCATGCAAATTGTATTTGAGTCATATTCAGAAATTACCTACGGTTATTACATCCGGTAATGTTTTATGCTAGAGGACGTCCAAGTATAACATGGTTTTCGTCGGAAAGAACGGACTCCTGTTTACGTTGCATGTAATATCCGTCAGCTTGTATTCCGTCAATGCAAAGCTCATTAATGCTTATGCTGAGGATACATGTAATATGTCATTTTGTGACTAGCATAGTTCCTCATTAGACGGCATGATCTAAATATGTTATTAGTATGTGCTTAGAAGTATATGTTGTGACCACCATTTGAACCGTCTCGTCGAGACGCTTCAAATGAGTGGTCACAACATATACTTTCATTGCGAAATAAGAAAAATGAAATATTTAAAATAGTTCATACCCGTAAAGGTGTATTCCGAATGTAATGTGTTAACTGATAGAAGGGGGATTTGGTACATAAATGTCTTCATTGCACGTCCAGCTCATGATATACATATAGGAACACTGAACTACATTCTGAGAACAAATATGTTAATCCACAGTGGTTTAGTGAAACAATCTTGAGGATGTGTCATTATTAATGCCGAACGGCGAACACTGTGGATACTGATCAGTCTGTGCGGGTTCCATGAACCCCTTTTTCTTATGCAATGTTTCACTGTGATATGTGCAAAGCATAAACTATTTTAACATTATTACTTAAAGTAATTACATACGAGTTCTCCCAAACACGGGTTTATTACTTTTACGGCCAGTACAGAAGTGCATCAGCCCGTGAATCTATGTAATTCGATCAGGATTTACACTGTTCACGAATCGATCGCTGTGTGCTCAATTAATCATACTGTAGTCTCATGTTCAGGTGGCACAATGGGTCATTGTATAGTTTGTATTTAGGCGGACATCTGACGTGTTCAGAGCAAATGAGGAATTCCGCAATATTTGTAGCCAATCTACACAGTGATGATCACAAAAGCAATTTAGTGCCATATACAGATTATGTTATGTTGTGACCAGGGTAAAACCGTGATCAGATTGTGCGGATGCACATGCCTACAGGTGAACGTCTCGGACCTGTGATATACCCACATGAAAATCCCATTGCCCCACCCACATGGTGTCGTACTGTACGTTACGGTTCCATTATACAGTGGAACTTCTCTAAACCGGACAACATAGGGACGCCATTGTGATTAATTTAGACGAGATTCACTGTAATTTAGTTCAGTGTCGTGTCTGTTCACGGTTGAAAGTTACACAACGTGTTCATGGAGTGCTTAAATACAGGGTAACCTCTCTAAAGCGGACACCCGGGAAGGTCCCGGGTGTTCGGTTTAGAGAGGTTCCACTGTAGAACCGTAACGACGTACAGTACAGCAACATGCGGGTGGGGTAATAGAAACAATCTTGTGTCACAGGTCCGAGTTTTCTTTCGCCTGTGTAGCAGACTGACTTTGGGCTACACTGGTCGCAACATCGTAAAGTACATTTTCTCAGCTCGGGACCGCATTTGTAGACAACACTATACTTATACCAGCCTGACATGGCGTTGTTTACATGCTTTGTTTATATAAACATTGGTTTATAAATAAGCATGGAATTCCTGTAGGTATTTCCCTGTTTATTATGGCGCGTCGCTATAGTCATGATCGATATATTGCGATTGACAAAACAGTTTTTCATACTGGAGCAGTGGGTAAACTAGCGGCCAACGAAATGCCCCCGGACCCCCCTAGCGCTATCCCGAGCTCCGCTCGGTCGACTATTTAGCAATACTTGACTATTTTATCGATAATATAGTCAAGTATTGCAAAATAGTTACGCCCCCCATAACCCGAAATCCTGGATCCGCGCCTGTACATGTACCCCGGTCTAGCAGGTAGCAGGTCTATGTGAAAATGCTGCGCGCTGACCCACACTCCCTCGACTGGCCACCACCGCCACTGCCGGGAAAATGTGGAGATGTAACATACATGGTTGTATAATTGTTACATGTCCCGATAAAAATACCGGCAGTATATTCTCTCGTCGGGAATAATTAATTTGAAAATGAAATGTGCAATTTACTTTTCATTCAGCGCCTTTGTAAACAAAGAAACAGCCATGCTAAAAACAAGGGCGGATTCACGTAGGGAAAAACCCGGGCGCCCCCCCCCCCCCGCCCCACCCCTAAAATACGGCGAGTAAAGAAATGTTTGCTCTAAAATGCGCCATAACGCAGCAAAATGGGGTGTAAATATCAAACATATTCCAGAGGGTATACTGCCGAACCCACCTAGCAGTCTCCCCAGCTCCGCTTGGTCGACGAACAAACGGTGTTAGTTCGAAAGCATAGTAAACTATTTCAATTAAGAAGTCCCGCCCCCCCCCCTCCCCTTCCCCCCTCACCCTAACCTGAAATCCTGGATCCGCCCCTGAAAAGCACCGTGGCGTACGCACATGTATTTTGCATAACTGCACACTATAACACAGTCAGCGATTTACACATTAAATTTGTCCCGATCACAACATTTATTTTGTATAAATGACTACTCCACACCCTGCGACTATTGTTCGAAGCGGATCATTTGAACGTAGACGCCTTTAATGTGTGCATGTGCCCTTTGATAACTAACAAAGCACGCAGACAAGTTAGTACAATGTAAGAAAATTAACAACAATCTGGCAAAGTCGGACTTCTTAAATGTGTAAATGTTGGAGACCTGTGCACCTGTGTCTGATCAGTGTCTGCAATGATTGCAAATATACTAGTAAAATTACTATACATTCATATAACCATATTTACAAGTTGTCATTTTAAAGAATATTTACATTGTTATCAAACGGCAATGGTACATGTACGGCTGATTCAATGTGATATTTTTGAAAGTCGCTAAATATTACGTGAAACCGTACACGGAAGTGGTAGCAGATACAGATAGAAATCAGTTGTCCTTGGTGGCTACAATTATGTATTGCAATTATCATGATTATTGTTTCGCAGTAAATATGCATGTGACACAATACCAACACACTCAATAATAAAACATGTTTGGCCCAGTGTCACCATGATGCGATATGCCAGGAGCGGCGTATATTTTGGCACTATCATAATTATACCCCCCGCAACAAGTTGTGGGGGGGGGGGGGGGGGGGGGGGGGGGAGTGTGGGGAGGGGGGGGGGGTATACTGGAGTCGGGTTGTCCGTCTGTCAATGCCTGCGTCCGTGCGTCCGTAAACTTAACATCAGAGAAATATGTTATAGCTTCTATTTCCTTCATCTAAAATGCTTAATATTTCACACATGCATTCCTGTAAGGCTCTACAATCATGCTGTGCCAAATCCATGACCGTCCAACCCCCGCTGATCCCAAGGTCAAGGTCAAATACTTAGTCACTTTACAAAACTTAACATCAGAGAAATATGTTATAACTTCTATTCCCTTCATCTAAAATGCTTAATATTTCACACATGCATTCCTCTAGGGCTCTACTACCATGATGTGCCAAATCCACGACCGTCCAACCGCCGCTGGTCCCAAGGTCACGGTCAAATAATTGGTCGCTTTACAAAACATAACATCAGAGAAATAAGTTATAACTTCTATTTCCTTCATTGAAAATTCTTAATATTTCACTCGTCCATTCCTCTAAGGTTGTACTATCATGCTGTGACAAACCTACGACCGTCCAATCCCCCGCTGATCCCAAGGTCAAGGTCACATACTTAGTCTCCACAAAACTTATCATCAGAGAAATATGTTATAACTTCTATTTCTTTCATCGAAAATTCTTAATATTTCATACATGCATTCCTCTAAGGCTCTACTATCATGCTGTGACAAATTCCCGCTGATCTCGAGGTCATGGTCACATAGTTAGTCTCTTTACAAAACTTAACATCAGAGAAATCGGTTATTACTTCTATTTCCTTGCTCGGATCTGCTTCACATTTTACACACGCATTGCTCCAATGGACCTCTACCAGCATGTGACAAATTCACGTTCATGCCGCTCGCGCTAAGCACAGAGTCAAGGTCACAAGCCCACACACTCGAACAATTTTACATATTTTAGGGGTACCTGGGCGCACGCGGGGGGTATTCCGTAAGCCTCGCTTACTGACCGATCTAGTGATACATTTGTGATACGCTTTTTTTTCTGAAAATTTCCAAATCGTATTTTTATGTTGATTTTTGAAACATTAGACAGGCGAAACGGTAAATTAAACGAATTAAGCCCTGTGCCCAGTTCTATTTGTTACATAATACTGATTCTGTGATGGTGTTACATGTATCTAATCATTACCGGTTGTATGGTTATTTAGTTTCAAATGTCAGGGCACAAGTCGTCCATATATTATAACAAATAATAGACAAAATCACTACGTGTTTCCTTGAAGGAAACCGAAACAATAGACAACTGCGACGTCATTTTCAGGCTTTCATGACGTTGTCATTAAGGCTGGTTTTCACAGAGCGCGACCCATATATATTTGTTTTTAAATATTGTTTTCGTGTTTTTTTTTTCTTTTTAATGCATCTTTATTACATGTAACAACAATTGACATGGTAATTATGAACCACATGCATCCACGTTTATTTACTTATTTGTTTATTATCTGAAGTGAGAGGTTTATTTTTCGACATTGTTTTCTCCGTAACATATTTGCATTTGTAGTGAGTCGAGGTGAACTTTCACAATAACACACGAATGTGCAGAATGCATTTCACAATGATTAGGTTCAAAGTGAAGTGTTTTATAATGTTGTGTAAAAGTAAATGCACGACTGTTTCGGGATGTGTGCGTTACCTGTGGCGCCGAAATAGTAAAAGCGAGAGAAAAATGTATGCCTTTGGCAGGATTCGAACTCACGACCGTCCGATCACCAAACAGCAAACAGCAAATCTACCCACTAGAGCACTAAACGATGTAACTATTATTAGTAATTCTATCAAATGCTAATGCGTTTGCACTGGTATGCAAATACCATGTCTACAACTTATGACGTAAACTATTTAAAAATAGCACGTGTTTACAATAATATTTACAATAATAACGCGCCAGCTCAAAGCTGTACACCTTTAACACCTGTTGTTAATATGGCTATCCATCACAACACGTACTTCACAACAATGGTTTAGATGCAAACTGATCATGGCCTTTACTCTTCTTCATTTATTTACTGAAGTGCAGTCACAATTGACTGAACTAGACACTGTTTCTATCCTGTGATACATGTAGCACATACTTTATACCGACTAGTGAATACATTGGTCTGCTAATATCCATACAACCCATTTATCCAATGTCAGTTATCAAGTCTATTTATGTCTTGCACATAATTTTCCATTGTTGTAATCTGTCTGCCATCGTGTTAATTTACATCGTGTATATCCTGGGGACAGTTTCACTAAACTCCATACGACTAAAATGTTCGTATGTGCAAAATAATACTCTATAAATCTCACATCAACAATGTTTTCTTGAAAACAATTATTGAATTTACATTTATTGAGCATATGTTCAATACATGTAAATTCATTCATTGAAATTTCCAGATGATCCTAAATTTGCACTTACGAACATTTTAGTCCGCTCAGTGACTATGCTGGTCACGAGCATTGTCGTGCCGTCTGATCAGGGACTATGCTGGTCACGAGCATCGTCATGCCTATGCCGTCTGATCAGGAACTATGCTGGTCACGAGCATCGTCATACCGTCTATTCAAGGACTATGCTGGTCACGAGCATCGTTATGCCGCCTGATCAGGGACTATGCTGGTCACGAGCATGGTCATGCCTTCTAATCAGGGACTATGATGGTCACGAACATCTTCATGTCTTTTAATCAGAGACTATGCTGATCACGAGCATCGTCATGCCGTCTGATCATGGACTATACTGGTCACGAGCATCGTCATGCCTTCTAATCGGGGACTATGCTGATCACGAGCATCGTCAAGCCGTCTGATCAGGGACTATGCTGATCACGAGCATCGTCATACCGTCTGATCAGGGACTATGCTGGTCACGATCCTAAATGATCCTAAGTTTGCACGTACGAAAATGTTAGTCCGTACTGGGACTATGCTGGTCACGAGCATCGTCATGCCGTCTGATCAGAGACTATGCTGGTCACAAGCATCGTCATGCCGTCTGATCAGAGACTATGCTGGTCACGAGAATCGTCATGCCGACTGAACTGGGACAATGCTGGTTACGAGCATCGTTATGCCGTCTGACCAGGGACTATGCTGGTCACGAGTATCGTCATGCCTGTTTTGTCTACTGGATGTGTCGATAATGAGCTATTAGTGCAGGGTGCAGTTTATAATGCATCTAAATGTAACATATGTAGGACTAAATTATGGTTATTTAATACATGTATATATCCGTAATCGCTAAAACTCAATATGGTTCGCACATGTTATTTCCTGGGATAGTAATAGCGCATTTGTATTATCACGTTTCTGGTAATTTATAATAGAACAATGCACAAACTACTTGATATTGGATTGATATTGGTGTGCCTATAAATGGGGAAAAATCAGTCTACGACACAGCTGTCCAGCTACTGTCTGTTCCACATCGTCTTGCTAAAACTGTTTATATTTAAATAACAATCACCCACCCGATTGGTTTTATTGTCGCGTCTGCTTTGGCAGAAGGCACAACTATAGTCGACACTTTTTTCGTCGTCGTCCTCCGCGTTAACAAATGGCAACAAGTTTGTACCAGATTCTTCATCATCATATAATTTATATATAACATATGGACACTTGATACATGTGAGCATTTGGAACACACGCATACCACTATTAACATGACATTGACCTTTCTTGGCCTTCACATTGTTGCGGAAACACTTTGTGTCATTTTGTGCCGCTCCCGCTTCAATATTTGGACACTTCATACATGTGAGCATTTGGAACATACTCATGCCGCCATGAGCTTGACATTAACCTTTTTGACATTCACATAGTTGTGAAAACCACTTAACCATTTTATTACGTCAAACAGTTTGTACTAATTTATTCATCATAGTATAGGTTTAATATTACTCAACACTAGATATATGTGAGCATTAGGAACACACTCGTGCTGCGATTAAAATAACCTTGACCTTTTTCGTGCTCATGATTATGTTACGGTCAAATTCCTCGGTAGGTGCGACACTGTTTCCGTTGCTGATCCTTGATGGTCTGTAAGTCAGAGGTTTGAACTGTTGAAAACATCTATGGCCATGCACTATGATCTCTGGAAATCTTCGTGGTGATCCGGAATGGACGGGGAGTGTTTTTGGAAGAGGGTGACCGTGAGCTTAAGCATAAAAAAGATGGCCGCCAATGAAAAAGTAGGGGCATATCGTATTATGGAAGCAGTTTTAAAAGCACATATACCGATTAACATCAGAAATTTAATACTTCATAGACGACTAAATATTTATCAATTTATTAGGAATATGATGTGTATAAATCCAACATGGCCGCCATTTTACACGAATTTCGTATTATTATAACATTGTTATCAATGTCGGCACCACATACCCGTTCAAACCTCCAATGGCTCCACGTATTGTATACACATTCGGTGATCTACATCTTACTAAAAGCATAAAAAAGAGCATACATGTATTAATTTGCATGTTCATCATTGTAAAATTGGAACAGCAATTTACTGGAATTCAGACCTAATATTCACGTAGTACACACAACAAAGACGAGCGCATACCGATCAGTTTCGACGATTTCATCATTGGCATGCTGCAGAAAGTTTTTCAATAATAGTTTGAGGCAAATATGATTGCATACATTCAAGATGGCCGCTGTTTCGTACACTATTAGTAGTAAAGCAACTAAATCACCATACACATTATATTTTGTTTGATGATTAAATGTGTAATGTTCTCTAATCATTTAATGTCTTAAGATTGGAGCATATTGTATCGCGTATTATTCCATTTTGTATTTGGTCGCAAACATTACCATGCACGGCATACTGTGCAAGGCGGAACGCCTACATGCGTAATAACATGAACAAAAAGCATACGACACATATCAAGTCAATCTGAGTTTCAGGGAGTCCATGTTAGTGCCTCATTCACAATTCGACCTACTTGCACGTAGTTGATACAATGTACTTATTTGCTAGTCCAGGCAATGGTCTGTGGGCCTGTCATATTGACACATACGAAGCCCATGTGATGTATGTGCGTGCGTGCGTGCGTGCGTGCGTGCGTGTAGAGGAATGCATGCATGAAATATTCAGAATTATCGAGTTTTATTTTAGTGACGGACGAACGGACGGACAACCTGATTCCAGTATACCCCCACAACTCGATACGGGGGTATAATGACTTATATCTAAAACATTGTCATTAGCTTAATTTGTGAATGAGCTGACATCGTATTCTAATTAAATTTATTAACTAATTATTTTGCAAATCGAAGGTATGAACACTATAAAGTCGTCACATATCAATGACAAGCAGGGGCGGATCAAGAATTTTCAGGTTGGGGGGGGGGGGGCTTCTTAATTGAAACAGGTTACTTTATTTTCGAACTAGCACCGTTTGTTCATCGACCGAGCGGAGCTCTTGAGACTGCTAGGTGGGTCCGGCGGTATGCCATCCGGAATATTTTTGATATATACACCCCATTTTGCTGCGTTCTGACGCATTTTAGAGCAAAATATATTTACTCGCCAAATTTTAGGGGTGGGGGAGGGAGCGCCGGGTTTTCCGCTACGTGAACCCGCCATTGACAAGTGTCAATATATATATGCATGGCGGCCATCTTGGATAAATTAATTAGACCACGTTCTTTCAGTATACCATTTCGCGCCAGACAATTGCTTATAACAGATAACACCTGTACATATGGCACAATCACTAGTATATGACTTTAATAAAATTCGTATGTGTGATATATCTATAGCATGGTATAAGCACTATCCATTAAATCAGATTGGTATTATTGATTAATACCATGTTCAAACTTCTAAATGGCCGCCATAATATCAAGATGACGTCAAAAAACACGACAACGCGATTTTTTTACAAACTTAGGAACCTTATGTAACTAAAAATCCATATATACAAAAATCACCGGTAGGAAGTTATCGGTGTGAACTTAGCAGTGAGCAGTAAGTAGCAGTAAGCGGCAGTGAGCAGTGAGGTGTGTTTCACTGCTAGCAGTAAGCAGCAGTGAGCAGTGCTAGCAGTAAACAGCAGTGGGCAGTGAGATGTGTCTGGTATTGTGTGAACTACATGTGTAAGTACAGGGGCGTAACCTCTCCACAGCGGACACCACTGTAAACTAGGCATAATTGCGGAACCCCTTTAAACCGAACAGCACTGTAAGCTATGTATGTGTTTGTAATCTCTCTAGACCGGACACCAATGCAAGCTAGATATATGTGCGGAAGCTCTCTAAATCGGACACCACTGCAAGCTAGGTATGTGTGCGGAACCTCTCTAGACCAGTATGTATATGTGCGTAATCTATCTAAACCGGACACCCCATTGTAAACTAGATGTATGTGCGGAACCCCTCTAAACCGGACAGCACTGTGCGGAACTTCTCCAGACCGGACACCACTGCAAGCTAGGCATGTGTGTGGAACATCTCTAGACGGGACACTAATGCAAGCTATGTATGTGTGGGGAACCTATCTTCACCGGACACCACTGTAAACAACGTGTATGTGCGGAACCTCTCCAAACGGGATAGCACTGTAAACTAGGTATGTTTGCGGAACCTCTGTAGACGGGATGCCACTGTAAGTTAAGTACATGTGCGGAACCTCTCTCAACCGGACATAACTGTAAACTAGGCATGTGTGGGGAACCTCTATAGACCGGACAGAACTGTAAGCTACATATAGGTATATGTGCGAAATCTAAATGGGACAGCACTGTAAACTAGGTATGTTTTCGGAACCTCTCTAGACGGCCACCAATATAAGCTAGGTATATGTGCGGTACCTCTCTAAAACGGATGCCACAATAAAGTAGGTATGTGGTGTACGGAACCACTCTAGACCGGACACCACTGTACACTACGTGTATGTGCGGAACCTCTCTAAAATGGACAGCACTGTAAACTAGGTATGTGTGCGGAACCTCTGTAGACCGGACATCACTGCAAACTAGTTATGTGTGCGGAACCTCTCTAAACCGGACACCACTGTAAACTACGTGTATGTGCAGAACCTCACTAAACCGGACACCACTATACATGAGGTATATATGCGGAACCTCTCTAGATCGGATAACACTATGAACTAGGTATGTGCGCGGAACCTGTCTTGACCGGACACCACTGCAAGCGAGGTACATGTATATGTTATATATTTAGGCTGGAAACAGAAGCATGGAACAGCGCGGCCACCTGTAGCTAAAATTATATTTGAACCTTTCTACAATGTTCGCTATTGTGGAGAACATTTCTCAAGTAATTAGTCAATACCCATATCCGGCCTTATTCGGTTATATTTATAAGATTGATCATATTTCTGCATCCATATTGTATTGATCACTGCGCACTACTGCTTACTGCTACTGGTACCGCACACATACCTAGCTTGCAGTGGTGATCGGTTTAGAGAGGTTCAACACATATACCTAACTTGCAGTGGTGTCTGGTTTATAGAGGTTTCGCCCATGTACCTCGCTTGCAGTGATGTCCTGTCTAGAGAGGTTCCGCACACATACATAGATTGCAGTAGTATCCCGTCTAGAGAGGTGCCGCACACATACCTAGCTTACAGTGCTGTCCGGTTTATAGGTGTTCCGCAATTATGCCTAGTTTACAGTGGTGTCCGCTGTGGAGAGGTTACGCACATGTCACTACTCACTGCCGCTTACTTCACACCGATGCAAAAGTATACCCTAAATGCCCACTATCGCTGACATTGCTTCATAAGGGTCTACACGTATTAGAGGTCCGTTTTGGGAGCGAGTGGCAGATAATGAGCAATAAATCACGTGTGTACATCAATAACAGATGTGCAGATAACGATGTTACAGATGTTGTGCAATGAGCTCTGTCACATGACAACATTGGTGTGTTGGCGCCGGATTCCTGACGAACTCCCATTCAGCTACATACAGAAGATACTGTATAAACACATTTTAGTCTACATACAGTAACCAGCGCAAGAAGTTTGCACCGGTTGCTAAACCAAACATGAGTTTATTTGATAGTTGTAAGTAGAGCTGCGTGGAATCTCGTCAGGAGATTGGACATGAAACATTTTAGGCCGGCGCGGAGTGCAGCACCAGTGGATATGACAGGTGCTAAAACACCTGGTGCAAATGCGATTGGCTGACTGCGTCACTATTATTACATGTACGTATTCTTACACTGCGCTGACTTTATAGGCCGACAGCGAGAATTGGAACCCCCACCCCCCTCAATCCCAACCCCTCTCCCCCCTCGTTGGATGGATGTTTGGCACCATTTTGAAAAATACCACCTTCGGATTTTTCGCAATTGTGAAAAATGGCATATTTCATTGACATTCGACTGTTTTTTTATCATTTAAAACAACAAATGTGACAATTTTGTACGTTTTCAGATGTGTTCATAACTATATAATGGAATAAATTTCATATAAATAATATCTTATAATTCAGATGAATAATTTTGCAAGGTTTATTACTCCACCCACTGGGTTTCAATGGAAAAATATCTACCTTAATGACTCCATAATAAAAGCAGGGTACTTTTCTCTTTTCTCTATGTCAATGGTACCTAGTATTGCATATATGCCGATTATCTGATGTCTGCAGTTGATGATACACTGTTATATACAAAGTATTTTTCACCATTTCCCACCCACATTTTTTACAATGGAAATTTTTCATTGAATGCATTTTATTTATAATATGCACGGTCATTTATTTATAAATGTTTTACATGCATATGCAACTACTTAGGCACTGCTAATATCTACCCGTGTACACGCGACATACACATCCTATACAAGTTTTCATCCGTCAGTCCGTCGGCTTCGCATTTACTTAGTGAAGGTAACAACTACAATATGTGTCTCATTATGTAAATCTCTCTCGGTGTCTATTAATTGTATCAATGGTAATTGTGCCCATATTCTGATTACATAATGTCTACAGCAGATGATGCAATGGTAGTTTTTGCTATTCCTGACCCACTGAATTTGCAATGCCCATTTTACATGTACTATTTTTTCTTACTTTATACGCTGCCAGATAGTTATGAAAGGTTCATATGAACGTGCAGCTACTAACACCTGTATATTAGTTATCCACGCACAATTCAGATACAGAATGCATGTCTGTTCGTCTCTCTACATGTTCATTTCGTATTTATGAAACCATGGACATTACCATGATTATTATGTTGTGTATTGCAATATGAACGTCTCAGATACATATAATTATATTACTCTCAGCTGATGAGAGGCCTTTAAACACCTGTAAGTAAAATAAATAAATAAATATAATTATTACTGTCAATAGTATAGGTCGTAGGTACTAATTTCACATTGGATATAGAACATATGCCGTTTCTACTATGCTGGATTAATGATTTGTAG
This sequence comes from Conchocele bisecta, assembly GCA_029237695.1. Taxonomy (NCBI): domain Eukaryota; kingdom Metazoa; phylum Mollusca; class Bivalvia; order Lucinida; family Thyasiridae; genus Conchocele; species Conchocele bisecta. The sequence goes on along the minus strand of CM055276.1, from coordinate 86,655,107 downwards.
CACATATTACTTCATGTATGACATAGTAAACACTAAAACACACACAATTAAGATAGCTGTAAATAATGCGAGCAATCTAAGCTGGAATTAAACTGGACAAATGCATTGTTTGTACGCTTTCTAGATGACAGCCACGCAAGTAAATGAGTTTGTTTGACATAACAAATAAAAACATAGGTAGTAAAACCGATGAAACTGGGATATATGTATCCAGGTTCCACATAATTTACACACAATTGTGCATTCCAATAATATTCCCTCAACCAATTGGCACATGTACTTGTAACATCATGTATATTGTCATGTATTGTGTCAAAATGCATAATTTGCTGACATAGCCAGAGACGAAATGCAAATATTTGCATCTCGGTAAGCCATATCACTACTGAAATACACTACGTGTAACCATGGTAACCGAGAACGTGTATGTTCCAATGTGTATGGCCGTCATACCAGTGTAAGGCCATACATGCCGGTATATATATCCATCAGGTGCATGCAGGTATATTGCTCCATTACATGGGCGGTCAGAATCAGGTTTGTGGAAGGCGTTTTGTGTCACATTGTACCACAGGTTGTGTATTTTACTGGCTCTTTTTGGTGTCATCGCAAGATGCGGGACATTCTCGGGCTAAGGGCATTGTCAACTATCTTAAGAAATTAAAGCTGTATTAAAATGTATATACAGATCCGTAAATATCACATCTCCTAATTGCAAACACGGCTATGTTGATGGTCATCTTGAAACTGACTGTCATGATGACACTGTACATGATTATGTTTTGTGTGTATTAGTTTTAATACTGTTTAATCAGAAGATTAAATGCAGCACATGTAGTGTTTACTGTAGAACTTAATACATCAGTAACTGCATGACCGTTACTATTATTGTATTTATTTTCCAATGTTTGCAACTCATGAACAAGGGTTAATTTAAATTATTGACCCATGTGCATACATATGTGGGATCCTTAATATGAGAAAAAGCCATGTATATTAGCAATACATGTAAGCATACCCATGTCTTTCACCATACCATACTACATACTAGCTTGGCAAATGATCATCTTGATAGCAGATAAACAGAATATCACACTCGATACATAACACTGTTTGTGTTGTTTAATTACTGAAATCTGCAGCTTCATCGCCAATATTATTGAACATCTGATCAATTTGGCGGCCATTTTGAAAATATTATTACAGCATTGTATAACTTGATATGTATATTTTATCAAATTATTTTATTTGTATATCGAACTGGTATGGATACATGTAATATATCAGTGAAATGCTGTTTATAACATAGCATCTCATTAGAGTAAAGAATAGAACAAAACAAGAATAGTTTGGCGGTCATTTTGACTGTTTTAACACTTTTGGAAGGATTTTGCATCACTATCTCCTGTATTTTATATTTATTTATGAGGGCAATCAGTTCATACGTATTTCAACGTTATGAATTCATGCAATCGTACTCGATTCGCAAAAATTAGGTTGTAAAACAGCCTATTTCGGCAGACATTTTGAAATTATTGTCAATGCAATTAAATGTAGGAAGCATTCTAACTCATTTTACATTCACATTTTGAATTAATTATTGCAATTTATACGGTTAATATTGACCAGACTGAAAGTTAATAGTCCTTAATAAAACAATATCCTAATGTCCGGCGGCCATCTTGAAAAATGACCGCCATTTGTTAACCCAGCGGATTTTTGAGCCCAGACAACAAGGTTTGATAGATAATATTCTGCTGAATCCGAAAATAATACATATATCTTATCAATAATGGGGTGAGGGGGTGTTATTGCTGGCTGTCACACAATCAAAATGAAGAGATCCCAAACCTGGTGCTGCACTCCGGCCGGCGTCAAATGTTTCAAGTGACATGCGCCCACTGTATGACTGAACATGTATAAAAATACACCGACGGTTCGTCTGGACACGTTTAATAATGCACCATGTGTAATAATGCACCCAGTGTACGACTAAACGTGTGTAATAATGCACCCAGTGTATGACTGAACACGGGTAATAATGCACACAATATATGACTGAACATGTGTAATAGTGCACCCAGTGTACGAATGAACATGTGTAATAATGCACCCAGTGTACGACTGAACATGTGTAATAATGCACGCAATATATGACTGAACACGTGTAATAATACACACACTGTATGACTGATCATGTGTAATAATGCACCCAGTGTACAACTGAACATGTGTAATAATGCACCCAGTGTACGACTGAACATGTGTAATACTACGCCTAGTGTACAAATGAACATGTGTAATAATACACCCAGTGTACGACATAACATGTGTAATAATGCACCCAGTTTATGACTGAACACGTGTAGTAATGCACACACTATATGACTGAACATGTATAATAATGCACAATGTATGACTGAACAAATGTAATAATGCACCAAGTGTAAGACTGAACACGTGTAATAATGCACCCAGTGTACGACTGAACATGTGTAATAATGCATACAGTGTACGACTGAACATTTGCAATAATGCACCCAGTGTACGACTGAACATGTGTAATAATGCACCCAGTGTACGACTGAACATGTGTAATAATGCTGCACCCAGTGTACGACTGAACATGTGTAATAATGCACACAGTGTATGACTGAACACGTTTAATAATGCACACACTGCATGACGGATCATGTGTAGTAATGCACCCAGTGTACGACTGAACATGTGTAATAATGCTGCACCCAGTTTACGACTGAACATGTGTAATACTGTACCTAGTGTACCAATGAACATGTGTAATAATGCACCCAGTGTACCAATGAACATGTGTAATAATGCACCTAGTGTACGACTGAACATGTGTAATACAGCACCTAGTGTACGACTGAACATGTGTAATAATACACCCAGTGTACGACTTAACATGTGTAATAATGCACCCAGTTTATGACTGTACACGTGTACTAATGCACACACTATATGACTGAACATGTATAATAATGCAGAATGTATGACAGAAAACATGTAATGATGAACACACTATATGACTGAACGTGTATAATAATGCACAAACTGAATGACTGAACACATGTAATAATGCATCCAGTGTAATACTGAACACGCGTAATAATGCACCCAGTGTACGACTGAACACGTGTAATAATGCACACAGTGTACGACTGAAGATGTATAATAATGAACAATGTATGACTGAACACATGTAATAATGAACACACTGTATGACTTAACACGTGTAATAATGCACAAGCTGCATGACTGAACACATGTAATAATGTACCCAGTGTAAGACTCAACACGTGTAATAATGCACCCAGTGTACGACTGAACATGTGTAATAAATCATCCAATGTAATACTGAACACGTGTAATAATGCACCCAGTGTACGACTGAACATGTGTAATAATGCACACAGTGTACGACTGACCATGTGTAATAATGCACCCTGTGTACGACTGAACATGTGTAATAATGCACACAGTGTACGACTGAACATGTGTAATAATGCACCCAGTGTATGACTGAACACGTGTAATAATGCACACACTATATGACTGAACATGTATAATAAAGCACAATGTATGAGTGAACACATGTAATAATGAACACACTGTATGACTTAACACGTTTAATAATGCACAAACTGTATGACTGAACACATGTAATAATGTACCCAGTGTAAGACTCAACACGTGTAATAATGCACCCAGTGTACGACTGAACATGTGTAATAATGCACCCAAAGTATGACTGAACACGTGTAATAATGCACACATTATATGACTAAACACATGCAATAATGTACACACTGTATGACTGAACACGTGTAATAATTAATAAACTGTGTGACTGAACACGTGTAATAATGACACACTGTATGACTGAACATGTGTAATATTTATTACACACACTGTATGACTGAACACGTGTAATAATGCACACACTTTACGAATGAACAAGTGTAATAATGCACAAATATGCACACTGTATGACTGAACACGTGTAATAATGCACACACTGTATGACTGAACATGTGTAATAACGCACACACTTTATGATTGAACACGTGTAACAATGCACACACTGTATGACTGAACACGTGTAACAATGAACCCATTATACTGCTTAACATGTGTAATAATACACACACTGTATTGCTGAACGTGTGTAATAACTAGAAATGGACGCTTGTCGACAAGCGCATATATATCCCCCTCCCCAGATACACAAGTAGTTTGGAAAAAGGGTGTTCGAGTTATGCTCCGGAGACAATATCAGTGTGCGGAAAAACAAAGGAAGATAACTAAAACATTAGTGATGCAAGAGTTGTCATTCTTGCGTGACACACCTTTAGGGTCGTGGTCTATGCATGTGTGAAGTTTCATGAAAATATTCCATACGGTGTTCGAGTTATGCTCGGACACGAAATCAGTGCACGAAACAACAAAGGATGATAACTAATAAATTAACAACGCAAGAGTTGTCATTCTTGCGCGCGACACACCTTTGGGTCGTCTTCTATGCATGTGTGAAGCTTAATAAAAAATATTCCAAAGGGTGTTCGAGTTATGCTCCGGACACGTGATCAGTGCATGAAACAACAAAGGGAGTTAATTAAAAAAAAAATAGGTATGCAAGAGTTATCATTCATACGCGCGACACACCTTTGGGTCGTGGTCTATGCATGTGTGAGGTTTAATGAAAATATTCCAAAGGGTGTTCGAGTTATGCTCCGGACACGCAATCAGTGCATGAAACAACAAAGGGAGATAAGTAAACAAGAATTCCGAGGAAACAAATGCCTCGCCTTGTCCCGCCTTGACCTCAAGCCTGGGCCGAAAGCAATTTTCACTGGCCCGAACATATTATACAATTATTGACTAGTGAGCCATAGAATATCAGATTATATTTTATGGCTCACTAGTCAATAATTGTTTAATTATATGATAATAGTCTGTATATAGCAATTACGACCTTATGCTACTAGACAAAAATTATTTGAGAACAAAATTGAAAACAAAAATGGGAACAAAAATTAAAAATAATAATGCTCGCTACTGGAGCCCAGAATTGTTTTTAATAGTCCTATATTTATCTACATATCATATCTGCACTGGTCCACATATTGCCACAATATTGTCAACACAGTTTACGGAAATGTAATAAATAAAGTACCTGTATAAATTACCTGTAATAGATTAGTGGTCAGTTAGTGGTCAGTCTGGACATTTGCACATGCTAGCACATGCACAGGTGAATGGTATTCCCAGTCACTATTGTTCAACCGGAGAAAGCTATTGTTCTCTCTACAGGTAATGTGTACAGAGCACACGAGAACACGGGTCTTCATGCATTATTGTCCAGTTTGTAGAGTACGCGAAACAAAAAAGGGAGATACCTGAAAAATTAGCTAAGCAAGAGTTGTCATTCTTGTGCGCGACACACCTTCGGGTCGTGGTCTATGCATGTGTGAAGTTTCATGAAAATATTCCAAAGGGTGGTGTAGTTATGCTCAATCAGTGCGCGAAACAAAAAAGGGAGATAGCTAAAAAAAATTAGCTATGCAAAAGTTGTCATTCTTATGCGCGACACACCTTCGGGTTGTGGTCTATGCATGTGTGAAGTTTCATAAAAATATTCCAAAGGGTGGTCGAGTTATGCTCAATCAGTGCGCGAAACAAAAAAGGGAGATAGCTAAAAAATTAGCTATGCAAGAGTTGTCATTCTTGTATGCGACACACCTTTGGGTCGTGGTCTATGCATGTGTGATGTTTCATGAATATATTCCAAAGAGTGGTCGACTTATCCTCCGGACACGAAATCAGTGCGCGAAACAAAAAAGGGAGATAACTAAACAATTTGCTATGCAAGAGCTGTCATTCTTGTGCGCGACACACCTTCGGGTCGTGGTCTATGCATGTGTGAAGGTTCATGAAAATAGTCCAAAGGGTGTTCGAGTTATGCTCCGGACAAAAAGTGTCTGCGGCGGATACAATTAACACACGTGTAATAATGCACACACTGTATGACTGAACGTCTGGAATATAGAACACACTGTACGGCTGAACACGTATGATGATGGACACACTGTATGACTGAACATGTGGAATAATGGTCAAATTATACGCTGAACAAATGGAATAATGCACACACTGTGTGACTGAACATGCGTAATAATGCACACATTGTAAGACTGAACACGTGTAATAATGAACACAATGTACGGCTGAACACGTGTAATAAAGCACATAGTGTATGACTGAACCTGTGTAATACTACACTCGACTGAACATGTAATAAGGAAGCCACTGTATGAATAGACACGTGTAATAATGCACCCATTGTTCAAATGAGCATGTTTAATAATTCACCCACTGTACGACCGAATAAATGTAATTTGGAACCCACTGCATGATTAATCGTGTGTAATATTGCACACACTGTTTGAATGAACACATGCAACAATGGATCCACTGTACGACTGACGATGTGTAATAATAAACACAATGTACGACTGAACACGTCTAATGATGCTCACACTGTATGCATGAACACGTGTAATGATGCACACACTGAATGCCTGAATATGTGTAATAATGAACCCATATGTATGAATGAAGACATGCATCAATGGATCCACTGTACGAGTGACGGCGTGTAATAATGAACCATGTGTAATAATGCACCCACTGTATGCATGAAACCGTGTAATACTGCACACAGTGTTCGACAAATGTTGCTGAACATATTTACCGGATCGTTGTTAGTTCGATCATCCATATGTACAACGCGTTTTTCAACGGTTTGAGAATGGCATTTACAGAATACCAGTATAGTGTCTTATTATATCCAGTTTATCAGGCAATACAAGTCTGACCCTCGTATAAATTTCGAGGCGAGCCTACCACCGTTTCCAAGGCGAGCCAGCGTGTCATTTCACTAAACTTCGTACCACTAAAATGTTCGTGCAAATTTAGGATCGTCTGGAAATTTCTATTGATACATTTGCATTATTGCCTATGCTCGATAAATGTAAATCAAATAATCGTTTACAAGAAAACATTGTTGATGTGAACTTTACAGATTTGCACTTACGAACATTTTTGTCTTACGAAGTTTAGTGTAACGGCCCCCTGATATCAAAAGATGCTACCAGGTATTATTATATATCAGGCAACTTTTTATATAACTGTATGAGCAAATATCACTTAGATTTCGGTGCACGCTGTTATGTTTACAGTGTGTAATTTCACTGACGTATTCGATAACCACACGTGACGTCGTTACGTTCAAACAAGGAAACGTCATAGTGGACTGTGACTGGAGAAATGAGGCAATGGATTTTGCTACCAGTGTACATCCAGATCAGCCTGTACATTAATACAGTCTGTTCAGGATATGCACTGTTCGCCATTCCATGCATGACAGACACACCAGTCATGTTTGTAACAAGCAATCTGGACCGTTATCACAATACATGAGTGAGCTATTTGATCAGGGGCTATGCTGGTCACACATACCATAAGACCCACTTCTCCAGTCACAGCCACATTTCTGAATCCGTCGTCAACCGGACGTACAATCTGAACCATTATCACACTACATGAGTGAGCTATTTGATCAGGGGCTACGATGGTCACACATACCAGAAGACCCACTTCTCCAGTCACAGCCACATTTTTGAATCCGTCGTCAACCGGACGTACAATGTATGCAGTACGTATCTAATCGATGTAGGATACGACTCTTTGTTATTTATCAGGTAACGAGAGTTGTATTGGCCGAATACGTACTGACTGATAACATATTGTTGTATCAGGTATTGATCTGATACGAACATCCGGGTTACAACAACTCGAAAACTGACGTTTCATTGATCGACCGGTGTCACATGACGTTACCGAATTACGTTAGTGGAATGACGTCACGGTAACAAGTTCCTTCCAACGAAAACAACGTCATAATTGCAAGCCTCGAAATTCGTACGCGTTTCCTAGCCTTGCCCGATAAACTTCATATAAAACACACTAGCCCGGTATTATCTATCAGTGAGTATGTAATCGGCCAATGCAAAACGCATTACATGTACCTAGTGCTGTGGTGTTTCCGTTAACGTGCCGAGTTTTCACTTAGCGCTTCGATTTGGCCCGCGTTTGACTAGCGGAGTATGTCTAGACCTGTGAATACATACAGATACAGCGTGAATATACACAATCCGATCTAGGTATGTCCACTTTGATGAAGTATTTATGACGATATTAACTAATATGTTTAGTTTATGAACACAATTGTTCCTATGAAAACAATGGCTGCGATAATACAATATATGAATGCTACACAATTTTAACTCCTACGCGTTTCCTAGCCTTGCCTGATAAACACTAGCCTAGTATTCTCTAAATCGTTCGCGGTATGCATATGCGCAGAAAATGTATGACGTGCCGCAACAAAAACTGGCTTCTCAATTGTATCAGTGTACTTCTTGTGCTTGTGGATACATGAAGCTGAGACGGGTAGAATTTTAACTTGAAGTGTCAGTAATGTTTGCCTAACGAAATAGTCAACATTGCATGGCATGGTGCTACAACGAGCAAATGCGCTGGTGTCAGACTCAATCAGTTACAGCCACTGATGTTCGATATTGGGCTTCACTGTTGCAAACTGAATGGAATACGAACCTATTTATCGTGCATGCATGTGAGCAACTGCCAAAAGATGCCTTAAATATGTATAATACATTGTACAAACAGCCCCGCAGCATACAACGTATCAACGGTTTAGCATTACATTTAGTCTTCCAACTGTAATTGCTGCAGTCAGTGATGAACTTATTAATTAGAGTCTGTGTGTCTATGAGTGATGGACAGGATCTATACTGTTGGCAACTTTCCTTAGTCCGTTTTATCTTCTTGCGACACAGGCACTAATGACATGCTGACTCATGTTTGTGCACGTCAGCCACACACCTGTTGCCCGCGAGGCTTATATAAACACGCCGGGCGGCGGTGTTGGGGCATCAGTTGAGCGGGCGTCAACTCTACAACTACGCTTCTCACAACCGACGGTGATCTTACTCTTCGGCAATGGCATCTGTAAGTACTTCGTATTGTTATCATTGTGCCAGTGTAAACAGCTATGTTATACAAACAAAACAATTTACGGTCTCGGGTTCGAATGCCGAGTGGACTGTGAAAACTGTATCTGAAAAGAAAGGCATGCTTGTATGTTTTAACAATCTACGTGAAGGCGTCCGAGAAAGAAGTGGAGATTTCTTTGGATACAATTTCGTTTTTGTTAGAATAATTCATACGTGCCCAAGCTTTCAAAACGTTATTTAAAAAGGTGTTGTCTTCACTGACGTGCTTTATATCTTCTGGTTCTATGTAACAATCCAAGATAAGGTTTCCACCATATCTATTAAGTCTGTTTTGATATATATTTTTCCACTTTGCCTTTGCCTTTATTGTTTGTGTCGCTTATCCTTATCCTTTTCACCAATGAAGCTCTTGTCGAAGTTATACAATTTTCTATGTCTCACCATTTTCATAAGATTGAATGGTCGTAATGAAATTCTTCAGGGCAGAAAATAGTATTTGTATTTTGTAATGCACCCACTCTTAATATAGCAGACTTTTTTGTGTTAAGCTTGAGGCCCGATATTTTACAAAATTCATCAATTATGTAAATTAACTTTTCAAAATATTTGTTTGTACCACCCGTCATGAAACTTGCATCGTCAGCAAATATTGTATTTTTAATTTCTATGTGGTCGATTTTGACTCCTGTTATATCTGTTTCGTTTATAATTGCTTGAGAAATTCAATGGCAATAATGAATAGGTAAGGTGATAGCGGACAGCGTTGTCTTACACTTCTATCTATTTAGAACAAATCTGATAAAAATCCATTATTTGTTACACAGCTTTTTGCATCGGTGTAAAAATGCTCAACCCATTTTAAAATAGCATTGCCAAACTTAAAACGTTCTAATATGTTAAGAGGTTTGTATGCTCAATGGTATCAAATGCCATTTTAAGTTTGTTACCTTGTATCATAAATCAAGTCGTTTATGTACAGTAATTAAGCATGTGCTGTACAGTTACTATCACGTTCTGACACTTACTAACTGGACAGTTTTGTTATATCTGTATGATATACAGTGCATTTAATGCCATATTTTGGAATTAAATGATAGTAATGAGACTAAGCTTATAGCTATGTGCGAACATATGATAACTATTTCATTTATGCCATAAGTGCAATAGTGTACATATACTAGGTTTGTAATCTGTTTCAAAGGTTTTTTCGGTGTGTTTTGTATTGTAATCATACCAAAGAATATTATGACATTAAAACCATACATTCAATTTTGTTTCAAGACGTGCATGATAACAGCAGTACCACTACTTTAAAATAGCAACACGTTACTATTACATGTCATGTATTTATTAAAGTACATGTATTTACTTATTTACTCAATAGTAAAACAATGTTATGCAATGTGTATTCATACTTATATAATAGTAACGTGTCTTCTTAGATGTATATTATACAGAACAGATATCAAACTCATGTATATATATATATAACTTCATCACCAGTAAATATGATGGCAGTGCATTTACTAACTGAGATGGATAGGTACTAAGCTGCTGACTAGGATGAATGATTGTGAAAACTGAGTAAAGTGTACACTGTCAATACATTTGTTACTCAATAACATACTTTGTCAACACTCAGTTACATTGTATGACTGCAGGATGAAACGCAATCATTTTAGTAGCCATTACAGCCACTGGTCAACATGTACATAGAATATTAATGTGAGTCCATATCTCCTCCAGCATATCTGGGTCCTGTAATATTTTACTGCTTACTTGTTGACAATGCTTCATTCAATTGGTGATAAATTAAAGGAATCACCATAAAGTGGCATAGTGACAGATTGTATGTCAGTTTCTCATTTGAAACCAGACATTTGGAGCTGTAGTTGTAAGCGAAATTGGTAGTGTCAGTGTTCCCTTTCAACATGTTTGATACATCTATTGTTTTAAAGCCATCATGATATCCATATTTGAAATGAATTTGATTCTCGGTAGTCTTCTAAAACTTTAGCGCATTATGCTTCACCCAGTTCCACTTCACCCTTATTACAATGTATGTCTACCTTAAAATCCCTAGAACCTTCTTGCAACTTGCTATAGGGCATAAACTGCTGAACCACATTGGACTAACTATGTCTATGCGATTTTCTCATTATTGTCACATCCTTGTAACTTGGAATACAAGTGGAAGCACTTCATTTCACATGCTCTATTACAGAATGCATTGAATTGCACTCCATTTGTGTGTGACTTTATGAACGTTTGGTATATTTTATCAATATGTTTTGAAGTCTTCACTGCAAGCAGCAAACCAGCTGCGACATACTGATTCCTGCGTTGTTCTGTACAGAATGACATATTTGATGGCTGGTTACAAATATTTCAAATGCGCAATCAGAAAATATCTATTTGCTGGTTTCATCCCAACTGTAACATGTGTCATTATATATTGCAAGTCCTTTCCTTCGATTGTAAATGACTTTTATATTTCTGTATCAGCAGGTGTCAATATATTTGTATTTTCCATTGCATTATAGGCAATGCACGTGTAACAACAATCCTCTTTAGGTTTGTGAAATGAAGAGTGGTACTCATTATGAATAATATGTTGATATGTAATTAACGATACAGGGTTCAGTCCATGTTCTGCACACTTTCAATTTGTACAAGACATACGATTCAGCAGTTGATATGTCTAATTTCCATAATATTCACTTAGATAAGCTTTAATTTTGTAATGACTTTCCATCACATGGAATGAGTCTATGTGTCCTTTTATATGACCGAACACATTATCAGGTGTTGTATTCCCTGGACGGTGGTGCCTTCCCCTCATATCTGTTCCTGCGAATTAGCCATGTGCTTATACATGTGTAGTGATGGTGATATACATTTACAAAACAAATACATGTGTATTATTTGCAGATTACAATAGTATGTGTATTTGTATTGATGGGAGTATCTGTGTAGATAATTTAATATCACATATAAGTAGTTTATTAATTGATTATTGTATACACCCTCATCGGAAAGGACATCTACCCTAACACATACACTCGTCTGGAAAATGTGGACAATATGACTACAATGTACATGTACATGCTAAATCAAACTACAAAGTATGAACTAATAATTATTGTTCATCCTCATAGGCATTGACCGCAGTATGGAACTGTCATATTGAATATAAGTGAAAATTGTTTACATATTATAATCTAAAATACCAGATCGTTTAACATTGGTCAATGCACGTTACTATAGAACGAACTGTCAGTTCGCAGTCAGTCCAGCTATTTCTGAGTACATTATGAGAATTAGATATTGGTAGACATTGAGAACTTTCTATGCTCATTCATCATTGGCAACTTTAATTTATCTTGATATGTACCTGCAAACCTTCTGGATTCAAATACTAAATACACAATTACTACGGAAACCTGGAAACAATAGTTGATAATACACGTATGTATTTTCATACTTTGAAACTGGCAAAGCTATCTCTTCACTGAAATACATGACACATGTGGTTCCTTTTGGTGCCAGCTTACTACAGAGCTTGTTTCAGTAGGATATTGCTGCCTTTCTAGTGTATTCATATACGTCTTGGCACAGTTATATATACGAGATATGCATCACTGCAATAGCAACTTAGATAGAAATAATGTAGAATGACATAGACAGAATCTGTTATCAACATCATCAGGTCAATTGTGAATCACAATTACTTTGATAGTTTAGTAATAAAGAAAATATCATGTGCAAACCATTTTTACATAACATACAGCAAATATTGCCTATACCTGTACACTTATGTATGTTTTATCATGAACCATCCAATACACTATATATAGAGCAACAACGATGCGTGCATTGTAGGAATGATACCATAGGGTGTCGATAGTTAAAAAGAAATTAATATATATGATGGCAACTTCACACTGTCATCATGCAAAACGTGTGACATAATACCAGGATGCACACATGCGTCACGTGTGTAAGTACAAAATTGTTTAAACCGATTAAATTTGCGCGAGAAATAGCTTGACTTTGATTTGGAATAATAAATGTACAATATAAGACAACGTAGGACATGCAAACCACGATGTCCGATTTATCAGGGCATGTAGCACAATGGTGTGGTAAACGCTATGTCTCGGAGTATACGCGCGATAAAGTTACATGGCGTAGATCCAACTCAGCCGACAAACACTTAGGCAGCCACGTACAAAGATCAAACACTGCGGTCTTTTGGCAATATACATGTTCAGAATCGCGAGATTTGCTTAATTTGGAATAATAAATGTACAATATAAGAAAACGTAGGACATGCAAACATACACGATGTCCGATTTATCAGGGCATGTAGCACAATGGTGTGGTAAATGCTATGTATCGGAGTATACGCGCGATAAAGTTAAATGGCGTGGATCCAACGCAGCCGACACACACTTAGGCAGCCTCGTACAAATATCAAACACTACAGTCTTTTGGCAATATACGTGTTCAGAATCGCGAGATTTGTTTTATTTGGAATAATAAATAAACAATATAAGAAAACGTAGGACATGCAAACATACACGATGTTCGATTTATCAGGGCATGTAACACAATTTCTTATTATTGCTAACGTTTTATTGACGTATTTGTCATGTAGCTACAGTTTTCTATAAACAATCTGGTGGCACATACTTGAATGTAATATATCATTGTAGTCCTAATAGAACGTGAACATGTCATACTATGCCACATTATAGTTTTCACATGTCCTGGCTCAAATATTAGTGATATCTATAAACATATAGGAGTTTTAATATTAATTTCGGCATCCATCTTGATTTTATATAAGTATCATCACTAAATATTCGTATTAAAGCTTGTTTTTATAAGGCTATCAAACTAACTTATTTTACCTAGTTCATCCATTTGTGATTGCCGTTAATTACTTGAAAAATAATGTCTTAGGACTAGCATGGAGTAACGTGTCTTGACATTTGGCAGCCATCTTGGTTTTATATATGGAATTTAGGCACAATATCACAATATGTGTTACTGCCCGTCCAGATAATGCAACAAGGTGATGAAGTTTATATACATTACCATTTATTGCAACATATATATGGAGTGATTGTGTAGGCGGGGGCTGGTGGGTGAACTTGTTATGATTTTGGTAGCCATCTTATATTTTGGTAGCAGTTTTTTACCAAACTGCAAGTTACGATGTTCTATAAATTGCAACCATTGATTATCATTTTCTCATATTGTTTTACAATGTGTAAATACTAATTTGCTTTGATGCTACAGGACTTTTAAAAATCACAGAAAATGTCTGAATGAGCAACTATGATAGTTGGCAGCCATATTACATTTTATTACATACATTCCCAATTGCTACGTATTTATGAACATGTTATAATCTTATAGTTTAGAACTTAGTTCAACCATAAACGTACTTCTGTTTTGCCAATAGTTGATGTAGTTCGTACATATTTAGTGTGGTGGGGTAATGCACTTGGTTTTGGCAACCATCTTGGATTTTGGCGGCCATTTTTTCAACCATAAACGTACTTCTGTTTTGCCAATAGTTGATGTAGTTCGTACATATTTAGTGTGGTGGGGTAATGCACTTGGTTTTGGCAACCATCTTGGATTTTGGCGGCCATTTTGGAAGAAAATGGTCAATTTCAATTTCATGTAAATCATAGTTACAGGCTGTCACGTTTTCAGTGTTATTTTGATGTGTGAATGCGAGTTTGATTGTTGTTACTTGAATGGTCTCAAACCTGCACAGTCAGTTTTTAGAAGAAAAATTTATGCTAGGGCGGGGGGGGGGGTGGGGGGGGGTGGGGGGTCCACTTATAGGGGGCATTGGGAGATGACCACGATAAGTTTTGTTTTCGGTCAAATCCCATTAGTTATCATGTATCATTTATCACTTGTATTGGATGAATACAATATTGTTTAAAGTAACAATATAGAGCTAGAGAAGATCAAGACAGAAAGCACAAAATCAGTGCAAAAGTGGGCAAATATATTTCCAGATAAAATTCTAAATTGGAAAACATTATATGTAAATCGATACATAGTACAATAGATGTAAGATTGGAATTTATACCGTGGAAATAAAGACATTGTCACGCCAGGGTGACACTGGGATAGTTTATTGATGTGACGGACCACCAAGCACGCTGAGGAAAGAGACAACAAGGTATACAAGTACAATGATGATGTAGTTATAAATGAAACATACACAAATAATGAATGTTCACGACAGTACGGACAACGTCCTCTCCATGGTTCACCCGGGCATAGTCACACAACCAAGGCACAGTCACGATTCTGAAACAGGTAAGTATCGTACAATAATGTTCATCATGTTCAATATACGAACTTAGAGTTTCTGTTATCAAACTCATGTCTCCGCCATGATGACGGTGACGTCGTTCGGTTACGTTATATTTCAGCATTGACGACTACTTGGGCAGATGGGGCGAATACATCACATGGGTGGACGTCCTTTGAGATATAAATCAGTGCATTTAGAACAGAACTATCTGATCTGGTCTATCCTGGTCGCAATAGCATTTTCACTATTTACAATTCACTGTGAACGTACATGACTTAATAAAATAAATGTACAGACGACTTGGATTGGAGTTTTACATCTGTCCAACATAGAGTGAATGAAAGTCATCTGGAAAATTCACGTTACAATTGTTACAGGTTAAACTTGACAATATTCACATGTATTGTACAGGGCGCAGGACTGATATTGGACTGAATCGTAATATAAAATGCTACATTTTAGTAAACATTTCAATCGTATTCTCCCTTCGTTTACAAATAGAATAAATTACTACTGCAACTAGTCGGAGTGACATGCAAACACACATGATAAAAATATACCATTACAATACTCACGGACTGCTCCCACATGCGATACCTGTAATCGTTATCATTCATTATTAATGATTCCGTTCGATTTGATCAAGGGAGATAATCTACACCAGCAGGTATATACCATACGGCTTTTATTGACCAAGCATTTGGTCGAAATGGGTCCAAATAGCTCAGGTAAATGAAGTAGGGCAGTATCCGAGGATACGATAACAATGCGGTGAATTGCCGGTCTTGGCATGATTCAGACGCTATTTGCAGCATTAGAAAGTAAATAATAAACATATGTACTTACCAGTTCCCAGTGAATGCTTGTGACACAAAGTGATCAGAAGAATGGTTGAATTTCCGACTGCCATAATATGGATATGATAGTTTATATACATACTCTAGTGCATACGTTTCCTCTAATTGTCCGCTTGTCAATATAAGAACTCCGTGCTAACATTTGGCTTCCAATTTTGCGTAAGTGGACTAATGTTCTAACAGTCAGTCTAGCTCATGAGATATCTGGCAAATTAATCTGAAATAATTCAGTCATCAGTAGATATGACCTACTCGGTATTCAGGCTAGCATCCAAGTCTGCATAAACAGTGTAAATCGCTCGTATATAACCGGTGCAACATCCAATACTGGTGATACGTGCAGGGTTCGGATAAAGCGCTATTACCTCCAGCGGTGTATTCTATGGGAGCGATATTTCACACACGAAGACCTATTCGATAGTCGTTACAAGGCTATTCGATTATTGTGTTCTAGTATTGTGTAACCCGTGTTACAAATGATGGATGATAAAGATTAGTCGGCTACAATTCGTGTACTCCCCCCTAAATAAAAGTGTGAAACACTTAGCGGTAATCACGAGTTGTACCGACATTTTTCACCTATATACATATATACAAATCCTGCTCAACTTTTACTTTTTGTGCCCCAGGATCTCGGCTGTGGTGTGTGGTCTATGACTTAGATCCTACTCAAATAATCTGCACCCACATTGTCTCATCATGTGATAGGGTTGCAGCAGCAGCGCCCATCTCATTAGCCTGTAGTTTCCTACTTTTGCCTTATTCAGGTACGTAAGTGGTTGATGATCTGTCTCGAGTACGAACTCTTTACAGAACAAATATTTGTGGGATTTCACCCACCCCAGACTACTGCTAAGCACTCTCTTTCTACGTAATTTTGCTCCCTTGGAAGTCTTTTTTTGCTAACGTACGCAATTGGTAGATGTGCCCCGTTTTGTTCCTGTAACAAAATGGCCAATAATCCTACATCGGATGCGTCTGTTCTCAATATGAACGGCTTGTCTAGCTCTGGGAGTTTGAGGATGGGATCGTTAGTCAGCGCTTTTTTCAGGCTGTTGAAAGCCTTGTTTTGGGAGTCTCCCCATTCAATATTGTTCGGTTGACCCTTTTTCGTGAGATCTGTTAGTGGGGCAGCTATTTCTACAAATTGGGGGATGAATTTACGGTAGAACCCCGCTAACACCAATAATGCCCTCACCCCTTTCTTAGTTCCGGGGACATTCGCTTCCTGTACAGCTGTAACATTCTCTGGGTGAGCTCTGGGTCTTTTTTTGCTGCTTATGATATGGCCTGAACACTGTAGTTCGCTGAAACCAATGCTTCACTTCGATGGTTTCGCGGTCAGATTAGCACTGGATAATCGGGACAAAACCTGCATCAGGGCCCTAACGTGATCATCCCATGTGATGGTGAACATGAGGATATCATCCACGAAGCTGTCTGCATTCGGGACATCGTTCAGGACTTTCCTCATAAGCCTACAGAATTTAGCTTGTGCCGTTACCATTCCAAAGGGCATGACTTTGACTTGGAAAAGGCATTAGGGTGCTTCACAAGCAGAATACGGCTTTGCGTTCTCTGAAAGTGGGACCTGCCAATAGCTCTTACTTAAGTCCAGTTTCGAGAAATACTTATATTTCGCTAATTTCGAGAACATTTCCTCAATTTCAGGCATCGGCTCAGCGTGAAAAATAGTGACTTTGTTCACCTGACGAAACTCTATATAAAAACGGAGTCCTCCGTCCTTTTTCCTGACCAGAATGACTGGTGATGAGTATGGGGAGCTAGAAGGTTCGATAACTCCTAACTTCAACATTTCTTCGACCTCATCTGTAACTAAGTCGCGAACTTTGTACGGGATGGGATAACATTGTATCCGTAATTGGTCTGAGGTGGACAATTTAATGTCATGAACCTCTACATGGGTGCGCCGTGTTCTATAAGTCAGTACGTGCTCAGTTAAGCACCCTTTGTACTTCTACTTTTTGGTCCTTGGACAACCCTGGGGCTAAGTCCATCCTGTCAATCAATTCCTGTGTCCCTATAGGACACGTCATGTGCTCATATGCACTACACTCCCCTGTACCCGAGTTCCCGTCAAATATGTCGTCAATTACCGCCGTGTTTATGACGGCTAGTATCCCTTTTCCTGTGCTTTGAGGCGTACGCTCTTCATAGCGCTTCAACATGTTGACATGGAATGTTTTCAGTTTCCCCTTCATGTCGATCCTATAATCCCAGTCATTTAGTATTTCCACTTTATGATATGGACCTTTCCATTGGAGTAACACTTTGTTCCTATCAGTGGGGAGTAGTAAAAACACCTGGTCACTCTCCTTATATTTCCGGTCACGCCCTTTCCTGTCATAGTATTTCGCGTACCGCTTGCTCGATTTCTTGAGATTTTCTCTTGCGATTTCACTTGTTTGCTCGAGTTTCTATCTGAAATCCAGTACGTACTGGTATGTAGATTTAACGTTTTCGTCGAGTTCCTCCTCAGACCACAGATCCTTGAGAACACTCATAGGACCTGGGACTGTGCTCCTATTGAGTAGTTCGAATGGTGAGAATGCTAGGCTCTCCTGTGGAACATTGCGATACTCGAACAGCAACGCATTAATGTACTTATCCCAATCTTTGGGACGCTCGTTCGCCATGCGTTTAAGCATCGGCTGTTGTCTCAGATAACAGCATACTGACCTCCTGCATTATGGTCGACGTATTATGAGATCCACAATCAGTCAATAATTCCTCAGGAATTCCTAATCGACTGAACATGTCTACGAGTGCCTCAGCTACTCATTCTGCTTCGATACTCGGTAATGGTACTGCCTCTGGATATCGTGTGGCGTAATCTACCATTTTTAGGATATACCGATTTTTATTATCTGTTGCTGGATAAATCGGTCCTACGATGTCTACGGCTACGCGTTTGAATGGCGTGTCAATTAGTGGCATATTGCCCAGCGGTGCTTTGTTACATGACCCTTCGAGACTGTTCGTTGACAAATGTCGCATGACCTGCAGTATCGTGTCACGTCACCGGACACTCCAGGCCAGAACAATTCTGCCAACACGCGATTTGTTGTTTTCTTTACTCCTAAGTGCCCTGACATAATATATTCATGTGCCACCTTTAACACGGTCTGTCTAACTTTTTCCGGAACGACTACTTGCTAGTATTTTCTTTTGCTACCTGTCGTCTCAAACTGTCGATACAGTAAATATTTTCGGTACATGAATGACGTAACGTTACCGTTCTTAGAATGTTTCACGCTTCCGTTTTTTTTTCGTTATTGTGCAATGACGTTAACGTAACGTGGCTTGTTTGTTGTTCTTTGAACTCACTACGTGAAATGTGCGACACGGCTTTCGGTACCCGCAGTTTCCGGTACGATTCATCGCGTTTGAAGACCTGTGAACGCGTTTCAACTGCTAACGTGGTCGCGCCTTTGAAATCATTTAGCACAGGAAGTTGTGACCCATCTATGTTCCCGATCTTTACATCGTACATAGTTTCTTCTCTTCCATGCATAGTGTTTCGGTTTCTCCTTCGAAAAATGGGGAGTCAATGGTGATTCTCGCTACAGTACTTCACTCAAGCGTCTCTTGTCTACTAGCAGGCATGTGGCTACTCTCCTCAGAAACTGATCAGGATGTACTAGTTCCTTTCTCACTACTACGCCCGTGCAACCTGTATCACGCAACACAGTCACCACTTTCCCATTCAACAAACCTTCTGCCACTGGTAATTTCGCACTGAAATATTTGCATCCTGTAACCTTCGGACTCGGGTGTACTTCCTTACCTGCGCATATCATAGTAATTTCATCGTCATCTTTTGTCTGGTTGTCCTCTACAATACAAAAATTACCCCGATCTACAGGTGGGGAAAAGGGGCGCCCTCTGCCTCTTCCACGGTGGTGATAACGCCCTCTGCCCCTGCTCCTGCCTCTACTCCTGCCCCTGTGCATTGCATCCTCCTTTTCTGGTTCGTCGCAGGTGCCTGCAAAGCTTACCTTCTTTTGCCCATAGGCACCACTATCACTTTCCTCATGCGCTGCAGCTCGAAGCATGTGACATGTTCTTGGGCATTCTGGAGCTACATGACATTGAGCTCCACAATGGTAACACGTAATGGTACGTCTGTCATTGTCTCTGTACCTTTCCTTACTCCTATCTCTACTTCTCTCGCCACTTCTCTCTCTGCTATTGTCACGAGATCTGTCATAACCTCGATATCCCTCACCTTGACCTCTCACCTTCCTCTCATAACCTACGTTACGATTCTCACTTTTCGCTCTATTGTCTCGGTTATCTCGTTGTACTACGTACTTAGTACCACCTCTGGCTTCCGCAAAGAAGTCAGCTTGTACTGCCATCTCATGTACTTTGCTAACAACCTTTTCTTTAAGAAAAACGTGCAAGTCACGACTGCAAATGCTTAGTAACTGATCCATGAGCAAGAAATATATCACGCCTTCATAAGTTCGTTTCACTTTGCCTAGTTCAAACCACCTATCAAGATAACTCTTAGCCCTGTTGATATATTGAACACAAGTCTCACCCTGTTCTGGCTTACCGTTCTTAAATTGTTTCCTGAACCCTTCTACGGTTAAGTCAAACCTTTTGAGCAAGGCAAGAGCATCTTCCAACGATAAACCGGAGTAAACATCTAGAGCTTTGCCCCTTAATAATGTGCTAAGGTGTAATGACCACTGACCTTTCGGCCAACCTTGCACTTCCGAGTGACGTTCAACCCGTTGCAGATAATTATCCATATTGTCCTTATCTTTATCAAAATACGGTAACTTTGGACCTTGTGGTACCTTATGTTCAACTACTGGACAATAATTATCCGATATTTCCATTTTGCCTTCGTTATCTCAACTCAAATCTAACTTTTGTCATTTGCAAATCTATTCTTACCTTTTCCATTTCTCGTTTCTCCATCAATCTGTCTGCCTCAATCCTATCTTTCTCAGTGTGTCTTTCAGCCTCAATACTATCTTTCTCCGTCTGTCTTTCTACGTCTGTTGCTAGTCTTTCAGCCTCAAACCTATCTTTCTCAGCCTGTCGTTCTAGCTCTTTTGCTAGTCTCTCAGGCTCAAGCCTATCTTTCTCAGATTGTCGTTCTACCTCTTTTGCGAGTCTCTCAGCCTCAAGCCATCTTTCTCAGCCTGTCTTTTGCTAGTCTGTCTTTCTACTAGTCTATTATCTCTCTCTCTATCTTGCTCTTCTTTCACGAAGGACCTTAACTCATTCCCAGTTAAGCCCAATTCCCCGCCAACGTCCATTAACGCTGTAATGGTCGACATGATTGCCTTTTATTGTCTCAACAAATTAGTCACTTAGTCACGACGCGGAGTGTACTCTGTACAGCTCGTTGGAAGACGGCGTCTCAGCACTACTGTCACGAGGACTGTGCGAGTCTCAACCCGATTCACGCCTTGTTGGGTAATGTCAAATCAGGTATGTATTGTGTTCCTTCCCACCCGACTAATCCTAGTCAAACACGTATTTACACTGGTGGTGAATTTAAGTTATATATCGCGGTGTCACCTATCTCATATTGCGTCCCATAGTGTGAGGAATTTGGGGATATACGTCACCTTCCGACTAGACTAGTATTTACAATTATGGGAAATTTCCCATACACGGAAAACATATTACGTTTTCAGTTGTCCTAGAGTCGTAAAACGATTAACCACACACCAACAAAATGGATAGTCGGAGTGATGCAAAAACACATGAGAATAATATGCCATTACAATACTCACGGGATGCTCCCACATGCGAGACCTGTAATCGTTATCATTTACACGTAAACACGAATTATTAATGATTCAGTTCGATTTGATCAAGGGAGATAATCTACAACAGCGGGTACATGCCATACGGCTTTTATTGACCAAGAATTTGGTCGAAATGGGTCCAAATAAATCAGGTAAACGAAAGAGGGCAGTATTATCGAGGATACGATACTAATGCGGTGAATTGCTGGTCTTGGCATGAGTCAGACGTTATTTGCAGCATTAGAAAGTAAATAATAAACATATGTACTTGCCAATTCCCAGTGAACGTTTGTGACACGAAGTGATCAGAAGAATGGTTGAATGTCCGACTGCTAGAATATGGATATGGTAGTTTATATACATACTCTAGTGCATAAGTTTCCTCTGATTGTCCGATTGTCCGTGCCAACATTTGGTTTAAAAATGTTCGTATGTGGACTAATATTCTAACAGTCAGTCTAGCTCATGAGATATCTGGCGAATTAAACTGAAATAATTCAGTCATCAGTAGATATGACCTACTCGGTATTCAGGCTAGCATCCAAGTCTGCATAAACAGTCTAACTCACTCGTATATAACCGGTGCAACATCCAATACTGGTAGTACGTGTACGGTTCGGATAAAGCGCTATTATCTCCAGCGGTGCATTCCACGGGAACGATATTTCACACACGAAGACCTATTCGATAGTCGTTATATGGATATTCGATTATTGTGTTCTAGTATTGTGTAACCCGTGTTACAAAAGAGGACAGTCGGCTACAATTCGTGACAGACATTCAACCATCATTTCTTGGGAATACACTGTGATACAAAATGTTTGGTCACAATTAAATATCTTCTTGATAAATAAAGGTATCCACATTGGCATTTTTACACCATTTCCTTTGGAATATTTGCACATATTACATATTATAAACAATCGCAATTCATTATCCTCTTAGCGAAATACTATATTTTCAAAGATAAGTACCATCAAAGGACTTAACGTCCTGAAATTATTCACAGTATGTGTTTGTGGATGACACATAGACTTAGTCTACGAATTAATCCAGTGTGGAGAGCGTTTTGCGAAACATAAGCGCGCGAATTTCACAGCAACAACAACAACAACAACAGCAAGATAATGGAAACCGAAATCGAAGATAGTATTCGTGCACCGAACCATGGAGTTACGAATCGCGAATAATCGAATATGACAGTTAATCGTCGAACCATTAGACTACGGAAACCTTTGTAATAACATAAATTTAGCGTAAAAAAGCAAAGAAAACATTTATCACCGTATGTGACACTGAAAAGTTGTTGGAATTAATTTATGGCGTAATACGCGGTTTTAAAAAGTTCAACCCACAGAATATCTGCTGCGACCGACATATGCTCATTTGCATAAAATCGGTCAGACCTCACATTTGGATGTTGGTTGCATAATTCTTCTATGATTTGAATGTTGCAGACTGGTGTTGACCTATCTTCACATCTTTCATTTTTCTCTTTTAAACTCACTCGAAACTTTTCTCTTTGATCTCATTCACTATATTTAGCTTTTCCCCTCATGCTATTTTTATTTATCCTATAGAAAAACATCAATGTCAATGGCAATAACATATATATCTGTATATGTGTATACAATGTACGAGGTGCAGTCATACATTTCTCGGACTTTGCTTATATCTAAAGAACCATATGGTCTAATCAGTGGTGAAATATGTCATTAGAAAGGTGGTTAATTTGTGTAAACAGTAACATATTGGTTCCATGAAGTAAATTACAACAGTTAGTACACTACTCATTTATTCGCAGGCATCTACAATAGCGCTTTTCTGCAGGTCACCTATACCTATATTATATGCATACGATACCAATATGATATGTTTTTTTATACGATATGCATATAGTATAAACGTACCCTAACCCTAACCCGTTCGTACCGTACATACCAACCAATATCGTATAGATATACAATTCCATTCGTAAGTTTATAATGCTGGTATGTTTGTATAGTACTCACATACCATATTTGTGTACGGTATAAATGTACTATATAGGATAGACCTTTACCGTAAATGTATACGTTATATTAACGGTGTTGTCGTATACTATTTGCCCTAATAGTTGGCTTACAGTCAATACGACACCTGTCGGGAAATTTCACATATTTGATTTCCCTGGTTGAATCTTCTACAGTGCAATCTTAGATCAGACTGCGCAAATGCACAGGCAGGTCTAAGTCTACGTTGGTCACATTGTACACGAGACTCATTTTTTCATTTCATAGTCACATAAGCAAGAACAATTATATCGCCAATAAAATTAATTGTGCACAGAACTGGAAAATGCACAACTAACGGCCTATTAGGGGTCGCGTGCCAACAGATACGGATTAACAGCATGTGGGGCTATGCCATTTTCAGATTGCTTGGAGTTTTGTGCACAATGCTAGTGCCTACCGACTAGAGCTTGTTTGTAATAATGTTGACACGTGTCGCTCGTTTCCAGTTGACTGTACTGGTGTTCTGTGCACTGGTGCTACAAACTAGTGCCTACCAACTTAAGCTTGTTGGTAATAATGTTTACACGTGTCGCTCGTTTCTAGTTGACTGTACTGGTGTGTTGTGTGCTGGTGCTACAAGCCAGTGCCTACCGACTGGAGCGATCTATTGGTGATCCGTGTGGTATTGACGGGTCGGAGCCCGAAAATGTGAGTATCACATATATAGTCACATATATAGTCTCTTCCAACTTATGTATATCAAATACACGGTACATACAATTACTTGTTCCATGAAACGTGCCCAAATGTTACGGCTATATAAACATTGCAAAAACTATATGGTTTCCCATAATATTAAATTTTATCAAAATTTACGAATGAATCTTCTTTCCAATTCTTGAAATTTGTTTTAATATTTATTATATTAAAATGATTTATGTATGGTAATTAATTCATAATCGCTCGACAAATGACGATGTAGTAAAAACAACAGTGAATGCACCACCGAAGGGATGTCACGTAGGGACGTTCGTTCGAATATCCGTCACATCTATATAAGAAGTAAATAAGTAAAACCTTCAACCCGTAATACCTACAGTCATCTCATTTGATATGTGGCTTCCATATGATATGAGTAGTTATGCACAGTGGTTTTTTTTTATTTACCCCAGGATCATGGACTCTCTCCCCCTTTGCGACCCATTCATTTACTGTTGTGAATAAGGGACTTAGCCAGCCACCCACCTCGTCTTCCAATGGCCCTTCAGTTAATGTCGTGAATAAGGGACCTAGCCAGCCACCCACCACGTCTTCCACTGGCCCTTCATTTACTTTTGTGAATAAGGAACTTGACCAGCCATCCACCCCGTCTTCCACTGGCCCTTCATTTACTACAATGAATAAGGGACCTAGCCAACCACATACCCCGCCTTCCACTGGCCCCTACATTTAATGTCGTGAATAAGAGACCTAGCCAGCCACCTACCCCGTCGTCTACAGGCCCTTCATTGCCTGTGGTGAATAACGGACCTAACCAGCCTCACACCCAGTCTACCACTGGCCTTTCATTTACTGTCGTGAATCAGGGACCTAGCCAGCCACCCACCCCGTCTTGTACTGGCCCCTTCGTTTACTGTCGTGAATAAGAGACCACGACAGCCACCCACCCCGTCTTCCACTCGCCCTTCATTTACTGTCGTGAATAAGGGACCTAGCCAGCCACCCACTCAACCCGCCTTCCACTAGCCCCTAAATTTACTGTCGTGAATAAGGGACCTAGCCAGCTACACACCCCGTCCTCCACTGGACCTTCATTGACTGTCTTGAATAAGGGACCGAGCCAGCCAGCAACCCAGTCTTCCAATGGCCCTTCAGTTACTGCCGTGAATAAGGGACATAGCCAGCCACACACCCTATCTTCCACTGGCCCTTCATTTACTGTCGTGAATAAGGGACCAAGCCAGCCATCCACCCTATCTTCCACTGGCCTTTCCTTTACTGTTGTGAATAAGGGACATAGCCAGCCACGAACCCCGTCTTCCACTGGCCCTTCATTTACTGCAGAGAATAAGGGACGTAGCCAGCCACACACTCCGCCTTCCATTGGTCCCTACATGTACTGTGGTGAATAAGGGACCTAGTCAGCCACCCACCCCGTCTTGTACTGGCCCCTTCGTTTACTATCGTGAATAAGAGACCAAGACAGCCACCCACCCCGTCTTCCACTGACCCATCATTTACTGTCCTGAATAAGGGTCTTAGCCAGCCACCCACCCCGTCTTCAACATACCCCTTCATTTACTGTCGTTAATCAGGGACCTAGCCAGCCATCCACCAAGACTTCCACAGACCCCTTCATTTACTGCCGTGAATAAGGGACTTAGCCAGCCACCCACCCCGTCTTCTACAGGCCCTTGATTGTCTGTGGTGAATAAGGGACATAGCCAGCCACCCAACCAGTCTTCAACTGGCCTATCATTTTCAGTTATGTATAAGGGACCTGGCCAGCCACCAACGTTGTCTTCCACTGAGCCTTCATTTACTGTAGTGAATAAGGGACTTAGCCAGCCACACATCCCGTCTTCAACATACACCTTCATTTACTGTCGTGAATAAGGGACCTAGCCAGCCATCCACCAAGAGTTCCACAGACCACTTAATTTACTGCCATGAATAAGGGACATAGTCAGCCACACCCCCCGTCTTCCACATGCCCTTCATTGACTGTCTTGAATAAGGGACAATATAGCCAGCCACCCACCCCGCTTTCCACTGGCCCTTCATTTACTGTCGTGAATAAGGGACCTAGACAGCCACCCATCCACTCTTCCATTGACCCTTCATTTACTGTCGTGAATAAGGGACTTTGCAAGCCACCCACCCGTCTTCCACATACCCCTTCATTTACTGTCGTGAATAACGCACCTAGCCAGCCACCCACCCCGTCTTCCACAGACCCCTTCATTTACAGCCGTGAATAAGGGACCTTGTCAGCCTCCCATCCTGTCTTCCACAGGCTCCTCATTAACTGTCGTGAATAAGGGACCAAGCCAGCCACCCACCAAGTCTTCAACTGGCCCTTCATTGACTGTCTTGAATAAGGGACATAGCGAGCCACCCACCCCGTTTTCGACAGGCCTCTACATTTACTGTCGTGAATAAGGGAACTAGCCAGCTACACACCACGTCTTGCACTGTCAATACATGGACTGTCGTAAATAAGAGACCTAGCCAGCCAACCACCCAGTCTTCCACTGACCCTTCAGTTACTGTCGTGAATAAGGGACATAGCCAGCCACCCACCCCGTCTTCCACTGGCCCTTCATTTACTGTCGTGAATAAGGGACCTAGCCAGACACCCACCCTGTCTTCCACTGACCCTTCATTTATTGTCGTGAATAAGGGACTTAGCCAGCCACACACCCCGTCTTCAACACACCTCTTCGTTTACAGTCGTGAATAAGGGACCTAACCAGCCATCCACCAAGACTTCCACAGACCCCTTCATTTAATGTAGTGAATAAAGGACGTAGCCAACCACCCACCCCGCCTTCCACTAGCCTCTACATTTACTGTCGTGAATAAGGGAACTAGCCAGCTACCCACCACGTCTTCCACTGTCAATTCATGGACTGTCGTGAATAAGAGACCTAGCCAGCCAACCACCCAGTCTTCCACATACCCCTTCATTTACTGTCGTGAATAAGGGAACTAGCCCGCCACCCACCACGTCTTCCGCATACCCCTTTATTTATTATCGTGAATAAAGGACATAGACAGCCGTCCACCCCGTCTACCACAGACCCCTTCATTTACTGTCGTGAATAAGGGACTTAGCCAGCCACTCACCCCCTTCTTCCACATACCCCTTCATTTAGTGTCGCGAATAAGGGACTTAGCCAGCCACACACCCCGTCTTTAACATACCTCTTCGTTTACAGTCGTGAATAAGGGACCTAACCAGCCATCCACCAAGACTTCCACAGACCCCTTCATTTACTGTAGTGAATAAGGGACGTAGACAGCCATCCACCCCGCCTTCCACTAGCCTCTACATTTAATGTCGTGAATAAAGGAACTAGCCAGCTACACACTTCCACTGTCAATTCATGGACTGTCGTGAATAAGATACCTAGCCAGCCACCCACCCAGTCTTCCACTGACGCTTTAGTTACTGTCGTGAATAAGGGACCTAGCCAGCCACCACCCCGTCTTTCACTGGCCCTTCATTTACTGTTGTCAAAAAGGGACCTAGCCAGCCACTCACCAAGTTTTCCACTGACCCTTCATTTACTGATGTGCATAAGGGACCGACCTTACCACCCCTTGTTCCACTGGCTATTGATTTACTGTGGTGAATAAGGGAGCTAGCCAGCCACTCACCCCGTCTTCCACCGGCCCTTCATTTGCTCTCGTGAATAAGGGACTTAGGCAGCCACTCATCCAATATTTCGTTGGCCACTACATTTACTGTCGTGAATAAGGGACCTAGCCAGCCACACCCCCTGTCTTCAACTGACCCTTCAGTGACTGTCGTCAATAAGGGACCAAGCCAGCCACCCACCCAACCTTCCACTGGTCCTTCAATTACTGTCGTGAATAATGGACATAGCCAGCCACCCACCCGGTCTTCCACTGACCCTTCAGTTAATGTCATGAATAAGGGACATACCCAGCCACCCACCCCGTCTTCCACTGGCCGCTACATTTACTGTCGTGAATAAGGGACATAGCCAGCTACTGCAGAGAATAAGGGACTAGCCCTTCATTGACTGTCCTGAATAAGGGACCTAACCAGCCAGCCACACAGTCTTCCACTGGCCCTTCAGTTACTGTCGTGAATATGGGACATAGCCAGCCACCACCCCGTCTTCCACTGGCCCTTCAGTTACTGTCGTGAATAAGGGACATAGCCAGCCATCCTCCCTGTCTTCCAAAGACCCCTTCATTTACTGTCGTGAATAAGGGACATAGTCAGCCACCCACCCCGTCTTCCACAGGACCCTTCAGTTACTGTCGTGAATAAGGGACATAGCCAGCCGCCCACCCCGTCTTCTAATGGCCCCTAAATTTACTGTCGTGAATAAGGGACTTAGACAGCCACTCTTCCCGTCTCCCACTGGCCCTTCATGTACTGTCGTGAATAAGGCATCTAGCCAGGCACCAACCTTGTCTTTCATTGGGCAGTCATTTACTGTCGTGAATAATGTACCTAGCCAGCCACCCACGCAGACTTCCACTGTCCCTTCATTTACTATCGTGAATAAGGGATCTAGCCAGCTACCCACCCCGTCTTCCCCTGGCGCTTCATTTGCTGTCATGAATAATGGACTTAGCCAGCCACCCACCCCGTCTTCTACATACCCCTTCATTTACTGTCGTGAATAAGGGAACTAGCCCGCCACCCACCACGTCTTCCGCAGACCCCTTTATTTACTGTCGTGAATAAAGGACATAGACAGCCGTCCACCCCGTCTACCACAGACCCTTCATTTACTGTCGTGAATAAGGGACTTAGCCAGCCACTCACCCCTTCTTCCACAGTCACCCACCCCGTCTTCCACTGGCCCGTCATTTGCTGTCGTGAATAAAGCACATAGCCAGCCACCCACCCCCGTCTTCTACTGGCCTATCATTTACTGTCGTGAATATGGGACCTAGCCAGTCACACACCCGCCTTCCGCTGGACCTTCATTTACTGTCGTGAATAATGGACCTAGCCAGCCACCCACCCAGTCTTCCACTGGTCCTTCATTTGCAGTCGTTATTAAGGGTCCTAGCCAGCCACCCACCCAATCTTCCACAGACCCTTTCATTTACTGTTGTGAATACGGGGCGGCCTGGCCAGCCGCTCACCCAGTCTTACACTGGCCCGTCATTTACTGTCGTGAATAAGGGACCTAGCCAGCCTCCCACCCAGACTTCCACATACCCCTTCATGTAATGTCGTGACTAAGGGGCGGCCTGGCCAGCCACCCACCCCGTCTTCCACTGGCTCTTCATTTACTGTCATGAATAATGGACATAGCCAGCCACCCACCCCGTCTTACACAGACCTCTTTATTTACTGTCGTGAATAAGGAACCTAGCCAGCCAGCCACCCAGTCTTCCACAGCCCCCTTCATGTACTGCCGTGAATAAGGGACTTAGCCAGCCACCATCCCCGGTCTCCCACAGACCCCTTCATTTACTGTTGTGAATAAGGGACATAGCCAGCCACACACCCCGTCTCCAACAGACCCCTTCATTTACTGTCGTGAATAAGGGACATAGCCAGCCACCTACCCCGTCTTCCACAGGACCCTTCATTTACTTGCGTGACCCCGTCTTCCACAGGTCCTTCATTTACTGTCCTGAATAAGGGACATAGCCAGCCACCCACCCCGTCTTCCACAGACACCTTCATTTACTGTCGTGAAGAAGGACCATAGCCAGCCACCCACCCCGTCTTTCACTGGCTCTTCATTTACTGTCCTGAATAATGACCATATCCAGCCATCCACCCCTTCTTCCACAGACCCCTTCATTTACGGTGGTGAATAAGGGACCCAGTCAGCCAGCCACCCCGTCTTTCATTGGCCCGTCATTTACTATCGTGATTAAGGGACCTAGCCAGCCAGCCACCCCGTCTTTCACTGGCCCGAAATTTGCTATCGTGATTAAGGGACCTATCCAGCCACCCACCCCGTCTTCCACTGGCCCGTCATTTAATTTCGTGATGCCCTCATTTCAGTGCGGTGTGTACGAGGTGTGCCTTCCAGACCCTGATTGTGCAAAGTGTCCGTGGCTTTGCGCGCCAGGTAAGAATATCGCCTTTTCATCTCGCTCCGATTTTACTTTCGTCTTTCACATTTAATTTATCTTTATAAAGAAAGCTTATTTCGTTTGCAATCTTTGCAGACCAAACACATCAGGTATATGCTTACACGTGCACATCTACGTGTTGTTTTCAAGACGTACCTACCAGCGAATTGACGAACTGACGCACCACTGGAAGTATGCATGTACTTGTAAAGAAATACCGCATTCTCTGTATCAATACTTTTTCAGGTTATCAAAATGCGGATTCCCAGTTTGTGCAATAAATATCAATACTTAACACACGCAGTTTTATTCCAGTCCCACCATGTTATCTATGCGACACGGAACGGAAGAGTATGCACAACCATATGAGATGTGACGAGATCCGGGACCCGCACGTTTGTGTCTGTTGCGATGGGTGGCACCACCCACATGATGACCCCTGTGACCACTGTGAAGGTAAACCATAGCGCTATCAGAACTACCACAAATCATAAAATAAGATGTTCCACAGTATCAGAATGTGTTGACTTTGTCCAAAATTATAGGATAACAGTCGATAATGACCACGTGACAAGAAACAGACAATCCATTTGTCACAATATAGGTATTTATTATATACGCACTTTCGTTTCCCATTGAAACACAATGGAACGCAAGCCATAAATATTTCTCCATACTAAGGTCTCTTGAGTTCATATTGGTCAGTGCTGGAACCAGGTTCACCTTGCAAAATAGTGCGTTCTATATCACCAATAATTTGCTTTATTTTATTTAATAATGTTTCATATATTTTTGCGAGGGACATACCTATACAATAATAAGCTTATTTGATGTGTACGTGGATATATGCCACTAGTTCCGCCGCGCAAACATATCGCGCAATACCGTACGCTGTGGAACTTATGTATACATCCAGATAAGGGTATCGTTATCACTAAGATAATCCCCTTTTGTATCGGTATTGTCTGCGTTGAAGTATTTGCTTCAGGTTCACATAGATACATTTATATAGAACCGGTCGGAAAGAACGATGGGAAGCATTGGTTTAAACCAACCTAGTTTGCCACTTGGAGCCAATTTCCTTTCAATCGCAGTTACTGTGGTGGTGTTAGAATGATTTCGGTAATAAATAGACTAGAAATTTTAGAGAGCAAAGACTACGATGACGACGAGAGAAACTAGTTAAAACGGGAGGTAACGCTCCTAGAAAAGAAAGTGAAAGATCAGCAGCTTGAAAACGACAGGCTGATAAAGCAAATCTCGACCGTTGATGACAAAATGTCTAGAGTCTGAAATGACACGGAACAATACAGTAGAATTAACAATATACGTATAAATGGAATTCCGTGTCAGAACACATTTGAAACATTTGAACACATTGTGCTAAGACCTTTGAAGGAAAAGATGAACATATCACGATTGTGATGCTTTTCGCATAATGTACAATCAACGACACAAAATAGCAGAAACCAACCATAGGAGCGGGGGAGGGAATTTCCACCCCTGTCAGAAACATATCACGATAGTGATGCTTTTCGCATAATATACAATCAACGAACAAAAGTAGCAGAAACCAACCATAGGAGCGGGGGAGGGAATTTCCACCCCTGTCAGAAACATATCACGATTGTGATGCTTTTCGCATAATATACAATCAACGACAAAACGTAGCAGAAACCAACCAGAGGAGTGGGGGGGGGGGTTTCCTCAGCCGCATCCTCAAAATCGGAGAATCGACTAGTATGACAACCGCACATATTCATACGCAGTGATTATGTCGTATTGACAGGATATCAAAAAAGTTTCATGGCACCGTGTTTCAAGGCACATACGCACTGTGTTGACGGGATAAATTGATATACTGGTTCGCTTACAGTCAAGGCTGGTGAAAGACAAATTCCTTTGAAACAGGCGATCTCTGAGACGTACACGCATCTTCATAAACGAGGTTTTAAACCAGCTGAATCAGCAGGTATTCATGTCGATAAACAGAGAGACGCCGGTCGAAGTTAACAGCGTCTTCACGAGAAACGGTATAATAAAATACGCAACAAAGACAAACCAAATAAAAACTGTACTCTATCCAGACTACCACCACAGTTATGTATTGTATAGGCAGTAAATAAAATACATTTTACTTTACCAGCACTACATATAGAGAAACACCGCCTCATTTAAGACTATGTTTCTGTGACCGTCGTTCGTGAGCGTTTGTGTTTAAATACAATAGCAAGAGAGCATACCTACATTTAAACATGTCATATTGTACAATACCTATACAGCATGAATCATAGACGTAAAATGCGCGGGGTTAGGGCTAGGGTTAGCCCTAACCCTAACCCTAACCCTCCCAAAATGCGCACTATAGATATAAAAATCGCAATACACCGCCTGTATGTTTTCAGATATTGCAATGTCGCTATCTAGCACAGAACGCGCTCACTGCGTATAAATATGAGAAAATCACCATACACATTAGGTATGCTTGCTTAACTTTCCATTTCGATAGAGTAAGCATTCTGAAAATGTATCAGGATTGCATGTTTATATTGAAATCTCACGATTACGGAAAAAAATACTATAATGACATTCAGCTCTTTACTTTCGTTTTCTTGCGCTAAAAACCACGGCTGTCAGTGATTTTGTTTAAAGAAAACATGTAATCTGTCCTGACTCGAAAGGCTTACGAAAAGTATTATTATATATCAGATATATCGCACATTATGATGTAACAAAGAGAAATAAAATATATATATATATATGTTACTTTTTGCTCCAAATGTTTAGACATGAGATATCGCACATGTTCTTAGGTACAACGTTACAGGGCGTGTCTCAATTGTGCAACTTGCAGATATAGATGAATGCGAAAATGGCACCCTGTGTGGAAACAATGCGGAGTGCATAAACGTCCCCGGGTCATTCTTGTGCGTGTGTGACGACGGCTACACTGGCAATGGCTACGATTGTGAAGGTATGTCTTTCCACTTCAAATTCAACTGTCCATTTTCCCTTCAAGTTTCATTTTCATCCAACGATAAATACTGTAATGGCTTCGATAAATTAGTTTCGCTTCAATGTTACGTGTGACTGTGACCAGAGCAATGGGGCGTATGGGGTTTGTAACAATGTAGTTCCTGTCAAATGGCAGCTGTTCTGGCATACGGATGCACAGACTACTAGTATTTTGGGTCTACACTGGTCGCAAAACCCATAAACCCCATTTCTGCAGTCACAGCCGCAAATGTCCATTTTCCCTTATGCTGTATATACATTTACTCTTTATTTCCTCTGTAAAAGATTACGTCTCGACATGAAATCACGTGACGTCATGACGTCACGAACTGCGTGGTGTTATGATAATAATACTACATGCAACATGTTACACATATGTCACCCTATGTATATGCTGGTTTTGATAAGCGAGGAAGTTATCTTTGTATATAATTTGTTCTCGAACTTTCTAGCCGTCAGTCAGTTTTACCTTTTGTGGCGTTTGAAACATACCACACATAATATGACATATACATAAAGAAAATTTAGTGCAACATCTTCGAAAAACATTAACGAGTATGTTGACCCGTTGTTAAAAGTTTGAGAATCCAATAATGGCTGTGCAACAGTAAGATAAATACACAGTGCTGTCGATATATACCTGTATTACCATACACACTGTATCAAATCCAGTAACATGTATGCAGTTATCTGGGTGTATTGTCATTGGTGTCTACTCGCCTACTATGCGAATAAATATGACTTTGCCTATTGGTAACATGTACACTAACATTAGGCTGTGCATCAACTTGAACAGTTTACACAATGACATTTATTTTGAGATTGATGGGAGAAATGCGCAAGCACCTCGTCTTGTGTATAGTTTTCTGGCATAATATTTATAACACGCAATTGTCATATCTGTCTATGAATTTCTTCAAATGTCATTAGCTAGTCTGCCATTTTATTGGCTGTATGTGTCAAACGCTCTCAGTGGTGAAACTGCACGTTGTCTTTTATAAACAAATATGTCGGAGATGGCAACTACATTTATTCAATGTACCATATTATAGTATACAGTAACACGTCAATTTTCAGATAGCTTATGTTCATATATCACATCACTCTTATGTAGTAATACGTATTATCATTGGAGCCAGGTGTATCTTTCCATGACCTAATGCTTTAAATACCAAGCAGTGTAGTGTCCAACCAGACTGTTTTGACGACCAGTCCAGTCGGGGCCAAAACTGAACTCGGTCTGCAGCGTTCAGTTCGGTAATAGAATGCATTCGCTGTATGACTTATGCTAGTATATGAACTAAACAAACAGTGTGCTCTCTGAATCAGTCTACGCCAGTGCACATACTGAGAGAGGCGAATTCTGAATTCGTAGAAAAAAAAACATATATTACATACTACGCAATGATTTACCGTGATTTTGGAAGGATTTATTTCTTTGAAGGAAATATTTCCTCCTAGACATTCGCGAGATGGAATTGACGTCACGTTGGACGTTATTTCGCGCGAACAAACAATTCATACGCTAACGTTAAACTTGTCAATTTTGACAACGTTATAAATTGGTCTAAGAGCAAATTTCACATTTTTCGAAGAGCATTTATTCCACTACCATTTTGAAATACCGGATATTTTTCCTTCACATCTGTAAATAAACTCGTTTCTTTATCGGATTTCCAGATGTCTCAGGAAAAAGATCCGGTATTTCAAAATGGTAGTTGAATAAACTATATAATTGACAGTGACATACAGTAGTCTGTAAGATCCCTTATTCGACATAAATGTATGACAAGCGAGTAAGCTGAATAAAGTAATCTGCATGAGATGCCTTGTAGCTGCCAAACAGTCTGCCACATATGCACATGTCACTCGGGGCTTACATGTATCTGATTGCCTGCACGTTCTTACCGACTTCGCTAGTGAGGATGAAAGTCACTTTGCACTTAACGTCGTATCCATATGTGTTGTGTAACGTAAATGAATTACAAGCATGGTGGGTTCCAAACAGTCATGGATACCGAGACTTATCGGAGCCCATCCTGGTTGTCAATTTGCAATTTTCCATTTGCATTTTCATCCGACATGTATAGTACACTACATGTATGTGGCTACATTAATTTGTAACACATCGCATTAATGTGGCTAAATGTGTAATACATTACATTTATTTGGCTACACTTATAGCACATTACAATTATGTAGTTTCATTAATGTGTTTATATTTTGTATTGAATTCCATTTATGTGGCCACATTTTAACACATTGTATTTATATGGTTACGTTGTAACACATTGTATGTATATGGCTACATTATTTTTTTCTTACATTTCAGCCAGTAGTTTATATACATATAACGGTGAATTACACCAC
>CM055276.1:86306748-86618304 GCA_029237695.1 Conchocele bisecta | reverse complement strand
TCAACCCATTTTAAAATATCGTTGTCAAAATTAAAACGTTCTAATAGTTTAAGAGGTATGTATGCTCAATGGTATCAAATGCCATTTTAAGTGTTTTACCTTGCATCATAAAACAAGTAGTTTATGTACAGTAAGCATGTGCTTTGCAGTCACTATCTGACACTTACTAACTGGACAATTTTATTTTATCTGTATGATATACAGCGCATGTCATGCCATATTTTGGAATTAAATGCCAGTAATGAGACTAAGCATATAGATATGTGCGAACAAATGATAAACATTTCATTTAATTTATGCCATAAGTGTAATAGTGCACATATACTAGGTTTGTAATCTGTTTCAACAGTTTCCTCGGTAGTATATGTATTGTAATCATACCAAATAATAGTATGACATTAAAACTATACATGCAATTTGCTTGAAAACGCTCAGGATAACAAAACTACCATATACTTTAAAATATCATCACGTGACTATTATATTTCATGTATTTATTACAGTACATGAATGTACTTATTTACTCAATAGCAAAAACAATGTTACGCAATATGTATTCATACTTATATACTAGTAACGTGTCTTCTTAGATGTTTATTATACAAAACAAATATCAAATTCATGTATACTCAACAAAACTAGAAACGTCCCTGTTTTATAGCCGGTGTAGCTCTGTCTATGTATGTACCACATGTTCAAAGTACATGTATTTTAAACCGTGGCGATGTTCAGAATACGATCGTGTAGAGTTTAGCCGATACACACGGTTTACATAGCGGCCAGTGACCGGAACGTTGATTTCCACTTTTTGCACGTGCACGCTATACTTGTCATCGATAAGGTGATTCAGTTCATGTCGTACCATTCATGCGATAGGGGCTATTCGGAAAATTAAAAAACTTTTTTAATTTTTCACTGTTTTCGATATGCCACGGCTTTCCGAAAACGAGCGAAATCAGGCAATTGGGATGCTTGCGGGTGGGATGGCCGCCAGGGCGGTCGCGCCTCGGTTTGGTTGCTGTCGGAAGACGATTGATCGTCTTGCAGCCCGGTACCAGCAGACTGGGGCTGTTCACGACCGGCAGCGACCTGGTAGGCATCGTGTAACGAAGGCTAGAGCCGATCGTTACATTACGTTGACGCACTTACGTCAA
This sequence comes from Conchocele bisecta, assembly GCA_029237695.1. Taxonomy (NCBI): domain Eukaryota; kingdom Metazoa; phylum Mollusca; class Bivalvia; order Lucinida; family Thyasiridae; genus Conchocele; species Conchocele bisecta. The sequence continues at coordinate 86,617,150 of CM055276.1, read as the reverse complement.
CGTCGATTGGCAGCCACAGTCACTGCTAGGCGATACGGTGTCTCAGGGCAGACCATTCGCAACCGGTTACGTCGTAACGCCATTCGCAACCGGTTACGTCGTAACGCCCAACCAATCCGGGCACGCCGCCCGTACACTGGTCAGATAATGACCCAACGTCACCGTGCTGCCAGACTGTTATGGGCGCGACGTCATCTGAACTGGAGAAGGGCTGACTGGAACCGAGTTTTGTTCACCGATGAATCTCGGTTCACAGTTAGTCATGCTGACGGAAGATTACGGGTATACAGGCGTAAAAATGAAAGATTCACCGATTGTTGCATTGTTGAGAAGAACAGGTTTGGAGGAGGGAGCGTAATGGTCTGGGGTGGGATCATGGGAAACCGGAAGACAGATTTGGTTGTTGTACAGGGCAACATCAATGCACAACGTTATGTTGCAGATGTGCTAAATGCACATGCCTTACCATTTATCCGTCAGCATGGTCCTGGTGTGACATTGATGCACGGCAATGCCCGCCCTCACGTAGCCAGGGTCACCACTCAATACTTACAGCAAAACAACGTCGACGTCATGCCATGGCCCGCGGTCTCCCCGGATCTCAATCCCATTGAGCACATATGGGATGAGCTGGGCCGCAAAGCACGAGCTAACCATCAGATTGACAATGTTCGCGATCTTACACGGGCGTTACAACGGGAATGGAAGAATTTGCCCAACGCATTGGTATTGCGTTACGTCACGTCGATGCGGCGTAGGATCATTGCATGCATTCATTTAAATGGTGGCCACACTCGGTATTAACGAGATTTACTGAATTTGCCACATTACTTATCGAAATTCCATCTCTAAACATTAAGTAACACATTTCTGAGTTTTTGTGATTTTTGATTTTGACCCCTACCGCCCTTGGCCGGTTATCTCTCGAATATTTAACAAGATATCCAAATGCAATTTATTGGCTTTGATACAGAAATGAATGAACTTGTTTTTCCATTTTGATTTTTAAAAGTAACCCTTTTAGTTTTTGATGAATCTTTCCTTAAACATAGAGGGACGTTTCTAGTTTTGCTCAGTATATATATATATGACTTCATCACCTGTATGTTCATCAGTTGTAAATATGATTGCTGTTCATTACTGACTAGGTACTGAGCTGCGGACTATGGTGAGTGTATGTGAAAACTGAGTAAAATGTACACTGTTCATAGTCACTACATTGGTTACTCAATAACATACTTTTTCAACACTCATTGACACTGTATGACTGCAGGATCAAACACAATCATTTTAGTAGCTATTACAGCCACTGGTCTACATGTACATAATGTGAGTCCATATCCTCCTCCAGCATATCTGGGTCTGGTAATCGTTTACTGCTTACTTGTTGACAATGCTTCATTCCATTGGTGATAAATTAAAGGAATTATCATAGAGTGGCATAGTGACAGATTGTATGTCCTTTCCTCATTTGAAACCAGACATTTGAAGTTGTAGTTGTAAGCGAAATTGGTAGTGTCAGTGTTCCCTTTCAATATGTTTGATACATCTATTGTTTTAAAGCCATCATGATATCTATATTTGAAACGAATTTGATGCTCGGTTGTCGTCTGAAACTTTAGTGCATTATGCGTCACCTAGTTCAACGTATTACAATGTATGTCTACATTAAAATTACCAGAACCTTCTTTGGCAACTTGCTTTAGGGCATAAACTGCTGAACCGCATTGAACTGTCTATGTCTATGTGATTTTCTCATTAATGTCATATTGAATCACATTCCATATGTGTGTAACTAGGCTTTATGAACTTGTTATATTGTATCAATATGTTTTGAAGTCTTCACTACAAGCAGCAACCCAGCTGCGACATACATAATTTCTGCGTTGGTCTGTACATAATTACGTATATGATGGCTGGTAGCAAACATTTCAAATTTCGCAATCAGACATGATCCATTTTCTGGTTTCATCCCAACTGTAACATGTGTCATTATATATTGCAAGTCCTTTCCTTCGATTGCAAATGACGTTGTTATATTTCGGTATCAGAGGTGTCAACATATTCGTATTTTCCATTGCATTATAGGCAATGCATGTGGCACAACAATCCTCTTTAGGTTTGTGAAATGAAGAGTGGTACTCATTATGAATAATATGTTGATATGTAATTGAAGATACAGGGTTCAGTTCATGTTCTGCATACTTTCAATTTGTACAAGACATACGTTTCAGCAGTTGATAGGTCTAATCTCCATAATACTCACTTAGACAAGCTTTAACAACAATAATACATGGTAGAATATTAATTTCGGCATCCATCTTGACTTTATATAAGTATCATTATTAAATATTCATATTAAAACTGGTTTTGATAAGGCTATCAAACTAACTTATTTTGCCTAGTTCATCAATTTGTGATTGCCGTTAATTACTTGAAATATAATGTCTTAGGTCAAGCATGGAGCAACGTGTAGAAGTGTTGACATTTTACAGCTATCTTTGTTTTATATATGGAATTTAGGCACAATATAACAATATGTGTTACTGCCCGTCCAGATAATGGAACAAGGTGATGAAGTTTATATTCATTACCATTTATTGCAACATAACTATAGTTTGATTGTGTTAGCGGGAGCTGGTGGGTGAACTTGTTAATATTTTGGCAGCCATCTTAGATTTTGGTAGCATTTTTTTCCGATGTTCTATAAATTGCAGCCATTGATTAGCATGTTCTCATATTGTTTTACAATGTGTAAATACTAATTTGCTTTGATGCTACAGGGCTTTTAAAAATCACAGACATTGTCTGAATTAGCAACTATGATAGTTGGTGGCCATATTGCATTGTCTTGCTATACATTACCAATTGCTACGGATTTATGAACATATCATCTTATAGTTTACTCTTAGAAGTTAGTTCAGCCATAAGCGTACTTCTGTTTTGCCAATAATTGATGTAGTTCGTACATATTTAGTGTGATGGGGTAATGCACCTGGGTTTTGGCAGCCATCTTGGATTTCGGCGGCCATATTGATAGAAAATGGTCAATTTTGATTTTATGTAAATCATAGTTACCGGCTGTCACGTTTTAAGTGTTATTTCGATGTGTGAATGCGAGTTTGCATTGTTGTTACTTGAATGGTCTCAAACCTGCACAGTCAGTTTTTAGCAGAAACTGTTGCTGTTTCACTTAGAGGGGCATAAACTATTTACAGATTGCTATTATGCGGAAATAATATCTAGAGATGTATATATTTCAATCAGATAGAGTGATAATTCCCCCCCCCCAGGGGTCTGGTTCACCCACTATTACATGTACCGAGTCAGAAATCTAGATATTGTTTACATACAGCATGTACAGACTGTCGGTATTTACCACACTGCGCATAATTCTAACAAATCGAAGACATTTTCAACATGTCCGACACTGAGTTTTGTATTCATCATAACCAACATCATTCATGGTGGTGTATGTGTATGCACATAATTTCAGTACAATCACAAGTGCACTTTATTTGCTTGCACTTATAACCGCCTTTTGTTGGTACACTATTTTTGTCTAAGCCACGTTAGTGAAATGCGAGGCATAGGGGCCACAATACCGGCTTAGGCAGCGTCATCGTAGTAGTGTATGTAGTAGGCGCCAAGAATTTTGTACATCGCCTGATCCGTTAGTCAAATCCTTGCCTAGGTTGGCGCGCTAGAATTTCGAAATTACATGTAGTAGCCAAATTGAACTGTTAGTGTCAAAAATGACAATACTAATTTACATGTGTTCCAATATTTTAAAACTTAAAACTTTTTTTCTCAATATTTTCAGAAATTTACAGTAGCCAAAATACCCATACGATGGATAGATCAAATGAAAACAAACTATTAACGCAGTACGAAATAAACAAACACTTATCGATACAATTATAAACAGTCAAGCTACAAAGCAAGCATGCAACAACATAGAGGTAGAGAAGATCAATACAGAAAGCATACAATCAGAACAAAAGTGGGCAAATATATTTCCAGATGAAATTCTTAATTAGAAAATATTATAATTAATATCGATACATAGTACAATATATATAAGATTAGGAAATTTCTACCGTGCAAATAGAGACATTCAACCATCATTTCTTGGGAATGCACTGTGATACAAAATGTTTGGTGACAATTATATATCTTCTTGATAAATAAAGGTATCCACATTGAAATATTTGTTTACACATTTCCTTTGGAATATTTGCAAATATTACATATTATAAACAATCACAATTTATTATCCTCTTAGGGAAATACTATAGTTTCAAAGATAAGTACCATCAAAGGACTGAACGTACTGAAATACTTCGCAGTATGTGTTTGTGGATGAAACATAGACTTAGTCTAAGAATTAATCCAGAGTGGAAAGCGTTTTGCGAAAAATAAGCGCGGGAATTTCACAGTAACAACAACAACACCAACAACAACAGCAAGACAATGGACACCGAAACCGAAAATAGTATTCGTGCACCGAACCATGGAGCTACGATTCGCGAATAATCGAGTAAGACCGTTAATCGTCGCACCCTTAGACTACAGAAACATTTGTAATAACATAAATTTAGCACAAAAAAGCAAACAAAACATTTATCACCGTATGTGACACTGAAAAGCTGTTGGAACTAGTTTATGGCGTAATACCCGTTTTTCAAAAGTTTAACCCACATAATATCTGCTACGACCGACATATGCTCATTTGCATAAAATCGGTCAGACCTCAAAGTTGGATGTTGGTTGTATTATTCTTCGCTAGCGCTCCAATAAAAGAAAAACGACATCAATTTTCAACATGTTCAGGCACTACTTGAAAAACAGTATTATAATTGAATTAAAATATCGTAGCTCAAAGAAATGGAAACTAGATAAGTACAATACTAAATGGGCGAACACAGATAACTGATGTAATTGCATAAGCATAATCTTAGTACAACACATATATATTGTGTTCATCCACGTTCTCTGTTCACATCATTAGCATTAGGACATCAACTTTGCATGTTGCAAAACAAAACATTAATATGTTAGTACGTTATATTTATATTTATTGTTTGCGTGTACATGTGTATGTATGGTTTGAATGTTGCATACTGGTGTTGACCTATCTTCATATCTTTCTTTTTCCTCTTTCAAACTCACTCGAAACTATTCTCTTTAATCTCATTCACTATATTTACCTTTTCCCTTCATGCTATTTCTATTAACCCTATAAAAAACATCTGTGTCAATGTCAATAACATATATATCTGTATATGTGTATACAATGTACGAGGTGCAGTCATAAACTCCTCGGACTTTGCTTATATCTAAAGAACCATTTGGTCAAAAAAGTTGTGAAGTATGTCATTAGAAAGATGGTTCATTTGTGTAAACAGTAACATAGTGGTTCCATGAAATAAATTACAGGAGTTAGTAAACTACTCATTTATTCGCAGGCATCTACAATAGCGCTTTTCTGCAGGTCACCTATACCAATATTATATGCATACGATACCAATACGACATGTTTTTATACCATATACATATAGTATAAACGTACGGTATGTTCGTACCGTACATACCAACCACTATTGTATAGATATACAATTCCATTTGTAAGTTTATACTAAGTATATACACGTGTATAATGCTGATACGTTTGTATCGTACACACATACCATATTTGTGTACGGTATAAATGTACTATATATGATAGACCTTTACCGTAAATGTATACGATATATTAACGGTGTTGTCGTATACTATTTGCCATAATAGTTGGCTTACAGTCAGTACGACACCTGCTAGAAATTTCACATATTTGATTTCCGTGACTGAATCTCCTACAGTGCAATGTTAACATAGACTGCGCGAATGCACAGGCAGATATAAGTCTACGCTGGCCCCATTTCTACATTTTATAGTCACATAAGCAAGGACAATTACATCGCCAATAAAATACCTTGTGCATTGAACTGGAAAATGCACAACTAACCGCCTGTTAGGGGACGCGTGCCAACAGATACGGGATTAACAGCATGTGGGGCTATGTCATTTTCAGATTGCTTGGAGTTGTGTGCACAATTCTAGAGCCTACCGACTGGAGCTTGTTTGTAATAATGTTGACACGTGTCGCTCGTTTCCAATTGACTGTACTGGTGTGCTGTGTACTGGTGCTACAAGCCAGTGCCTACCAACTGAAGCTTGTTTGTAATAATGTTTACACGTGTCGCTCGTTTCCAGTTGACTGTACTGGTGTGTTGTGTGCTGGTGCTACACGCCAGTGCCTACCGACTGGAGCGATCTATTGGTGATGAGTGTGGTGTTGGCGGGTCGCATCCCGAAGTTGTGAGTATCACATATATAGTCTCTTCCAATTTATGTCTATCAAATACACGATACATACAATTACTTCTGTTCCATGAAACGTGCCCAAATTTGACGGTTATTTAAACATTGCAAACACAATATCGTTTTCGATAATATTAAATTTTATCAAAATTTAAGAATGAATCTTTTTATTTCTTGAAATTTGTTCTAATATTGATTTTATTAAAATGATTTATCTATGGTAATTAATTCATAACTGCTCTACATTGACGATGTAGTGGAAAAAACAGTGAATACACCACAGAAGGGATGTCACGTAGGGACGTTCGTCCGAATGTCCGTCACCTCTATGTAAGAGTAAAGAAGTAAATCTTTCAACCCGTAATACATACATTCATCTCATTTGATATGTGGCTTCCATATGGTGTATATATATGCACACTGGTTGTTTGTTTTATTACACTCTTACAAATATTTGCACGGGTTTCGCTGTTAGAGAAAACCCGCAATCAACTCCTTACAAATAGTACAACGTGAAGAGAACACCCGTAATTGCGCGCCAGTTTTCTTGGAAACCACGAGCTACCATGCAAAAAGTTTAATATGTCTGGCACATAGAAACAGCTGCGTAATTTGGATTTCAAAAAGTTTACATGACATCACATTTTACGTCACATAACGTAACGTCAAAACGCTGGAAAACACGTCATTGAATAACTATTAATGCATACATCACAATTCATTGATTATAATCTCAAAAACAGACTAAATGGGCATATATATCCGCAGTGGAAGTGTAATAAATAGGATATTCCATCGTACATTTTGAATAGCAGAAATAATACGCTCGTGTCCGTCGACGTACGTTCAAGCAACTCGTTCGCTAAGCTCACTCGTTGCTTACGCTGAAGCCGACGAACACTCGTGTATTATTTCTGAAATTCAAAATGTACGATTGAATATCGTCTATTTAATTTACCCCAGGGTTATGGACTCCTCATTTGGGACTTAGAATTTCGCAATGTTTCATTGTAAGTCATATAACTTTAATGTTTAAGCCCTTATAGCTGGTACCTCATACTTGATACATGTATGTGGCTTCTCTATGGAGAGCAGATACGCAAAGTGACTTTTATCACATTATTTGATTATCGATCCCTTTTAGACTTAAACACAAAAGTGGGTATATTGCAGGGTCATTCCTTTAATGTTATGAATAAGGGACGTAGCCAGCCGCCCACCAAATATTCCACTGGCCCTTCATTTACTGTCGTGAATAAGGGACATAGCCAGCCACCCACCCCGTCTTCCAATGGCCCTTCATTTACTGTCGTGAATGAGGGACCTAGCCAGCCACCCATCACGTCTTCCAATGGCCCTTCATTTACTGTCGTTTATCAGGATGCCAGCCACGTATCACGTCTTCCAATGGCCCTTCATTTGCTGTCGTGAATAAGGAACCTAGCCAGCCACCCACCCAGTTTTCCACTGGCCATTCATGTACTGTATTGAATAAGGGACTTAGCCAGCCACCAACCCCATTATACACAGGACCTTCATTTACTATCGTGAAAGCGGGACTAGCCATCCACCCATCCCGTTTTCAACTGGCCCTTCATTTGCTCTCGAGAATAAGGGAATTTGCTAGCCACCCACCTCGTCTTCCACTGGCCCTTCATTTACAGTCGTGAATAAGGGACTTAGGCAGCCATCCACCCCGTCTTCCACTGGCCAATCATGTACTGTCGTGAATAAGGCATCTAGCCACCCATCCATCCTGTCTTCAATTAGCCAGTCATTTACTGTCGTGAATAAGGCACCTAGCCAGCCATCGACTCCGTCTTCCACATACCCTTCAAATACTGTCGTGAATAAAGCATCTAGCCACCCACCCACCCACCCTGTCTTCAATTGGCCAATAATTTACTGATGTGAATAAGGGATCTAGCCAGCCACCCACCCTGTCTTCCATAGGCCTGTCAATTAATGTCGTGAATAAGGCAATTACGCAGCCACCCATCATATCTTCCACTGGCCCTCCATTTACTATCGTGAATAAGGGACATAGACAGCCACCCACACCGTCTTAAACTGACCTTTCCATTTACTATCATAAATAAGGGATCTAGAAAGGCACCTACCACGTCTTCCACTGGCCCTACATTTACTATTGTGAATAAGGCACATAGGCAGCCACCCACCCTGTCTTCCACTGACTCGTCATTTACTGAAGAGAATAAGGGACATAGGCTGCCACCCACCCTGTCTTCCATTGGCCAGTCATTTACTATCGTGAATAAGGGACAAAGCCAGTTCCCACCCAGTCTTGCACTGGCCTTTCATTTACTATCGTGAATAAGGGTCATAGCCAGCCACACACACCGTCCTCCATTGGCTCTTCATTTACTGTTGTGAATAAGGCATCTAGCCAGACACCCACCCTGTCTTCCACTGGCCAGTCATTTACTGTCGTGTATAAGGCACCTAGGCAGCCACCCACCATGTCCTCCACTGGCCCTTCATTTACTATTGTGAATAAGGGACATAGGAAACCACTCACACCGTCATCCAATGACCCATCCATTTACAGTCGTGAATAAGGGACCTAGACAGCCACCCACCATGTCTTCCACTTGTCCTTCATTTACCATCTATGAATAAGGTACATAGGCAGCCACCCACCTCTTTTTCCACAGGCCCTTCATTTACTGTCCGGAATATGGGACCATCAACTCCGTCTTCTACTGGCACTTCGTTTACTGTCGTGAATAATGGACCTAGTCAGCCACCCACCCAGTCTTCCACTGACCCTTCATTAACTGTCGTGAATAAGGGACTTAGCCAGCCAACCACCCCGTCTTCCACTGACTCTTCATTTACTGTTGTGAATAAGGGACCTAGCCATCCCGTCTTACACTGGCCCTGTATTTACTCTCATGAATAATTGACTTAGCCAGCCACCCACCCTGTCTTCCAATGGCCCTTCCTTTACTGTCGTCTATCTGGGACTTAGACAGCCACCCACCCCGTCGTCCACTGGCCCCTACATTTACTGTCGTGAATAAGGCATGGCCAGCCACACACCCCGTTTTCCACTGGCCCTTCATTGACTGTCGTGAATAAGGGACATAGCCAGCCACACACCCCGTCATCCACTGGCCCTTCATTAACTGTCGTGAATAAGGGACTTAGCCAGCCAACCACCCCGTCTTCCGTCGACTCTTCATTTACTGTCGTGAATAGGGGACCTAGCCAACCACTCACCCGTCTTACACTGGCCCTTCATTTACTCTCATGAATAATTGCCTTAGCCAGCCACCCACCCCGTCTTCCAATGGCCCTTTATTTACTGTCGTCTATCAGGGATTTAGGCAGCCACCCACCCCGTTGTCCACTGGCCCCTACATTTACTGTCGTGAATAAGGCACCTAGCCAGCCACCCACCCCGGCATCCACTGGCCCTTTATTTACTGTCGTGCATAAGGGTCCTAGCCCGCCACCCACCCCGTCTTCTAATGCCCCTTCTTCCACGCAGCCTTCCAATGCCCCTTCTTCCACGCAGCCTTCCACTGGCTCTTCAATTACTATCGTGAATAAGCGACTTAACCGCCACCCATCCATCTTCCACTGGCCCTTCATTTACTGTCGTGAATAAGGGACATAGCCAGCCACCCACCCAGTCTTCCACTGGCCCTTCATTTACTCTCGTGAATAAGCGACTTAACCGTCACCAACCCAGTCTTCCACTGGCCCTTCATTTACTGTCGTGAATAAGGGACATAGCGAGCAACCCACCCGGGCTTCCACTGGCCCTTCATTTACTGTTGTGAATTGGGGTCTTAGCCAGCCACACACCCCGTCTTCCACGGGCCCTTCATTTACTGTTGTGATAAAGGGACATAGCCAGCCACACACCCCGTCTGCCACTGGCCCTTCATTTACTGTCGCGAAAAAGGGACTTGGCCAGCCACCACCCGGTCTTCCACAGACCCTTTACTTACTATCGTGAATAAGGAACTTAGCCAGCCACCCACTCGTCTTCCACTGACCATTCAGCTGCTGTCGTGAATAAGGGACATAGCCAGCCATCCACCCAGTCTTCCACTGGCCCATCATTTATTATCGTGAATAAGGGACATAGCCAGCCACCCACCACATCTTCCACTAGCCCTTCATTTACTGTCGTGAATAAGGGACATAGCCAGTCTCCCACCCCGTCTTCCACAGGCACTTCATTTACCGCTGTGTATAAGGAACCTAGCCAGTCATGCACCCAGTCTACCAGTAGCCCTTCATTTAGTATCGTGAATAAGGAACCGATCGTACCCAACCCGTCTTTCACAGACCCTTCAGTTATTGTCGTGAATAATGGACTTAGCCAGCCACCCACCCACCCCATCTTTCATTGGCCCTTCATGCACTGTCGTGAATAATGCATCTAACCAGGCACCTACCCTGTCTTCCATTGGCCAGTTATTTACAATCGTGCATAAGGCACATACCCAGCCACCCAAATCGTGTTCCACTGGCCCTTCAGTTACTGTCGTGAATAATGGACATAGCCAGCCGCCAGCCACCCACCCTGTCTTCCATTGGCCCTTCATTTATTGTTGGGAATAAGGCCTCTAGCCAGCCACCCACCGTGTCTACCATTGGCCCATCATTTACTGTCGTGAATAAGGGACCTAGCCAGCCACCCATCCCGTCTTCCAATGGCCCTTCATTTACTGTCGTGAATAAGGCACATAGGCAACCACCAACCCAGTCTTCCACAGATCCCTTCATTTACTGTCGTGAATAAAGGACTAAGCCAGCCACCCACTCTGTCTGCCACATACCCCTTCCTTACTGTTGTGAATAAGGGACTTAGCCAGCTACCTACCCCGTCTTGCACTGGCCCTTCATTAACTGTCGTGAAAAAGGGACTTAGCCAGCCAACCGCTCCGTCTTCCACTAACTCTTCATTTACTGTCGTGAATAAGGGTCATAGCCAGACATCCACACCGTCTTATACTGGCCCTTCATTTTCTCTCGTGAATAAGGGATTAAGTCAGCCACCAACTCCGTCTTCCATTGGCCGCTACATTTACTGTCGTGAATAAGGGACATAGCCAGCCACCCACTACGTCTTCAACTGGCCATTCATTGGCTGTGGTGTGTAAGTGACACAGCCAGTCACCCACCCAGTCTTCCACAGGCCCTTCATTTACTCTCGTGAATAAGCGACTTAGCCGCCACCCACCCAGTCTTCCACTGGCCCTTCATTTACTTTCGTGAATAAGGGACATAGCCAGCCACCTACCCCGTCTTCCACTGGCCATTCATTGGCTGTGGTGTGTAAGGGACACAGCCAGTCACCCACCCAGTCTTCCACAGGCCCTTCATTTACTATCGTGAATAAGCGACTCAGCCGCCACCCACCCAGTCTTCCACTGGCCCTTCATTTACTTTCGTGAATAAGGGACATAGCCAACAGCCCATGTTTACTGTTTTGAACAGGGGAATTATCCAGCCACCCATCCCGTCGTCCACTGGCCCTTCATTTACTGTTGTGAATAAGGGACATAGCCAGCCACCCACCCCGTCTTCCTCTGGCTCTTCATTTACTGTTGTGAATAAGGGACATAGCCAGCCATCCACCTCGTCTTCCACCTCGTCTTCCACTGGCCCTTCATTTACGATCGTGAATAAGGAAGCTAGCCAGCCACCCATACCGTCTTCCACCGACCCCTTCATTTACTGTCGTGAATATGGGACTTAGCCAGCCAGCCACCCCGTCTTCCACTGGCCCTTCATATACTGTCGTGAATAACGCATCTCGCCAGGCACCCACCGTGTTTGCCGTTGGCCAGTCATTTACTGTCGTGAATAAGGCACCTAGCCAGGCACCCACTGACACGCGATATGATTTTCGAAATGAAAGTAGAACTACTAAAGTCAGTAATAAATAGACTAGAACGATTACAGAGTAAAATCTACGATAATGATGAGAGAAACGACGAGTTGAAATGGGAGGTAACGCGCCTAGAATAGAAAGTGGAAGATCAGCGGCTTGAAAACGACAGGTCGATAAAGCAAATCGAGACCGTTGATGACAGAATGGCGAGAGTCCGAAATGACGTGGAACAATACAGTAGACTTAACACTATACGTATACTGAGCAAAACTAGAAACGTCCCTCCATGTTTAAGGAAAGATTCATCAAAAACCAAAAGGGTTACTTTTAAAAATCAAAATGGAAAAACAAGTTCATTCATTTCTGTATCAAAGCCAATAAATTGCATTTGGATATCTTGTTAAATATTCGAGAGATAACCGGCCAAGGACGGTAGGGGTCAAAATCAAAAATCACAAAAACTCAGAAATGTGTTACTTAATGTTTAGAGATGGAATCTCAATAAGTAATGTGGCAAATTCAGTAAATCTCGTTAGTACCGAGTGTGGCCAACATTTGCATGAATGCATGCAATGATCCTACGCCGCATCAACGTGACGTAACGCAATACCAGTGCGTTGGGCAAATTCCTCCTTTCCCGTTGTAACGCCCGTGTAAGATCGCGAACATTGTCAATCTGATGGTTAGCTCGTGCTTTGCGGCCCAGCTCATCCCATATGTGCTCATGGGGATTGAGATCGGGGAGACCGCGGGTCATGGCATGACGTCGACGTTGTTTTGCTGTAAGTATTGAGTGGTGACCCTGGCTACGTGAGGGCGGGCATTGTCGTGCATCAATGTCACATCAGGACCATGCTGACGGATAAATGGTAAGGCATGTGCATTTAGCACATCTGCAACATAACGTTGTGCATTGATGTTGTCCTGTACAACAACCAAATCTGTCTTCCGGTTTCCCATGATCACACCCCAGACCATTCCGCTCCCTCCCCCAAACCTGTTCTTCTCAACAATGCAATAATAGGTGAATCTTTCATTTTTACGCCTGTATACCCGTAATCTTCCGTCAGCATGACTAACTGTGAACCGAGATTCATCGGTGAACAAAACTCGGTTCCAGTCAGCCCTTCTCCAGTTCAGATGACGTCGCGCCCATAACAGTCTGGCAGCACGGTGACGTTGGGTCATTATCTGACAGTGTACGGGCGGCGTGCCCGGATTGGTTGGGCGTTACGACGTAAACGGTTGCGAATGGTCTGCCCTGAGACACCGTATCGCCTAGCAGTGACTGTGGCTGCCAATCGACGTTGACGTAAGTGCGTCAACGTAATGTAACGATCGGCTCTAGCCGTCGTTACACGAGGCCTACCAGGTCGCTGCCGGTCGTGAACAGCCCCAGTCTGCTGGTACCGGGCTGCAAGACGATCAATCGTCTTCCGACAGCAACCAAACCGAGGCGCGACCGCCCTGGCGGCCATCCCACCCGCAAGCATCCCAATTGCCTGATTTCGCTCGTTTTCGGAAAGCCGTGGCATATCGAAAACAGTGAAAAATTAAAAAAGTTTTTTAATTTTCCGAATAGCCCCTATCGCATGAATGGTACGACATGAACTGAATCACCTTATCGATGACAAGTATAGCGTGCACGTGCAAAAAGTGGAAATCAACGTTCCGGTCACTGGCCGCTATGTAAACCGTGTGTATCGGCTAAACTCTACACGATCGTATTCTGAACATCGCCACGGTTTAAAATACAAGTACTTTGAACATGTGGTACATACATAGACAGAGCTACACCGGCTATAAAACAGGGACGTTTCTAGTTTTGTTGAATATAGTATTATTATCATAACACCACTCAGTTCGTGACGTCATGAAGTCACGTGATTTCATGTCGAGTCGTAATCTTTTACAGAGGAAATAAAGAGTAAATGTATATACAGTATAAGGGAAAATGGACATTTGTGGTTGTGACTGGAGAAATTGGGTTTATGGGTTTTGCGACCAGTGTAGAACCAAAATAATAGTAGTCTGTGCATCCGTATGCCAGAACAGCTGCCATTTGACAGTAACTACATTGTCACAAACCCCATACGCCCCATTGCTCTGGTCACAGCCACACGTAACATGGAAACGAAACTAATTTATCGAAGCCATTACAGTATTTACCGTTGGATGAAAATGTAACTTGAAGGGAACATGGACAGTTGAATTTGAAGTGGAAAGACATACCTTCACAATCGTAGCCATTGCCAGTGTAGCCTTCTTCACACACGCACAAGAATGACCCGGGGAAGTTTTGGCACACCGCATTGTTTCCACACAGGGTGTCATTGTCGCATTCATCTATATCTGCAAGTTGCACAATTGAGACACGCCCTGTAACTTTGTACCTAAGAACATGTGCGATATCTCATGTCTAAACATTTGGAGCAAAAAGAAACATATATATATATATATATATACAATAGATGTACAAGTAACATAAATGAATGCATATTATGTAGCAAACACGAACATATAATCCATTATTGTACAGAACAGAACGGAAAAGAACAGAATATGTCTATATTGTTTAAGATCTCAGACCGCAACATGCGGTATTTGAGTACATACGCATGATGTAAGCGCAACACGGCGACAGTGTGTAAATTTGAAAATGAGAGGATCAGGAGTAAGTTCCTTTATACCTGTTTCCAAGGCACAATCGGCGTGTGCATGCGTGGTACTTGTAGGTTTGACGTAACTAAGTTTAAACTAAGCAAAGGTACGTCAGACCGACACATATCGCCAATACTAGCGTCAACGATATCAGAGTGTCCCGGTGCACGGTAACTGTAGAACCTGGCACCAGTGATGCACAGAAAAACGCGTCCCATGTAGAAACAATCCACCATGGCGCCACTGGACATATAAGTTGGTGGCATATAGTCGGTAAAGGCACGTGAAACTCATTCACCGAGTTGCAACAATACGGCAACACCTCAGGAATTCGGGACCAGAAACAGACAGGCGAGAGCAAGTAATTCGGTTGAGCACGAGTGTTACATAGCGATGATATATTGTACTGAACCGCAGTTTACTCCAGTAGGTTCGAATATGTTAAACACCTACATGTAAGAGTATGTCGCCTGTTGCGGTGGTAATACGCGGGACCAGTAGCACTTGACGGTCCGTGTTATCAGGGTCCGTTAAATGCCACCTTAACATCGCTACCACACCACAACTAACATAATAATAATACAGGATGGCGAATACTTGTTGCAAACTTGGTTGATTTGGACCACTTTTTTTGTTTCATTTAAGTTTTTTTTTATTTCTCTTTGTTACATCATAATGTACGATATATCTGGTATATGATACTACTTTTCGTAAGCCTTTCGAGTCAGGACAGATTACATGTTTTCTTTAAACAAAATCACTGACAGCCGTGGTTTTTAGCGCAAGAAAAGCGAAAGTAAAGAGCTAAATGTCATTATAGTATTGTTTTCCGTAATCGTGAGGTTTCAATATAAATATGCAATCCTGATACATTTTCAGAATGCTTACTCTATCGAAATGGAAAGTTAAGCAAGCATACCTAATGTGTATGGTGATATTCTCATATTTATGCGCAGTGAGCGCGTTCTGTTCTAGATAACGACATTGCAATATCTGAAAACATACAGGCGGTGTGTTGCGATTTTAATATCTATGGTGCGCATTTTACGTTTATGATTCATGCTGTAGAGGTATTTTACAATTTGTCATGTTTACATGTAGGTCTGCTCTCTTGCTATTGTATTTAAACACACATGCTCACAAACGACGGTCACAGAAACATAGTCTTAAATGAGGCAGTGTTTCTCTACATGTAGTGCTGGTAAACTAAAATTTATTTTATTTACTGCAATACAATAAATAACTGGTGGTAGTCTGGATAGAGTACAGTTTTTATTTGGTTTGTCTTTGTTGCGTATTTTATTATACCGTTTTTCGTGAAGACGCAATTAACTTCGACCGGCGTCTCTCTCTTTGTCGACATGAATACCTGCTGATTCAGCTGGTTTAAAACCACGTTTATGAAGATGCCTGTACGTTCTCAGAGATCGCCTGTTTCAGAGAATGTTGTCTTTCACCATCCTTGACTGTAAGCGACCCAGTATATCAATTTATCCCGTCAACACAGTGCGTATGTGCCTTGAAACACGGTGCCGTGAAACATATATTGATATCCTGTCAATGCGACATAATCACCGAGTATGAATATGTGCGGTTGTCACACTAGTCGATTCTCCGATTTTGAGAATGCGGCTGGGGTTATTTCGTTTGCATTTGAAGCGTAGTTGTATGTTCATTTTCTCCTTCAGAGTTTTTAGCACAATATGTGTAGTCTCATTTGCAGTTTCACATGTATTCTGACACGGAATTCCATTTATATACTCAACAAAACTAGAAACGTCCCTGTTTTATAGCCGGTGTAGCTCTGTCTATGTATGTACCACATGTTCAAAGTACTTGTATTTTAAACCGTGGCGATGTTCAGAATACGATCGTGTAGAGTTTAGCCGATACACACGGTTTACATAGCGGCCAGTGACCGGAACGTTGATTTCCACTTTTTGCACGTGCACGCTATACTTGTCATCGATAAGGTGATTCAGTTCATGTCGTACCATTCATGCGATAGGGGCTATTCGGAAAATTAAAAAACTTTTTTAATTTTTCACTGTTTTCTTTTGATATGCCACGGCTTTCCGAAAACGAGCGAAATCAGGCAATTGGGATGCTTGCGGGTGGGATGGCCGCCAGGGCGGTCGCGCCTCGGTTTGGTTGCTGTCGGAAGACGATTGATCGTCTTGCAGCCCGGTACCAGCAGACTGGGGCTGTTCACGACCGGCAGCGACCTGGTAGGCCTCGTGTAACGACGGCTAGAGCCGATCGTTACATTACGTTGACGCACTTACGTCAACGTCGATTGGCAGCCACAGTCACTGCTAGGCGATACGGTGTCTCAGGGCAGACCATTCGCAACCGGTTACGCGTCGTAACGCCCAACCAATCCGGGCACGCCGCCCGTACACTGGTCAGATAATGACCCAACGTCACCGTGCTGCCAGACTGTTATGGGCGCGACGTCATCTGAACTGGAGAAGGGCTGACTGGAACCGAGTTTTGTTCACCGATGAATCTCGGTTCACAGTTAGTCATGCTGACGGAAGATTACGGGTATACAGGCGTAAAAATGAAAGATTCACCTATTATTGCATTGTTGAGAAGAACAGGTTTGGGGGAGGGAGCGGAATGGTCTGGGGTGGGATCATGGGAAACCGGAAGACAGATTTGGTTGTTGTACAGGGCAACATCAATGCACAACGTTATGTTGCAGATGTGCTAAATGCACATGCCTTACCATTTATCCGTCAGCATGGTCCTGATGTGACATTGATGCACGACAATGCCCGCCCTCACGTAGCCAGGGTCACCACTCAATACTTACAGCAAAACAACGTCGACGTCATGCCATGACCCGCGGTCTCCCCGGATCTCAATCCCATTGAGCACATATGGGATGAGCTGGGCCGCAAAGCACGAGCTAACCATCAGATTGACAATGTTCGCGATCTTACACGGGCGTTACAACGGGAAAGGAGGAATTTGCCCAACGCACTGGTATTGCGTTACGTCACGTTGATGCGGCGTAGGATCATTGCATGCATTCATGCAAATGTTGGCCACACTCGGTACTAACGAGATTTACTGAATTTGCCACATTACTTATTGAGATTCCATCTCTAAACATTAAGTAACACATTTCTGAGTTTTTGTGATTTTTGATTCTGACCCCTACCGCCCTTGGCCGGTTATCTCTCGAATATTTAACAAGATATCCAAATGCAATTTATTGGCTTTGATACAGAAATGAATGAACTTGTTTTTCCATTTTGATTTTTGGTTTTTGATGAATCTTTCCTTAAACATAGAGGGACGTTTCTAGTTTTGCTCAGTATACATTCAACATGTTACAAATATGTCACCCTATGTATATGCTGGTTTTGATGAGCGAGGAAGTTATCTTTGTATATAATTACTTCTCGAACTTTCTAGTATCACCCTGTATGTATAACATATATGTGGCCAATGACTGGAGAAATGGGGCTTAGCACACTCATATAGTATGTTCACCCGTTGTTAAAAGTTTGAGAGTCCAATAATGTAACGGCTGTGCAACAGTAAGATAAATACTGTCGATATATACATATATTACCATACACACTGTATCGAATCCAGTAACATGTATGCAGTTACCTGGGTGTATTGTCATTGGTGTCTACTCGCCTACTATGCGAATAAATATGGCTTTGCCTATGGGTAACATGTACACTAACATTAGGCTGAAACATACCACAAATACTATGACATATACATAAAGACAATTTGGTGCAATATATATCTTCGAAAAACGTTAACGAGTATGTTCACCCGTTGTTAAAAGTTTGAGAGTCCAATAATGTAACGGCTGTGCAATAGTAAGATAAATACTGTCGATATATACATATATTACCATACACACTGTATCGAATCCAGTAACATGTATGCAGTTACCTGGGTGTATTGTCATTGGTGTCTACTCGCCTACTATGCGAATAAATATGGCTTTGCCTATGGGTAACATGTACACTAACATTAGGCTGTGCATCAACTTGAACAGTTTACACAATAAAATTTATTTTGAGATTGATGGCAGAAATGCACAAGCATCTCGTCTTGTGTATAGTTTGCTGGCATCATATTTATAACACGCGATTGTCATATCGTCTATGATGTATTGCACCAAATGTCATTAGCTCTTCTGTCATGTTATTGGCTGTATGTGCCAAACGCTCCCAGTGGTGAAACTGCACTTTGGCGTTTACAAACAAATATGTCGGAGATGGCAACTACATTTATTCAATGTACCATATTATATAGTATACAGTAACACGTCAATATTCACATATCTTATGTTCATATATCACATCACTCTTAGGTAGCAATACGTGTTATCATTGGAGCCAGGTGTATCTTTCTATGACCTAATGCTTTAAATACCAATCAGTGTAGTGTCCAACCAGACTATTTTGACGACCAATCCAGTCGGGGACAACACTAAGTCTGCAACGTTCAGTTCGGTAATAGAATGCATTCGCTGTATTGGGTAAGGGCTGTAATTGGGTAAGGGCTGTAATTAATGTTGTGAGAACTTGTAGCCCAAGCCCATTGTACTTATATGCAATAAACTATGTTTAACTAAAAATTCGCTGTATGACTTATGCTAGTATATTATCTAAACAAATAGTGTGTACTCTGAATCAGTCTACGCTAGTGCACATGCTGAATGGGGCACATTCTTACTGCATAGAAGAAAACATATATTACATGCAACCCAGTGATTTACCGTGATTTTAGAAGGATTTATTTCTTTGAAGGAAATATTTCCTCCTAGACATTCGCGAGCTGGAATTGACGTCACGTTGGACGTTATTTCGCGCGAACAAACAATTCATACGCTAACGTTAAACTTGTCAATTTCGACAACGTTATAAACTGGTCTAAGAGCAAATTTCACATTTTTCGAAGAGCATGTAATATACAATTTATTCCACTACCATTTGGAAATACCGGATATTTTTCCTTGACATCTGTAAATAAACTCGTTTCTTTATCGGATTTCCAGATGTCTCAGGAAAACGATCCGGTATTTCAAAATGGTAGTTGAATAAACTATATAATTGACAGTGACATACAGTAGTCTGTAAGATCCCTTATTCGACAGAAATGTATAACAAGCGAGTAAGCTGAATAAAGTAATCTGAGTAGCCTTGTAGATGCCAAACAGTCTGCCACATATGCACATGTCACTCGAGGCTTATATGTATCTGATTGCCTGCACGTTCTTACCGACTTCGCTAGTGAGGATGAAAGTCACTTTGCACTTAACGTCGTATCCATATGTGTGTGTAACATAAATTAATTACAAGCATGGTGGGTTCCAAACAGTCATGGATACAGAGACTTATCGGAGCCCATCCTGGTTGTCAATTTGTAATTTTCCATTTGCATTTTCATCCGACATGTATAGTACACTACATTTATGTGGCTACATTAATTTGTAACACATCGCATTAATGTGGCTAAATGTGTAATACTTTACATTTATTTGGCTACACTTATAGCACATTACAATTATGTAGTTACATTAATGTGTTTATATTTTGTATTGAATTCCATTTATGTGGCCACATTTTAACACATTGTATGTATATGATTACGTTGTAACACATTGTATGTATATGGCTACATCATTTTTTTCTTACAGTTCAGCCAGTAGTTTATAGAAATATAACGGTGAATTACACCACCACTAGGCAGCAGTAGTTTACATCACACTCGTGCTTACCATATATGTATAAATGACGTCAGTAACGTCACAATGACGTGTTTCCTTCGGCCAATCAAATTCAGTTCTCTGACTCACACCCTGAATTGCGAGACAGTCGCCTTCACTACGACCCGCCTCCAGAAGTTAATTCGCAAACCTCTTGGCCATATGTTACGCTTGATTCGCTTTGTTTTTTATAAAGTATCGTGACACTGTGTGAAATGTAAGAAAACATTTAGTTAACCAGGGCCCGGTTGTTCAAAACATCAGTTAGCTTAACGGACTGTTAAATCCTTAACTGAATGGTTAAAATCTCTGTTAAATTTTAACCGATTAGTTAAGTGTTGTTCAAAAATATTGTTTGGTTAACTGATAGCTAACTGATCGATAAATTTAACAGTGGTCCGGACCTCTGTTAACCGGTTAACTGATCAGTTAAAATTTGTATCCAATATGGCCGCCCAAGTTGTTGGATTTCTGCCGCAGAGGCCTAAAATTTGAATTCATCGCCAAAATGTATACAAATTATCAGAAATGACAGAGAGAGAATGTAAAGACAGGTATCGGTTTTCTAAAAATGGTATCGAGTATTTATGTTCACTCATCAACGATGACGTTGAGAGAAAGACTTGCAGAAGTTTTTGCGCTGACTGTAGAAACGCAAGTTCTTACTGACTTTTACGTTTTTTTGGCCTCTTGGCCAACGTTCTTAGCAAGTCATTGGTGATTCACTGGCTGTTGACAAGTCGTCAGTTAGCCGCGCTATTGACAACGTGTGCTGTGCACTAGTGTCCAAAATGAATGCATTTATTAAGTTCCCTTCTGCCACGGGTCAAAAAAATACCATCCGGGATGGATTCTACACCATCGGCGACTTTCCAAACGTCATTGGATGCGTGGATGGCTCACATATACGCATCCAAGCACCCGTCGAGGACGAGAAGAGCTATGTGAACAGAAAATGTTACCATAGCATTAATGTTATGGCAGTATGTGACCATGAAGGTAAGTATTTCTTGATTATTATTCCCCACCCACCCATAAATTATTTTATCCCAAACGAACTCGTCCAAAGTTCAGTGTTATTGTTTGTTTTTGTTCCGTTAGTGATATGTAGTGCAGATATACTTTGCAAAAACCAGTGTTGACTTACACTATAACGATATAAGGATCACATAGTGTCACGTTATTTAAGATGAAACAACACTGTTTTGTTTTGATGAATTTCTACGTCCATGTCGAAAGCGGGGGTGTCACACGAAACACTAAAATACACCCAAATATACTCTAATACACACACCCAAATACAGTCTAAATACAGATAAATATACTACAAATACACCATAGTTAGTGTCAGATAGTAGTATAAATCATATATTTACACAAAACACATCATATAATTGACAAAATAGTTAAATTGGCCATATTTTCGATTAATGAAAATGGTGTCATTGTCAGATTTGGGTGTTTCGTGTAACCGGAAAGCGGTGACCCAGATATGCGCGGCAAGTGAAGTGTAATCTATAGTCTGTTTCATAAAACACCATTTCATTAAATGGGGTATCCAACGGGGAGCCAGGTGAAATATAAATGGTCCAGTGCAGCAGGTGCTTGCTAAGTATTTTTTCTTTTATTAGGGCCCCGTCGAGAATTCACTCTGTCCGTCCGTCTGTCTGTCTCCGTCCGTCCCCCACGTCCGTTTAATTATTTGAAAATTTGTGTAAGAATTTCTCAAATCACATATAATTTCTTGTTAAATTGGGGTGTTCCTTAATTGGCTTGCCGGTTTGAATTTAAATATGCACTAACCCAATCCATTTACCTTTACGAACATACTTTAATTTCTATATTACGGGTAATTTCGAGCATGTGCGCTCTAAACTGCGCTCGTTTTTTTTGTGATAAATTGTTACAATCCTTAAAAATATATTTCGTTTCACCGATGTTAGGCCATTCATAAAAATAAAAAAGTATTTTGGTTCTCAGACACGGGGTTTGCGGAATGTGACGCGTGGGAGCGGGGTTGACTATCTTTTTTTTAATGTTCTATTCGGATTTTTTTCAAGTTTCCATCTTTTATCACACATTATTGGATTTAACCTGTGTTTTGCATGGGATTGGCTTTTCTTGATCATGTGGCGAATTGATAGTACGGTTTCAGTTATCCATGAAGATGAAATGCTCCATGCGCAGGGAATTTTCTGAAGCTGCGATATCTGAGAACCAACGTACTTGTGTATGGTATTTTGATATTTCACATTTGCATGTATTATGGGGATGAATGTCCTTTTTCTGGAATTTATCGGGGTATAAACTTGGAAAAGTCGCGTGAATACTGGACGAAGGCCGGAAGGCCTCGTCCAGTATTCCCGCGACTTTTCCAAGTTTATATCCCCGATAAATTCCGCAAAACGGCCATTCATTCCTTATAATTCCAGCATTTGAAATAAATTCATCAAGAAAATGTGTTTATTAACTGCGCCTGACGGTTACGGAAAGTACTTCGGCATGGGAGTTTACTGGGATATAACTTTTGGACAGAGACTTGCTATGGACCAATAAAATGTTAGGGAAATGTGTAAATATTGTTGTGCTGTAATTATTGACATATACCTATATTCGACAGGACGATTCACATCCATAAACGCAAAATGGCCCGGATCAGCTCATGACAGCCATGTATTTACGAACTCGAGCCTAGGGGACCACCTTGAAAGAAACCACAGATCCTTAGAAGATGGCATATTGCTGGGAGATAGCGGGTACGTATTCATCCACAAAACTGAGCAACATGTCACTGGAGATTGGGGCTTATGGGTTTTGGGGCTTATGGGTTTTGCGACGAATGTAGATCCTGTCATGCTTGTAACAAGCAAATAGGTAATAATTATGATTGAGCATGTTTCGAGCAATTTGTACAGGGTAATTGTAATATGAATACAGAATTGACGGTTTGGTATTACTATTTGTGACGTTGACTAGATAAATGGGGCTTATTGGTTTTGCGACCATGCAGTGGGTCATCAGATCAGCATGTACATCCCCAGTCTAATCAGATATGCACCGTTCAATATTCCACCAATTACAAATATATACAAGTCAAATCGCAAATACCATAATCTCCATTTCTCCAGTTACAACCATATAATGTGATTACAGGTACGCATGCAAACCATACATGATGACGCCATATCGTGATCCTGGACAAGATCGAGGTCGCCAACGTTACCAGACATGTCACATGTGTACACGGTCGACAATAGAGAGAACGTTTGGTAGATGGAAAAGGCGCTTCCACGTACTCCACACAGAGGTATGTGTGTTAATGTTTTCGTATACTAAAATCATCAAAGTACTGAACGTACTGAAATATGTTATCTCCACAAAAACTGATCGGTGTGTGGGGTAAGTTAACTTTCAAGTTGTAAAACACACTGATGTCACTTGCAGGGTCGGTACTGGAGTATATAACAAATATTCCACCCATACTAGTTCCGTACTGTCTCGTGAGACCTGAAGATAATAGCTGCCATGTATGTCTTGATTTGTATTTTCCAGGATTTAACGGATAAACTCAGCACAAAACTGTGAAAACTGTAGAGAATAATATATGTACAGTTTTATATACAAAGCAAGACAGATCAAACACCCTTTAAATTCATAATGCAAATTCAATACATTTGATCAGTCTTTCGGACTCTACGCACTTTAAACATACAAATGTATCGTCCACCCCAGTAAACGCAACCTACCCTGTTTAATTAAACATATCCTGTCTATAATAGATGAGATCATCCATTTCAGATAAGAATGACACCGACCAAAGCATGCCTCATTATTATGGCATGTGCAGTTCTGCACAATATTGCTATATTGTTGAAAGAGACATTTAATGACGAAGACGACGTCGACCAGCAACCGGAGACGCCTGTATACAGTGGGTTAGAGACTGGCAAAGGTATCCGGGACCACTTTGCCTCTCAGTATTTTAATGCACGCCATTAAATACCAAAAAAGTTGTAACAATATAGTGAAGGTTTATTAAACAATTGGACAATACTTATATGACTTGCAGGGAGCAACAGTCACTGTTAAGTAGTCGATCAAACAGATATTCAAATAGATATATAATTGAT
Source organism: Conchocele bisecta (assembly GCA_029237695.1). Classification (NCBI taxonomy): domain Eukaryota; kingdom Metazoa; phylum Mollusca; class Bivalvia; order Lucinida; family Thyasiridae; genus Conchocele; species Conchocele bisecta. The sequence goes on along the minus strand of CM055276.1, from coordinate 86,592,375 downwards.
TTAACAAGATATCTCTTTCAACAAACAAGATATCTGTTTCAATAAACAAGATATCTGTTTGGCTATATAAGATATCTTATTCATAGAAGTAGATATCTTTTTCATTGACGCTAAACAGATGTCTCGTTCTGTCAAAGAGATATATTATTGACTGAAAGAGATATCTGAAAGAGATATCTTATTGATTGAAAGAGATATCTGTAACTCTGAAACAGATAGATTTGTTATATACCTACCCATAAAATACATAGTTATACGATGTAAATAAAAGTCATATGTTCTCATCGATGAAATAAACAACTTCCGGTGAAAATACGACTACTTCCGCTATCTATATTCATAACGCGCACCTGCAGTGCCGGACTGCACATAGGCTGCAAATACACATTCATTACCGTATACAGTCTAAAAAACTGTTAATGTCCATGGAGCGGTATATAATAAATATAATATTCATATTTTTGCAACGAATATGATATATATGTTCTTCTCGTCGTGTGAAATGTCCATATTTCACTCGTGACTAATATATCTATTTCAGAGTTACACATATCTCTTTGAGTCAATAAGATATCTCTTTCATTCAAGAAAATATCTCTTTCAATCAACAATATATCTCTTTCACCATAGAAGATATATGTTTCATACGACAAGATATCTGTTTGGATGTATAAGATATCTTATTCATAGAAGTAGATATCTGTTTCATTGAATCTGAACAGATATCTCGTTCTGTCTCGTTCTGTCAAAGAGATATCTTATTGACTGAAAGAGATATCTGTAACTCTGAAACAGATATATATATTGTTATTATCATAGAGATATATATTTCAGAGTTACACATATCTCTTTGAGTCAATAAGATATCTCTTTCATTCAATAAGATATCTCTTTCAATCAACAAGATATCTCTTTCTGACAAACAGATATCTTATTGACTGAAAAGACCCCATGTTCACTCACTGTGAGTTAGATGCATGTTTTCATGAACGGGTTTACTACTACCCGTCTTAAAAATATATCGTTAATGAAATCAGGCGGGCTGAATTTCTTGAAGTAAGTAATGCACTATTGATTGAATCCATATCGCTAAACAAACGCGGTTTTCTACGTTCGCTCATTTGTTTAGCGTAAGTACACAATCTGTCGTGCAATATTTCACGACAATCGCCTCCAAATGGTTACATAAACTATATATATTTAATCACCAGAGTAGTGACAATATAAGTGAATACATAGCTTCTTCCAGTAGTTTGCACATGGTATCTGCAGTTGTACAGTGCAAAACATGTACAAAGTAGGTAAACTGTATAATTAATGGTGACACTGTATGTATTTTGCACCTGATATTGACCAATAGCCCGAAAATCGCTCAGTAGTGAATCACATGGCCTGCTTCTAACAAACTCTATAGGGTTGGCTATGGAATGAAATTATGGATGATGATAAATATATTTATAAAGTTTCATGTCACATGTCATGTTTCATGTGGGACACAGAATGAATATATGGATGTTGACTAATAAGCATATGAAGTTTCAAGTCAATGTGACTTAGGACTGCGGAGATATAAGGTGTTTAAAAACACGGACACCCTGAAGTCATTGTGATCACTATGTCTCGCTTTCCGCAAGCGGACTGGACAATAAATTGTCCTTTATTTGAACATAATAGAGTGGAGCAGTTCCTCGCATGTCTGCGAATTTTGCTTATCGATTGCTCCCTTCAAAAGCTGAATTTGAAGACGCAGTTTCTCTTTCTCCAGCTCCTGTTTCTCGATGTCGTTTTTGAACCATCTGCACTGTGCGTCTTGCAGATCGTCTAAAGACGCTTTCTGCTTCCTTTTCCTGCAACAAGTAAACCTGTTAAATGCACTGGGTACGAACGGGGTCAATACTAAATTTACAGGTGCAGCTATAAAAATATAGCTGAACCTGTAAATGTATAGCTGCACCTGTAAATGTATAGCTGCACCTGTAAAATGTACAGCTGCAGCTGTAAAAGATACAGCTGCACCTGTATTTTGATAGCTGCACATGTAAATGTATAGCTCCACCTGTAAAAAATACAGCTGCACCCATAAAAAATACAGTTGCACCTGTAAGTATACATCTGATTGAAGTGGAATTTTGACCCAGGCAAATCAATATACATGTTGCACCCCTGCTTTATACAGCTTCACCTGTATTTTTACAGGTGCAGCTGTAATTATATATCTGATTGGAGCAGGAATTTGACTACACAAGTGTGTTATTTGATCAGGAGTTACACTGGCCACAAATCCCTTACGCCTGGTTATAAAAGTAGTAAGATTAGTAATATGACTTTTAGGGAGTGGGCTATGTGTCTCTGCTGTGGTGAGGACCTCTCACAAGATCTGGATATTCTAATTTCTATAATAATTTTGACATGTGATATTTGGACGGACGTGACATGTATTTCAAAAATGTAGGTCAATGCCACTTGATTGACCTTAGGTATGAATGTAAGGACACTATTGATGAAGTGTTCGTAATTATCCGAGAAAGGGATCAATAGATATGCAAAATTTTAACGTACGTCCAAATGTATTACTTTACCTATTTGCCTGTGCTATCTTTGTTAACGAAACGGCACTGACTTTCAGATCTGTACTGTGTTGTGCACTCTGTAAAATATATACATATTATTACTACGATTCCAGATGATTACGTGGCTAGTTCGATCTCCGTCTGTTTTTAAGTTACATGAGGTTGATGTCTAGGTTGATATCAAATTATCCACGCAATGACCTCTTAGTGTACAAGTAGTTACATGATGCATCATCGTACATGTCATGAATGTCTTCTCGAATTTGGTTGTCAATTATTTCTGATATCTACAGAGCCCCGCAGGGGACATGGATTTTTGTTGTTAATTTAATTAATTTGTTCCCACGAAATAACAATTTGTTCCCTCAATTTAACAATGTGTTCCCTCGAATTAACAATTCGCACATTCTGATAAGGATCTACACTATTCGCCATTACATCAATGAAATACCTTCAATGCTTACAACAAGCAGCATAGAGATTGTTATCAGGCTACAGGAGTGTGCTATTTGATCAAGAGCTATTTGATCAAGTCATCCTAATTAGGAGATACTAACTCATAATTAGTTGGGAGTTGCTATATTATATTACTATCTGTAATTAGGACTTAGCTATCACGTAATTAGGGGATAGTATCTCATAATTAATAGGAGTTAGTAAGTCCTAATTAGGAGTTCATGACTCCTATTTATGGGATTACTTTGTTATCTCCTAATTAGGACTTACTATATCCTAATTAGGACACAATGTCTCCCAATTAGGATTGTGTATCTACAAATTACGACTTAGTATATCCTAATTATGACTTACTATCTTCTAATTAGGAGCTATATGACTTATTAGCTTTTACTTAGTATCTCATAACGCTTCCATATTTATAGAAACCTAGTCAACTTGTAATAAACAGTAATTAATCAACACTTGGTTATGTTTATTTATTGTACTAAGTTAACAGAACCTACATATAGACAATAGTAGTAGGTTAGTGCAGTGAATGGGAAAACATGTCTGGCGAGGCTTAGGAAACTGGATGGGCGAGGTTATGTTTATTTATTGTACTAAGTTAACAGAACCTACAAGTATATTTGTATCAGTGGCTGATCCAGGATTTCACCCAGGGGGGGGGGGGGCCACATGGAACTTCAACGAGGTATGCTTGTTCGTCGACTGAGCGGTGCGAGGGATTTGGCTAGGGGGGTCCGGAAAAAATTTGAATTGAGGAAGCCATTTCCTGCATTCTACGCTCAAAAAATGTTAATTTTTTTTTAAAAATCGGGATATGCTCATTTGTCGACTGAGCGGTGTGAGAGAGTTGTAAATAATTGACTGTAGAATATGAAATACAATAATAATATAACAATATAATGTTCACATATAGTTTTTGCACAACACCTCATTACCCTTATGAAGCAGATATCTTTGAAAGCAATACAATTTTCATGTATATATGTATATATATTTAATCATTAATGTATACCTGTTCAGGAAGTGTGGCAGACTTCTCAGTCTCTGCTTCGTCTGTCGGCAAATCCGATATACACGTTGTACCATCAATGTCTGTAATTTAATATAAACATGTAAATACAAATGGCATATTGAACACATATAGTAGTCATAATGATACAAGTTTATATGGAAGCCACTCACTACGTGTGGTGGCTTCCACACGAAACTTGTAATCATTATGACTCTTATATACTACTTCTCGCGAGACCATATATTTATGACATGAGAAGATACACCCTATTAGAGATAAAAATCCCTATGTTATACTAAGTATATATATAACATAATGGTTCTAGTTAAGTGTGCATGGTTGAAGACAGGTAGTCACGAGAGATGTTTTCGCACCGGTATTTACGAATATTGCAAACATCACCGTGCATGGATGCGAAGAGGTTCCGTTTCGCCTCGCCCATGTCGACATTGTGGGGTAGGGACCAAAGCCGAGTCACTGCTATGTCCACCATGCGGTGGCACTCAGGCTACTCATCGAATGGTTAACAAGGGATTACGTGCTCGCAAGTATTATCGTTTAGTAATAATTCAAATCGGAAAGTCAGTTAGAAAGATAGAATCGATCTAATAAGTCACGGTGTTTCTACAGCATTAAAACACTGTAAAAAACATTATCAAACTAATTTTATAAAATTGAACAGAAAAAACGAGTACCAATATTATTAGAGAAAATGGATAATACAATACAATTTGAATTGCAAATTTTTAATGACTGTGTTGAAGAAGTTTACGAAGAATACGGGGGTTATACTCCTGTATATAAATTCTATAAAATGAGAACACTAGGCGATATCGAATATATGAAATACCAGCGTAATTTATTACGCTCCAATAAAAACGTTACATTTTCAATATTATACCGGCAATTATGTCAACTATACAAGAGGCAAATACGAACATTAAGACAGATAATGCGTATCGGATATGAAACTAAGGCGTATTATACAAAAATTTTAAAACCCAACGATTCGTTTACGAACGTACATTTCTACGATATCGCTTATAAATTTATATATAAATTTATATTGTAATCACAACACCAAGCAGACGACAATGTTTCACTTACACGTGTTATAAACACGCAAATTATGTGTCCTACCTTACACGTATATTAAGTGTCCATTTTATAGAGAGATTACACGATTACGTCTTCCGGAATGAAACATAAACACACTATAATATATACTACACACACGTGGTGTGTATTACACAACCCGCTATCGATATTCCGGAATGAAACATAAACACACTATAATATTTACTACTGTAAAATTAACAACAATACTTTGTCTTGGGGGACGCCCCTTGACGAAAAATGAGCGCTCAGTGCTTCCGTGCACACACTTCCAAGGTTGCCTAGACTTTCGACACTGGTTCCTAGATCAGCCGATAGATGGGGGTGTGCTGTACAGGCAGCTATTACACCCGGCTAGCCACAACATGAGACGAGTAAGACAAAGACAAGATCAGAAAAGGTGGCTAGCCGGGTGGGCCCAGAAGGGTTTTGCTGGCGTGGGTTCGAGCCTCGGTGGAATCTAAAAAAAATATTCTTTTTTTTCTTTTTAAATTGTTAATAATTTTCCTAAAATTAATTAATAAATTGTTTACTGCGACAATATAATTAATTTTAATTAATTTTATAATTAAAATTAATTATTTTTTAAAAAATCACAATGGTGCTGTAACATTTCTTCCGACTTTATCTCCAAGTTTTTCCCTAAATTTATCCCAATCAGTACACTCAATCTTGGGCATGGTGGCGCGTGCCTTGATTCTTATATCATTTTTTAATTTTTCATATCTCCCCATTTCTTCCACCACGGATTCAAACTCTAAATTTGATATTTTCTTATCAGCCAACGCTTTGGACACCATAACGTCGATGGTATTTTTCTTAGACCTGGCGAGAACGGATATTCTATCATGTTTTCTACATTTTTTATCGAGTTTTCCACCCGACGCCCTAATTACCATACACAACAACCCAGAAACGGCCGACACCGCACATAAAATCCCCGCTACGGGAACCGTTATAATGGTGGATATAGTTGCAGCTGTCCCCGCCCCACACAACACAGAAACACTCGCCAGAGCCGTGCTAGATACTTCAGCCATGTTCACCGCGCGCCTATATTTTTTAGCGTTTCTTTTTCTATTTGTATATTCTCTAACTAAAATATCCTGCATAGCGACGATATTATTCAACCTAAAATCTGAACTTTCGTTAATTGTACACAGTGTTGATGGAGTGGTATTGACAATTGGAAGCATTGATTCGTTCATATTTAAATTTTACAAATTTATTTCAATATATTAGTATTTACAAAATAAGTTCAATTAACGAGACAATAGTGGAAGAACTCTCTGAGTCACCGATTTTCGTAACAAAGTTAATAACACTACTTTGGGAAAGTCTAATTCGATCATTACCGGCGAACGAAACAATCGTCGAACTATCTCCAGAGATTTTAGTGACTCCAACCCCCGTTCTTCCCCATCTACTACAATATTTATCGCGACCGCGCCCACAGGTTTACCACTAGCATTAACCGAGCAGACCGCCATTTGGATAACTTCACCCGCGGCTGTCATAGTGTATCCCCCATATTTATTACTCGCTTTGGCACCGAACGAATATTCATAGTGCCCCTCAATCAATGGGCCCCGCTTCTCAGCCCAAACTGTTATGACACGTTTTGGCGTTTTCATTGTTTTCACTATTCCTGCAAGCGCCCTGTTTGCGTTATATGCCTCAGTACGAATCTTATAAGAGGCCTCCTCAAGACCTTTGGTCGCGGCTATACGATCATGTTTCAGTTTATCGGAAACTTCGGTTATCTTTCCGTCTAGTTCGGTAAGTGTCGCTTCTCTGCTGAGAGAGTCCTCTAAGCGCAACGCATCATAAGCCTCCGTAATGGTCGCCTGGTGGCCTTCTAGGGCTTTCTCAACACCCGACAGGGCATCTTTTTGAAATTCGGTTATTTTTCCGTCTAGTTCAGCAACCGCCGCCTCTCTGATGAGAGAGTCCTCTGAGCGCAACACCTCATAAGCCTCCGTAAGGTCTGCCTGATGGTCTTCTCGGACTTTATCAATCCCCAACCGGGCCTCTTTTCGAAATTCGGTTATTTTTTCGTATATGTCAGTAAGTGCCGCTTCTCTGTTGAGAGAGTCCTCTGAGCGTAACGCCCCATAAGCCTCCGCAATGGCCTCCTTGTTGTCTTCTCGGACCCCATCAACCCCCGACCTGGTCTCTTTCAGAAATTCGGCTATTTTTTCGTCTAGTTCCGTAAGTGTCGCTTCTTTGCTGAGAGAGCCCTCTAATCGCAACGCATCATAAGCCTCCGCAATGGCCTCCGCAAGGTTCGACTGGTGGTCTTCTCGGACTTTATCAATACCCGACCGGGTCTCTTTTCGAAATTTGGTTATTTTTTTTTATCTAGTTCAGTAAGTGCCGCTTCTCTGATGAGAGAGTCCTCTGAGCGCAACACCTCATAAGCCTTCGTAAGGTCCGCCTGGTGGTCTTCTCGTACTTTCTCAATACCCGACGTGGCCTCTTTTTGAAATTTGGTTATTTTTTTACCTAGTTCGGTAAATGCCGCATCTCTGATGAGAGAGTCCTCTAAGCGCAACGTAAGGGCCGCCTGGCGGTCGGCCCGGACTTTATCAATATCCGACCTGCTCTCTTTTCGAAATTTGGTTATTTTTTTTTTTTACCTAGTTCGTTTAGTTCAGTTTCTCGAATGAGAGAGTCCTCTGAGCGCAACACCTTATAAGCCGCCTGATCTTTCTCAATATTCGTTCGGGTCTCCTTTCGAAAATCGATTATTTTACCGTCTAATTCAGTAAGTGTCGCTTCTCTGGTGAGAGAGTCCTCTAAGCGCAACGCATCATAAGCCTCCGTAAGGTCTGCCTGGTGGTCTTCTCGGACTTTATCAAGCCCCAACCGGGCCTCTTTTCGAAATTTGGTTATTTTTTCACCTAGTTCGTTTAGTTCCGTATGCGTTTCTTCACGACTTTGTGTATTCACAGCCAGGGCATATTCTCTAAGTTGTGACAGTAGACTCTTGTGAATCTCGTCCGTGGCCCTCGATATGTTCTATTGATCAAGGCCTTTGTTTTTTGGGTAGTTAAAAAGTCGCCTCTGTCGGGATGAATCCCCCTTCTGTCGGTTCCAAATTCTTTGAATTTGTCACCCAATCGGAAGAACTACCTGGTCCGTATATACTCATTTTCAATAATGTTGATAATATATATATACGAACATGCGTTTAATTCTAAATAATTTTCTTAAAATTAATTTGAAATTTCTAGGACGACCGAAATCGGGTAATCGTTCTTCAACTCTCGCCCTTGATCATCGAGAATAGAGACCGTAAATTCGTGGATATGTCCCGATTCCAAAACTTTCATCTCGGGGTGTGGGAAGTCTAAGGTCACAGTCTCACCATAGAAACAGTCGCTGGCTTGCACGGTTTTCAGTAATGTGCTGGGAGTGCCGTCTACCGTGTTGTACGATGTGTTCACCCTATCCAGGTGCACCCCGAGAGTTTTCGTGAAGGCGAAGTCCACCGGGTTATCACCGACGTACTCACCAGGGGTAAACACTCCGTCATCGTTGTAAGGGTATGTTATTTTAAATCCTAACAGTGAGCCCAACCCCGGTGAGATCCTTAAACGCCTATCAACGGTCAATGTCGTGAGCCCCGTGGCTTTCGAGATTGCGAAAGTGACTACACCAGGAATCTTCTCCGCGACAAAAGCTTGGAGATCTCCGAAACTCCAAAGACCCTGAGGTACTATAACCTTTGGTCTATTTACGTCTATTCTATGTGGCACATCTATAGGGTGTTCTGATGCGAAAAACTCGACGTCATCGACTTCTGATGTGAAAAACTCGAGCGTTTCAAACGTTTTTCCTTTCCACCCGACCGTGAACGTGATTGATCTAAGGCCTACCCGACGTTGTCCGCAGCAGTTGTCTATTAATTTTTGAAGTTCACAACTCCCTTTTTGAACATTAGTGATAGTAGCAAACATAATAATATCTTTCAATGGATACAAAAGCATTTAGCTTTAACTCCTAATGCAAAGTACGCGGGTCGAGGTAAATACACGCAAAAAGACGTTGTTAACCTTGTACACCCAACCGTAACGGTTAGACCGGACAGTGGCTTTGCCACCAATTTCCCTAACACGTTTGAGAATATAGGCTGCCCAAGATTACTACGATGAGGCGGTAAACGGGTGGAAAGCCACACCGATGCAGTTTTGGCAGAACCAGCTAAATTTTGCTGTATGGTGCGCAACATCCGGGTGTGGAGTTTCACATAAAGACCATCTGACATCCAAGAATGTCATGCTCCGAAGTGTCTACAACTTTCACACGTATTATACTATTAGGAGGATTCTCAAAGAACTAGGTATTTCTCTACCTCAAGACGACGCCTGGGATCCCATTTCCAGCGTATACGACCGTATGGCGTTTGAAAGATTGTGTAACGAATTTAACGTTTCAAAAGACGCGGACTGGAGACAGAAAGCATTTCCTACCACCACCGGCCTCGGGGACGTTCTCATTCGGGGCCAGTCCGGGAATTGGACGCAGACCGATTTTAGACACGATTACTCCGGTGACCACATCGTCAGTCGGAACGCCGGGAATTTTGACCCCGCCACTATGACTTTCGGGCCAGAAGTGTCTGGAGGTCGGCACTGTGGCGTGTTTTCTTGTAAAATGTTACCTCCGAAACTGGCTCACGTCGATTACATACAGCAGGCTGCTGAGGTTCAGAACGCGTGGACCACATTTATGTTAGATAAGGATCTAGGGTTCACGCAGGCCGGGGTTACTCGTGTCAACGAATCTATTCGCACGTACGTCTGGGCCATCCTCGGCGCACAGAAGCAAACTCGCAGTTCTATACTGGGCACGGGAACGGCGTTTGATGCACAAAAACAATTCTTGGCACTTGTAGAGGACGCCATCTCAGCTAAGGTGGACCTGGAGAAGGCGATCCAGAATTATCAAGACGTTTTGCAGACTGCCAGCACTCCAGTGGACTATGTATTTGGAATAGGTCTTTATATGGCGAGAGCAATATGATACTACGAGACGACCCGGTTGATGGTTACAATAATCAGATCGTAATCGCCACCGCCAATCAAAAAATCGGTCACAACGGTAACGTGAACACGGATATCATCAAGCGCACCCCCAACACGATCGGGTTCAACAGTGTTGAGGGAACCGATTTCATAAAACGCCCAAAACACAAAATGGATACACATCCCTCAAAACAATCGAACCCAGTACCCCCAATTCGTAAATTGGATGCACCATCGAGTTCCATCAACAGACCAATCGCGATTGGAGAAACACAAATCATCAACAATGTTGAGATTGGAAGCACAACACACGAGGAGGAGAAATTAGCGCTCGTCGTCGCCCTCGTGGCGATCGGATTATTTGCGCTTTGGTTTTAGGAACTCTCTGGCGAAGAATAGTAGGAGACCGGCGATGGTCACGATTAAAGCCCAGGTATTCTCGGCGAGCCATCCGACCGTTTTTGATAATATAGATAACAAGAAGGAGAGGAGACCTCCTATCAAACCAGGCAGCGCGGCAGCCAACTTTCCTGCTAATTTAGCCAGGAGACTGGCGAGGGCTTTTAGTTGTTTTTTTATCCACTCCTTGGCTCCGCCGGATGGCGGGGTGCTGGTGCCGGTGCTGGTGCTGGTGCGGGTGCTTGTGCGGCACCATCATTGACAGCTACAAATAGAGAAGATATAGATAGAATTAGGGTCGATATAATCATGCTGAAAGCTGCGACGATGGTTAATATCGTGACGCCCTTCTCTCTGAACAGAGTGCGAAGACGCTCACCGAGTGGCGTGTCCTCGTGCAGAACCCTCGAGATTGTTTCGCGGCTCCGACTTAATTGGCCGGAAAGCGTCTCACGGTTAGTCGAAGCAGCCTCCAAGCGAGCTTCTCTTTCGTACCGCAACGACCGCAGGAGTTTGTTGATCCGCTCGGTAGATTCTCTATCGTCACGGATTTCCCCAAGTTTTCTTTCTTCTAGCGCGATATGTTTGTCCAGCGCCGTGAGTTTGGAGAGGTTATTGACCAGTTCGCCCCGAGTTGTTTGCAGAGCCTTATCGAGTCCCCGGAGTTCGCGAAGAGGTAATGGTGGGTCATATTTCGTGCCGTTCATTTCGTTGACCGTGGTTTCCACTGTGTTAATAGCGTCGGTGGCTATACGAGGGACATCGCTGAGCTCGCTCATTTCTATAGCGGTGGCCGTCTTCGCCAGCGTTTCGTCGGTAGACTGTAGGGTTTTTACCATTTGTTTTGAGGCAGCTGCGACCGATCATCGATCACTCCGAGAGCTCGAGCGAGGGATACTCCATATCGGTTCACGGAAGAGGGGCTGAGGAACTGGGTCGGGTGTTCGTTCTTGTACGTCAGTAACTTCCAGCTATTACCCCATTTAACACACAAGTCTCCTCTTTTAGTGCTGCGGAACTCCAACATGGCCTTGATGCCGTTTTTAGACACCTCACCTCTCACACCGTTTCACCGAGATTCGTTTTCTCGAGAGGCGCCAGCTCATCCTTGGAGATCCCCGCAGGAATCTCGGCACCGACCCGCCCACGCCGGAGTTGCGGGTGGGGCCCTCCAACTAGGGACACCAGCAAATGAAGTTCCCGGTGCGTATGGGACCAAACAAAGATGCGCGTGGATTAACCAAAGGTGTATTTCGTGGTGCGCCTGGATCAAACAAAAGTGGGGGTGCTGGTGTCTCTATGAAGGTCGTTTCGTCATTATAATCATCTATGTCATAGTCATCGATGTCATCATCACCGCGGAAATCGTCTCTGCCGATTTCATCCATGTTAATATCGTAATCATCCATCTTTATAACTTTCTTAAAATTAATTATGTATTAAAGACAAAACCGTAAGGGTTTAATATAGTTTCACTAAATTATGTCTTCGAGTCAATACGGTCGCAAACTCAATCCATACCGCAGACTGCGTGAGCCCCTCGGGGCAAAAGGCGTGAGACAGAGTGTCGTTATTACGAACAACCCATCGACGATCGACCAGAACCAGCAGCTCTTGGTCCGCTTCCCCAACCTCGGAGCTAACGACGTCATTGTGCCGGGTACTGTTCGCCTCGCTTTCACTATTTCGCTTACGTCGACGGACGAGGACCGAAACGTCGTTCAGAACCTGGGTCGCGCCATCGTCAAGAAGACCATGATAAAGATTTCTGGTAATGAGGTGATGTCGATCGACGACAGCGACGTCTACCATTGTTATCAGGACCTATGGAAGACGGCGCAAGAGCGCGAAAACGCTGTCTATCAGGGTATTGACACCAGCAAAAATAAGAACGTAACTAAACTTAGAATCGGGGCTGGTAACAAGGTAGATAACAACGCGAGTGACAATGCGGTCGCGGACGCTTACGGCAACCGCTTCTACATCCCGCTCGACTTTGAGTTGCTGGAGAGTCACATGCCCTACTATCAGAGCGCTTTGGCTGACCGCCTCGAATACGAACTAACATTCAACGACTACGGCCGAGTTCTCATAACCAGCGACATGTTATCGACGTATACGATCGATAATGTTTCGCTGGAGTACGACATGGTCACGATGCCCGAACTCGCGCGATTGATCAGAACCCAGTACGCCGGGCGTGTTGCCATACTTTACGACCGAGTTCTACGCCATCGCAAGATGACGAAAGACAAAGGCGACACATTGTGGAATATTAACGTCAACGTACCCGCCCGCTCGATGAAAGGTATACTGATGCTGTTCGAGGAGGCTCGGTTCGCGTTCGGTGTTAGAAAAACCGACAAATTTCTATAACCCCAAAAAAAACCCCAAAATCACAAAGGTAGAGGTGACGATCGAGGGAGTACCCAATCAACTCTACAGCGCGGGTCTTCGCGCGCACCAGCAGTGGGACGAAGTAAGAAAGCAGTTTGCTGCCGGCTCTAAGCGCTCTCCGGAGGTTGCAGCGGTTGCCAAAGACCTGCATCTCTCGGCCGTCTCCCTCGCGGAGTTCCTGAATACCAAATACGCGTTATGGCTAGACATGCGAGCCAGCGACGACGACCAAATACACAGCAGCGGACGCCAAGTTGAGAACGCTAGCGAGGGTGTGACGATCCAGATAACCAAAGAGGCCGACCGGAGCCGGTCCATTGAACGTGTACTTATATATAATACGGACGCACAACTCAACATCGAAGATGGCCGATACGTCTCAGCACTCTACTAAATCTAACGATTTATTAATTAATTTTAAGAAAATTAGCAATCAATACCAATTCACGATTGGAGATGCCCACTCTGCCATAATATGTGGGCAGACAGGATGTGGAAAAACGGTTTTCATCCTCAGACTTGCTCGAGGAGTCCTACCGCGATGCTTTCGTCACATTGTGATCCTGTGTACCCACTGTGCGGCACAACGATACTTATCAGCGGCGAACGTGGATATGGACCGACCCTGAGGTATACGTTATTGACCCCGGTGATAGGCTTCACGATTGGTTGCGTGGTTTATACCAAAGATTCCAGGGTGAGCCCACCCTATACGTGATTGACGATTGCTCGGCCAAGGCGGCGATGACCAAAAAGAAGGACATTGCTCTCCGAGCTCGCATTTTATGGCCGCCATGCTAGGCAAAGCGTATGGATATCCACTCCAAAAGTACAACGCCGTCCTCAAGGATCTGCGCGAGCAAACGAAATGGGTCGCCCTCTTTCACTGCAAGGACCGAGACTCATTCGATGACTGTCTTCGAGAGAATGACGTTATCCCAACGCGCGAGGAGCGCCTGGAGGTTCGACAGATGCTTTCGGAAACTAAGCACGCCAAGCTTTTGCTAAAGACTGATCAACCAACTGCTTACGAAGTTATCAATTAATTTTATAATTAATTAGCAATTACTGAACAAATGCTGAACAATGCTGAACAATGCTTAGCAATTGCTGAACAATGCTGAACAATGCTTAACAAATGTTGAACAAATGCTGAACAATGGTTAACAATGTTAACAATTTGGTGCTCCGCTGCGAGCTTCGTTGCGAGCATAATGGTGATCATAAGTATCGGGTGGTGCGCTTTGCAATATATTAAAGTGATGAGACTTGTTAGAATAGTTAAATTAATAATTTTGAAAAAATTAAGAAAAATGAACTGCGACGAACTTCTCGATCAGCTAATAGAAGAAACCTCAACTCCGACTGCCAACATAGATAATGATCCGACAGAGCAATCGGAATCAACTGCAACCCCCAATTCGCGAATTGGAGTTGGTATTGGGTTGAGTGCAACGACTCCGAATGAAAATGAAAATGTGGCGCGACGAGAGCGGCTAGCTACGCTGGTTGCTGGGGGACAATCGGAGCATTATCTCGGTAGGCGTCTCTCAGTTTTTCAGGTGGATAAGATGTCAGATGCGGAGATCGATAAAATGTATGCGCGATACGAATCCAAATTGGGAGCGGAGATGACAAAAACTCTCGGATCGGCGGCTATTCATTTGTACGCAACCGCCGTTAGTATACTTCTCCCATACCAAACACCGCGGGATTGATTGACGATCTAGAGACTGACCCTTTTTATAGGTCACACTCTTAGAACAGCCTGCTGCTCAATTTATCACAAGTTTGGAATGTACTTAGCTCCGCTGACAACCGCGTTGACCACGGGTAAACGCTGTCAATTTGGACATATATGCCCACGAACTATAAGCCCTGAAAATGATGACACAAGACACACCCGCGAGAGTGACGGAGTTGAACCCGATTGCTCCAACCCAATCGAACCCAACTCCGCCACTGGATGACATACCGCATATAAAAAATCCCAAAAGACAGGCAGCTGGGCGGGCAGCGGCTGCCACCCGAAAAGTTAAACAAGATAAAATACTCGCCGAGCTTCGAGAGGCTAAACTCCAATCGAGATTGGGGTTGCAATCGGGGATGGAGACAGCAAAACATCTGAAGACAGAGTTGGGTACAACCCCAATTCACGATTTGGAAGCACACCCAAATTCTTTGAATTTGTCACCCAAATTCGTGAATTGGAGTTGGGTTGTTGGTGGTGGTGGTCTGGCAGTTGTTGGTGCCCTGTGCGTGTGGAAATACCCATATTATCGAAAAAACAACCAGCCAGTGTTCAGAAGAAAGTTACGAAACACCAATCGCGATTGGACGCGCCCCATTTAAACATTGATCGCGACCCCTTTTATATGCAATAATGGCTGAACAAGACGGTAAAATGTTAGTGAATGCGCTTTATCACGCCGTGGTGATATCGGGTTTCAGTATCGGGTATGCTCGACTATCAAAGATGGCCCTAGGAGGATCCGCTCCCAAATTGGACTTTACTGTGAGAGACGTAGGGCTCGCGACCTTAGATGTAGCGGCCGCAGTTTGGACCCGAGATTATCTAGTTAAAGCTGGAATTCTACCAGTTAATATATGGAAATAAATGGCATCAATCGCAATAATGGTAGGTGGTGCGCTCTTAAACGCATTTGCGTTCACCGGCAGCAACTTTTTCTTTTTATTATCTAAACTACAAAACTCGAACGTGGATGAGGAGAGTACGCGTCACGATTTAGCTGTAGAACAATTCAATAGCGCCCCCAAAAGGGGAAGCGTGGTCGGAAAAACGAACCGCCCATCTTGACTGGGTCAATGAAGAGCTTCGCCGCGAAAATCACGCCGCACAAACTTTTCAGAACGTTGAAGAAGCCAACAGGAGTACGCGCTGGCATATCCGCAGAAAAGTCTCGCGCCGCTGGATCGCGAGCCCCAACTTTCAGATTTCTATGTACCGTCAGAGGCCCAAAAAGACCGCGAGATCGCGTTCATCGTCGTGGGAATGGGTGTGGTGGGGCTCGTCGGCTACTATATTCAATCGAGATTTTAAATTAATTATTTCAAATTAATTATAAATATATATATATAGAACGATGTCAGTTGACGAACTTTATTTTGCTATGATTGATGTAGGCTACACTGCCCTTAAAACACCGCATAGCTGGTGCAAAGGTATGATTCGTCTGGCCCGAGATTCTCTCGAGACGTGGCGGGAGGACGAAAAAGCGGCCACCCTTTTCGCAAAGCGGATGTTGGATTCCTCCACCAATCCTGGGGGATTAGATTTTCCCAAGTTCCTTCAGAACTTAACCCTCAATCGCGATTGTACTTCCAATAAAGGTTTATTATTATCGACGCAGTTACCGGACGATCTGGCGAGGGCATGTTGGAGATTGTCAGATATAGAATACATCGCATACGATGAACACGCGCAAACTTAATACCAAACTATCGGTTCGCCTAACGCTCAAGCTAGCGAACACGTACTATAGCCCCCGCGGCTACTGGAAGGGACTCGCTGCCATCAAGAACCTCGCGGCGGCGACCAAGGTTTCAGAAAACGCTGTCAAGGAATGGCTCAAGAAGCAGGCCATCTGGCAGATCTATTTACCCGCGCCTCACAATATTCCGCGCCCGAAATTCGACTTGCCGGTACCGAACCAAGTTCACCAAGCGGATCTACTGTTTCTCCCTCACGATCGCGTCGGTCGTAAGACGTACAAGTACGCGCTGACAGTCGTTGACGTAGCTAGTCGTTATAAGGGGGCTGAGCCTTTGGCCACTAAAGAGTCTAAGGAGGTGGCCGAGGCTCTCTCCCGAATATATAAGAGGAGTCCTCTCAAATGGCCGAATCTTCTCCAGGTCGATCCCGGCCGCGAGTTCATGGGCGCGGTCTCTCATCTATTGTCTAAGCACGAAGTTTCTATCAGACGCGGCCGCGTCAACATCCACCGGGACCAGGGGATCGTGGAACGCTTCAATCGAACCCTGGCTGAGAGACTGTTCGGACACCAATACGCTAAAGAACTTGTAGACCCTCATTCGCGATCGACCGAGTGGGTGGCCAGACTGCCCGCCGTGGTCTCCGCACTGAACGGAGAGGTGACCAGATTGATAGGTAAGAAGCCCGTAGATGCTATTAAGTTTAAAAGGGTGACGAGCGAGCCCTCTGCCGTCTCGCGCGGGCGACCCGTTGGTTTAGAGGAGCAACGGCTTCCATCAGATATTGATGTCCGGTACCTCTATCAACCGGGAGAGCTCGAAGGTGGCAGCCGCCGCGCGACTGATCCCGTGTGGTCTCTCAATGTATATCATCTAGATCGATCTATTACCAAGCCCGATGAGCCCGTGCTCTACTATTTGGATGATGGGCCATCTCGAGGGTTTGTTCGCGAAGAACTTCTCGCGGTGCCTTCTGACACCCAGCTACCCCCGGATCGTCAGAGTCTTTAGATTGCTCATTTTCATAATTTTTTTCAAAATTATTAAATAAATCATTAGAGAGGTTCTGTATGTATTCCGTCTGGTAACACACGTCTTTTATCGTAGTATGCCGAGAGTCCTAATTTTTGTTGACAGTACGTTTTCATAACGCCGTCTTTCATTTTAAATCCCCTATTTTGTGCTACATCTATAATGTGTTTTCCATCTTCTGTAGTTTCGGTTAGTACTCGTTTATATCTATCCCAATTTAAATTGTTAGTTCTCTTGGACATTCCTTTCGCAGAGTTTTTATTAATTTTTTCAAAATTAGTTGAATTAAATTTTTCTACGAAATAACACTTACTAGATAACGCTATCGCCCTATCTCCGCTAAATTCCATTTTGAAAAGTCCGGGCTCTCTTTCGCTCCATTTATCCCAAGCCAACCATTTCTTTTTTTCTTTTTCAAACCCGTCTAGTAAGTTAGGTCTAATCAATTCCTCTATCGTTTTTCCACTAACTCCTATATACATACTATCCGTATCCATTTGTATTAATTCAAAGTCTTCTCTTTTTTACGTATTTGTCAAGAAATTCGTAGTAAAATTCCAACATTCTCAATTTAGCTAGTTGATAAACCGCTATTCCACAATGGAATGGTCTCTATACCGCACACCTGGGTTTTCTTGAAGATATTTCGTACGCATCTCCTATCTCTTCCAAATCATCAAAATACGCGGATCTTAATGCTTTTGTCAACACAGGTTTCGTTTTGTGTATATGTCGTATTTAAATGTCTCTCCGTTGCCTCTATCATTTTTCCACAACACGAGTTTCCTAATAATTTCATTATGTCGGCTACTGGTTTCTTATTTGGTTCTACATCACCCGTTCGTCTTGCGGCTGTAACTTCTTTTGCGAACCATTCGAATGGTTTTCCGCTAATATAATCTATAACACGATGAACTCCAGTTATTTCTAGGCCGTGTTTTAAATACCATTTCAACAGTGGCGCGTACAGCAATACTTTAGTGGCTGTCATAGATCCCACCAATTTTTTTTCCATCTCCTCTTGTTCGCCCAGTATCTTTTAAATATTTTAACATGTGTGTGGGAACTTCATCAAACCTCTACTTCTCTGTTTATAAATATTGGGGACATTTCAGAAAACTTATCTTTTAAGTTGTGTGGAACTTCTATATCCACCTCCGCAAACCCAAACCAGTCTCCGGATAAAACTCTTTTACAAAACTTTTTAATAAATTTAGGGTTATGTGGGGTATCTATATGGTGTATAGTTTCTCTCCCACACGGCATCTCTTTATTTAACGTAGATAAATATAACGCGTTTGCGTCGTACCCCAAAACAGCCTTGCACGGTTTGGAACCCACTCTAATATTTGAAACACCAGCTTCTGCATATCGTGTAAATACTATTGATTGACCGCCAACTAGAGCGTCCTTCATCATTTCGTATGTTTCTTCTTTTGGTGCATATAGAGCATCCTCCGGTATAATTGTCTTTGAAGATTTGTGTTCTTTAATGGTTCCTCTCAATAAATATTGTATAGCTACTCCAGGTAGTGTTACCGCATCTTTGAAAATATCCACACCTCTGTGTTTATAAAATTCACACATTTTTTCCACCGTTCTAGGAACGGTGCTAACATCTAAATCGTTTATAATATTTCAACCAATCTCTGAAAGTTTTCATATTATTTTCTTCGAAAATTCTACGACATTTATTTAATTCTGTTTCATCTATTAACATTTTCCCAGATAGTTTGGAATACCAATTCTCTATATCCGGTAGTCCTGGGTAATCCAGTTTGTCTGGAGGATCGAACCACTCATAAGGAAAGAAAGATTTCTGTCCTTTGCATTCGTAGGCTTTTATCCAACTATCGTAACTTACACCGGGTCCTAGATAAAGTATTACATCAAGAAATCTAAACTCTGGAGTAAATAGAAATATTGTTGCGTTTGCACGTTTTCCGACCATTACTTTCTTTGTTGTTGATGCCAGTTCGCCTACTAGGTATTTCTTTATTAAGTTTATATCGTACTTACTACTGTTAAAACCTATAACCGGTACTTGCTCTATCCACTGTTCGATCTTGGCGATTTGGTTTTTTTACGTAAATGTTCTGTATTAAACCCATATCTTGACCACACTTCTTCTCTTATAGCTTTTCCCCTGACTTTCAAATCTTCTACGAATTTTTCTATAAGTTTTGCGGGATCTTTATCACAAATATGAGTTACTGTTCCTGAGAAATTATCTCCTATACTAACGCTTACCGGAACGTGCTCGGCTTCGTACTCTAGATTATTACCGAGAGTTTCAAATTCTGGGTTGAGATATGCCTCAAAATCGTATACTATCTGATATGGATAAAGAGTAGTGTCGCAACCGATCTTTAAAGTCTTTACCAGTTCTTTGAAATTCGCATTCCCACATAACTACTAGGTTGAATTCTTTGCTTCTTCTAATAAGTGTATCTCTTCTCATAGTGGATGCGCGTTCTTCTTTTCTATGTTTTGCATGAATCTCACACCCGTGCCAGTAACAGCCGTGATATTGATATACGGTATTGGTTTCTGGACAGTATCCATCTACTGGAGCTCCTAAAATCCATCTTTCACCCCCGTGTCCACACTGTTCGTGGTGAATGTGAATTCCCTCGCGCTTTTCCACAGAGTATATCCAATCGATCGCCCCATAACTGTTAGAACTTTTTGGGTAGAACGCTTTCTCGAACGACGAACGCGGGCGCTCTAAATAATTACCATCACATACTACTTTTGTCTCACCTTTCATACATTTTGGTCCGTTTCTCTTCATATTACTCGCTTTCGTGAATTTCTGCTTGCAATTATCGCAGGCGTAAATTTTAGATAGGTTTTTAAGGTTTTTTATTAGAAATGCGTGATTATTAAACAATCCTATTGTCATTGGTTTATTACCTATTGCCTTATAGTGCGCTGGTACCTTTTTCAACCACCATACATTACATTGAGTGGGTTGATATACTTCTATACCGATTTTAAAAAACTCTTCAACCTTTTTCAGATCTGAAAAAGGAATTGGTGAAACCACATTACTACCAAAATATTGCTTACTAAGTTCTTTCGCATTTTCTGTACATCTGTCGGGTCTTTTATCTGTCATATGCATAGCTAGACACCTGAACAGACAAAGGTTGTCATTATACTTATCTAAAGAATACATACCTTTTTTATTCTTCAGCCATTCTGGAAGTTCTCCTCCTGCTGCTTCTTTGGATTGTTAGTCCCAAATCTATTCCCCTACTACCCTGTATTAGCTTTACGAAAACCTCTACCCATCTTACAAACTTCCACTTTGTATTCGGTCTGTCTATTTTGTCGGACATTATTCGTGTTTGCTCCTTATCTGACAGCCATTTTTTAACGGTTTTCATTGATGATAGTGGTTCGCTACCACCGAGATTTTTGTGCATTATTATAGTTACAGGTTTTCCATTTTTAATTTCCTCCATATGTTCTAGCTTGTAAGAATATGAATATCTCAAATAAAAATTGGTTGTTAGATACGGAGCGAGTTTATCGGACATGCGTTCAGACTCGTTAATGTTAATGTTTTTACGAAAAGATAATGTAACTACCCGTCTTCCATTTTCTACCTTTTCCAATGTTTCATCGTGAGCCCCCAATATTTTTTCACCTTTTTCCACTATCGCGCGAACGAGAGATCTTTTCTTATTATTTTGGCGTCTAATTTGGGACGTGCTTGGAGATAATTCTTTAGAATTAATTACACTAGCCCTTAACTCCACAATACTTTCTTTTTGAATTCTGTTACCAACTTCATCCGCTAGTGAGAGGTTTGTAAATGCCCCTCTTTTATAGGCGCGGGTAAACCGCTTCATAAACGCCTCATTCTTTGTGGCATTTATCAGCTTTGTCAACCCCCTAACTCTCAACCGTGTACTATAAGTAATCCCTAGAGATTCGGCTTCTCTTCTCAAACTTTCTATTTCTACTCTAGTTTCTGGCGTTATCATATTTTCTGTATTATACTTTTGTATATATACTTTTGTATAACCTATAAAATTTATCTGTTCAATTGGACGTCAAAAATTTACATAATGTTTTTTTTCACATCCAATTGAACAGATAAATTTTATATACATATATAATGGAGTGTGAGACTTGTTGTAAGACGTTTACGTGTAAAGATTATCTACGAAGGCATCTAGCGAGACGTAGAAAGTTTCCTTGTGTCCCCCCACAATTTCAATGCCCTAGATGCCCTTGTAAATTCGTTAGTGCCCAAACTCTTTGTAGACATAAGCAACTACGCTGTCAGGTGGCTGAAGGTGAACGTGGTAGACTAGAGCTGGTAGAATTAGTTGCTGATCTGCGAAATAAATTAGCTATATCGGAGAAGAAAAATGAGGAATATAAACTATTGTACTTGCATGAATGATTTCGACTTTTTTCAAAAGTCAATTACCAATATAATTGGGACTCCCTCTTCTCAAAATTATTTTCTCAAAAAATTCATAAATTTGCTGTCGGGAGACCCAATTTTCCTCGTTAACCAATTTTTGATTTTCGGGGGTGGTGGGGGTATTATAGAGGGTTATAAACGATACCACGGTAGGTGGTATCATTTTGACTCCCTTACTACTACTCATATTGAACACAGTTGTCAGAATTAAAACAATGCAACTCGCTTGTCGGCAGAAGGAATATAACACTACTGACTTTGACTGGAGAAATGTGGCTTTTTATGAGTTTTGCAACCAGGCTAGATCCAGATAAGCCTGGGCACAGTCTGGTCAGGACCTACACTATCCGCCATTTTATCAATGAAGCACCAGTCATGCTTCTAGCAAGCACAATAGTTCATTATCAGGCTAAACGAGTATGCTGTTTGATCAGCAGCTACACTGATTACAAAAACATGTGACTGAGTGGAGAAAGGGGGCTTATGGGTTATGACACCAGCGCAGATAACCTACAGATCAGCCTGTGCATCCGCAGTCTGATCACGATCTGCACTGGTCGCTATTCCACCAAAATGAAGCACCCGTCATGCTTCTATCAATCACTGTATATCGTTATCAGACCACATGTCCCGGAGATCAGGAGTTACATTGGCCACAAACCACATAAGCCACATTATCCTGTCACGGACACAATTATGTTTATCAATGTGGGCTAAATATAACCCTTGCTGGGTCCCCAATTCGTGCAAATAACTAGGTACGAAATGGTGTGGGTACGAATCTACCAGGTACCACCGTTTCAATGTTTGAAACAGGCTATACAAGCTATTTTAATGCAGCAAGAAGGAATGACGTGCACGTGATAGAACTGTGGAACTTCATGTCCTCAATATTACATTACGCAAACACGTCTTATTTGGAATTAATAAATCACTGAACTACTTTCGGCAAGGGAGATAATCAATATCATGCGAACTATTTTCATACGAGCCAAGCGGATTGTTCTGTTTATGATTAGTATATATAGTTTTAAGCTATCTCCTGTGATATATAATGATACATTACTTTGTTATGTTATGGGTACTAATACATGTTGTCTCAATAGCGTATCTCTGTAACGGTATTGTTGTAGATGGAGTTGCAAATAATTTAATAATTATTACGTTCAAATGGTGGCGTAATACTGATAGCATTTCTGTATAACTGTGATTGTCGTAAATGGCGCAACAGTCGTGAGGTTAAGGTCGCCGACTTAAATGATTTAATTACCGATTCCCGGAAGGGTCGGTGGTTCAAACCTCGACGTGGTGTAATTTTTTTTCTCCATATATATTATTTTTGTGATATTAATATTTTTTAATATTTTCACAATTTTATGATTTTAATAAAAATACCTATAAATTGATAGAAACTTACCAACAATTAAAGTGTCTGTCTTTAAGTAATATATACACAGACAGTTTGTTACTGATTTTTTAAGTTTAAGTAATATATACACAGACAGTTTGTTACTGTTTTTTTAAGTTTGAGGTACTGTCTATACTGTCTATACCATATAATGTTTTACTGTCCCAAAATCTATTTTTTTTGGCTGTCACAATAAATTAATTTTCGGACAGCAAACATTTTTTTATGAATTTGAAATAATTATTGTCCTCCATCTGCTCACAACACTGTTCGAACTGCGCCTGTGGCTACCACGACCAGAATTCACTGGCCGCAAACACAGTAGCCATCGGCGTCTATTTATTAAATTATTATTTTGTATTTTATTTGAATTCCGCGTGAACGCTGCATTTTGTGTCAACACCATTTACAGAAAATATTGGTGATTTTCTAAACGAATATCGGAGAAATGCGGCTATATATTTTGTCAATTTTCAACACCATTTACGGAAAAAAATTACTGATTTTTTAAAACAATATCGGCACAACTAAATACGGTGATAGAATTTTTGTCAACTTTTCAACACCATTTCCGGAAAATATTACTGATTTTCTAAGAACAATATCAGCGAAGGTGAAATAACCAGCCGTCTAATAGATCTGTGTATAATCGAGAGTATATCGTTAATTGTCATGTTGTCTCCGACAGTGAGGTGTTGCGGCACACATCAAAACGACACGTCAATTTCAAAACATTGCCTAAGGGTCACAGCTGTCATCAGATCAACACCTCGTCACACACAACTACGCATTATCGATTTTTTCCCCACACAAAGCAACGTGTATTTACAACTAGATCTGTGTAATGTGTCGGGTGTAGTAGCCAAAGACCATACATAAATTCGTAATTAGTCACAGATGTAGCCTTAAAATATAATCGATTTCCTTAAATTACGTCCGCATGTTGACAGATATTTCAGAGCAGACGTCATCGTAATTTGCCGTTATTTATTTCCAAAATTAGCCATATATTCTGTAAATGGCGTTGAAAGTTGACAATAAATTAAGACCAGAACAGTACGTTAAATCGCTATCGACGACAACTGACGATCCGATGAGAGAGTAATACCGTTTAAGCGTATCCAATGTTAAATATACATCGTTATTTTTTTATGACTTTCGTAGTTTTTACCGAGAAATTCAAACCGTTTCCAATTATTGGGGAACATAATATCATGATTAGCACATCGTTTCACTAAGCGGGGGCTACTCAGGAAATGGGATCACACGGTCCTATTGTTTACACTGGATTAATGGCGGCCTCCATGAGGTCTCGGGTAAATCTTATTTTTCAATAATACGACTGGTTTCTTCCTTTTAGTGATAACCATGTTAACACTTATTTAGCAACATTACTTAATATATAGTTAGTCTGAACATTCTGCAGAGAAATCTGAATTGGACGGAATCGAGCGTTGTTTAAACTTAGTCCGGTTCATATGCACAGGTCAAAATATGAACTGAAAATGGCGCTTTGTGTGACAGAAATCCGTACGCGGACGAATAAAAAAAATATTTTGTTATAAATATCACATACAGCGAAACAGCGGTAGCATCTACTGTTTTAATAATATGCATACATATTGTAATTAATGTTTAATAGTGATATACTTATGAATAATATACGATACTATGGTTTATACTCCAGCACTATGTTTTTGTTTTTAGGCTGTGTGATTTGCCTCAATATAAACTGGATTAATTAATACTTATATTCATGCGCTTCATGACAACATCATTACATTTAAAATATACAAATATTACTTAAAGGGGTACCGATATGATACATTTTAATAATATAAATATTGAAAATACACACTACAATCGCTTACAACATAAGTTATTGATGGAAAATAGTCACTGCATCGTGACCTATTTGACCGCATTACCTATTGTGCGGCAACCTCACCAAACCCGCTGTTTACATAGGTAACCGAGGGTTTGGTGAGGTAGGTTCGCTAATACAATGTTTGCGTAATGAAGAAGTAAAAACTTAACGTTGACATTTGCGGTTGGTATATAAATATGCAGTTTCATTTAGTATATATGCTTACTGTCTGCATTTACCGGGATTTATTTTACACAGGATTTATTGAAAAACATTCGTTTCGATTCTAAGTCAAATCGAGGCTGTAACATTTGGAATGCGGGATTTTCCTTATTTCTAAAAATAGAAGTGTAAACATAGCGCAGACGATCACTGTCAAAACGGACAGTTTCGTTTTCGAAAATCAAAAACCACTTAAATATACCGGGACTGGTGTTTAATATTATTATGCAAACATTTCCCATTAAACCATTAAACCATTGTGTACATATACCTTCCAAAACGAAGGTTTCAATTCCCCCAGGAACTCCAGAAAAGCTGGCAGTGTCTCCCAACATGTTTATCACTCGAGACATCGGTGACGGAGATTGGGCCCTGGGACCACCGCCAGTTCGGCACATACTCTTCTTCTCTAGGCAGAACTCTTTCTTCGCATTCTTCTGAAGGTTCAACCATTTCACTTTCACATTTTCAACAGTTCTGAATGCTACACCAAGAGCACTTATCTTTGATGAAATTGCCTCCCATACTGCATTTTTCTTTTTGTTCGTTACATCGGTCCCATGCCTATCGTTAATTACGGACATGTTCTCCTCATATAAATTTGTGAGGAGGTTAATTTCGCTTACTGACCAGTTTTTTTGTCTTTCTCTGTTGTTCTTTTCTGATTTTATTGCAGCCATTTTTTCAGTGTACTCTACAGGAAGGGGAAGTGGTTACAGTGCATTGTGGGATGTGTTTATTCTTTAACTGGATGGTTAACCATCAGCTAAAAGTTAACAGATCCGTTAACTAACGGATCCGTTAAAATGTTTTCAACAACCGATATTTAACAGATTGTTAGTTAACCATCCGTTAAGTATTTAACATATCAGTTAGGCTAACAGTCCGTTAAGCTAACTGATGTTTTGAACAACCGGGCCCAGGTGAGCTGATTATCTTGAAATAATGCTCTCGTGATTGGGTCCTACCGCTAAACAAACGCGATTCGCTACGCACACTCGTTTGTTTTGTGTAAGGACCCAATCACTCGTGAATTATTTCACGATAGTCAGCTTCCCAGGTGAAATAAACGGTATATGATATATTGCATTTGTGTTGCTATATTTTCAATACATTACATTTATGTGGCCACATTTTACCGCATTGTATGTATATGGTTACATATACATTTGTAATATGTGGCTGTGACTGGAGAAATGGAGCTTATGATATTTCTGGTCAGTATAGATCCTGTTCGGCTAGTAACCTTCTGCAGTCTGGGATGTATATATGCCGTTTGTTAGCAGCAAGACATGTGATTTATTGACTGAATGGCGAACAGTATGCGGCCTGATCAGACTGCACGGATGCGCATGTTGATCTGGGGTTATACTAATCGCATAACCCATAGCCCCATTATCTAGTCACAACCACATATATTGCATTTATGTGGCTACATTTGAAATAAAATGCATTTGTGTGGTTACATTAATTGTGCAATAATATTGCTTTTTTTGTGGCCACATCTTTAATACATTGCATTAATGTGGCTAAACTTATACATGCAATACATTGCACACGTGTCGTTACATTTCTGTATGTGTGTTTGTTTACAGACATTATAGAGTGTGGGACGCCGGTGGCCGACTGTGACCCGGTTGCCGACTGTCATGACCATGGCAAAGACTGGTACTGTAAATGTCCCAAGGGTTACCATGGCGACGGGCACAGGTGCTATGGTGAGTAACAAAATAACAGTTAAAAGCTGTCGCAGTTTAATGCTGTCAATTTTATTATCAGTTTTCACGCAATGTTCGCTCGTTTTGATACGTTATTTTCCTAAATCCAAAGCCACGAGATGCCATAGAAAATACCGATGACAAAGACTGGATGCAGAAAAGCGCATCCCTCAAATGTAGAATACATACTGCCAACCTCAGACCAGTTTCACCAAACGCAGTACAGCAGTAGATTAGTAAAATGTAGTTTAATTATGGAACTGTATCACATTACCGACCCAATTGTACATGTGAATAAGATACGCCATGCGATTTTGTACCTTCAGACATGTGCGTAATTTCATTAAATACGTGTACAATATTTTTCATAAATAAAGTCAAAAGTTGACACAATTTTCTGAGTACATGCGGAATATAATAATTCCGCATGTACTCTGATTTTGTCAACTTTTGACGCCATTTACGGAAGATATTGTAAATTGTGTAAACGTATTTCATGAAATTACGCAGATGTCCGAAGGTACAAAATCAGATGGCGTGTCTCATATGTAAGCCGCCTGCAATAAAATAGGGGATTAATCACGTAAAAGGTTTATCATGCCGAAAAATAACTAGCGTTGCGAACATTAGTATGTTACATGTAATGGAAGTTGTGGTAAATGTGATATTTTATCCCTGTACGATACTATACTATACTATACTATGATATGATATGCCTTTAACAATAATAATAACTAGAGAAAAGTCGATGACTGGCCATCACAATATACACACTTTCACAAACTTCAAAGTCCGAAAGGGGCAATAATACAGTCGAAAATCGAAATTCAGTTTGCGCAACTGTACACTATAAGGAAACCACATGCAATTTATCAAGTATCCAACTAATGTTGTTTAAAAGTTTTACTACTTATAAAGCAACATTCAGAAATTCCAAATACAAAATGGGTAGATAATCCATGATAATCCTGGTGTGGGCAGAGCGTTGGGTAAATCAACATTCGAATTTCACTCTGCGCATCTACACACCGTAAGTAAGTCACATACGAAATATAACGTATCCAGCTATTACGATTTAAAAGTTTTACTTCTTACAAGGCAAACTTGCGAAATTCTATGTCCAAAAGGCGGAGATAATACATGATCCCGGGGGTGAACTCAAAAATCTAAATACACTGTGGAAAAAAATGCACACCATAATGAAGTTTCCAGCTATTGCGGTCTTACTTCCTGTAAGGCAAAATTCAGAAATGCTAAGTTCAAAAAGGGAGATAAGCCTTGACCCCGGGTTTAAATAAAAAATCGAAATTCACTGTGCGCATCTGCACACCATAAGTATCCATTTTTTACGGTTTAACAATTGTACTTCTTGTAAGAAAACAGAAAATGTGAAATAATAATAATAATAATAGTATAATTATGGTCCCGTTCCAGATATCATCGAATGTGGAACACGGAACTGCGATTGTCACAAGCAAGCCACGTGAACTGACGCCTTCGGCACGTACGAGTGCAGATGTAAGCCCGGCTTCGAAGACGACGGTAGAAAGTCGTGTGAAGGTTGGTAGATACATCATGCCAGCCGGTTTAACATGTTTTACCCCGTTGGAAATTGACCCCCAATGGTCATTTTTCAATGTTGAATATTGACCCGAGTCACATTTTCAATTTCAATCATTTATAACGGATCAGTGTTAAATTTTGATCAGATATCGGGTCCCACTTTACTGTGCTGGAAACGCAAATTTGTATTATTTATCAGCAACAAAATTGATTTGACAGCACATTAAAGTACATGCCCATTAAGTAGGTTATACTATAGGAAGACAGCGTTTTGTATATTATGTAGAATGATCATTATAGCAAAATAAACATTAATTCACCATTACCTCACGTATTGCTTGCCATTATTATACATTTTATATCGGGCGTAAATTTCCACACTGATATCAGGGGCGATAACCGTGTTTCCTTAATATGTTAACGGAAATTACTATTTATTCTTTACATTTATATTTCGATGTGCAATGATCATACTTTATATGCCGAAACTATATTTTTCAGATGACGCATTTAATTAGTATAATTAATTAATAATATCATGCCTCATTTGCATATGGAAATAGCCTGATACAACCACGATTCACTATCAGTAAAATAAACATTACTACATGAGTATATCTGTATAGCGGGCACCCGTAACTTTTACAACTGGTGGAATAGTGACAATTATACACTTATTTAATTACTATAGAGAACTGATTGTGCCTACTGAGTGGACATGCAACTTTAAAATCGTCTCCATAAATAATCTGATCCATAAGCGACGATCCTAATGTGCTACCAACATGCTTTTTGCTGATAAATATTATTTGACAGTACATATCCAAATCTGTATTATTTCTCTACAAAAAACAAGGTTTAACAGCGCATGGGAATCGTCTCCAGATTTTCCGGTTATAATTCACATTGCTTACATCCACGAGAACGTCCAAAATATAATGGCAGTTTTCAATATACAGGGTGGTTCAAAATATCCGCCTCCACTTTGGGACCTACAGCAGTTTTACATACATATAGTTCGGTTATGGTGAAACAATACCACATACATGTACATTATATACTTATCTCATCATATGGTCAACATTTGTGTTACTTGGCCTTCATAATAGACACTAATTTTCATTATATATATATTATTATGAATGTTCTTTGTTTACATAATATACATTGTATAACAGTTTTAGACGAATTTTCATGAATTCGTTGAAATACCAGTAATATCATACATTGAATTCTGTGACGTTATACCATAAAAATACTGACGTCATTAGTTAGAATATATAATGTGTAAAATGCTACAATATATTAGTTTGTAATAAACGTTTGAATGATTATCTTGCTTAGGACACTAGTTTACGTTTACAATTTACGTCACCTCCCGCGAGTTACACGTACAAGTACGGTATTTGTTTTTTTTGTGCGTATTTTGACAGTATAAAAGTGGTTCGGAACGGTGAATGTATAGATCATTGAGCATTTGTAGTTGCACAAATTTATGTAAATTACCCAAAAACCAACGAAATCCACACAAATCTACCAAAAATCCACCAAAATACCCATATGACACCACAATACTAACCATCTGTTCAAACACCTGTGGGTGGGACATTATTTAACGGTCGACAATTATTCACGGTTGAATACTTACCCGGGCAGATTCTTTTCAAAGTCAAAATTTTCAGGCAGGTGGGTCATTAATTAACTGTCGAAAATGTTTGAAAATTGACCCGGGTCCTTTTTCAATGTTGAAATATGATCCGACTGTTGGTGATCAGAGTTTAACCAGGGTGATTTTGTTTACGCATGGGTGGGTCATTAATGAATGGTCGGGTTCAGTTTTCAACGATAAGAATTGATCACTCATCCGTTGAAAAGTGATCCTGTGGGTAATTTTTCAACGGGGTCATCATTTAATGTTTACACCTGCATAGCATCCGTGATTATGTTTGTTTGTTTGTTGGGGTTTAACGGCCTTTCAACAGCTAAGGTCATTTAAGGCCGGGTCAATGGGTTTAGTACTAAATCCCATATATTACCTGTACAAGTACATGTACATGCTTAAGTACATGTACAAATGGGGGCCGGGATTATGTATCAGAGCTGTGACTGTTGAATACAAGTTTCATATTTCACGTATGCGTATGTATGCATGTGATCATGTGTGTGCAGTGGACATTACCTCTATACGTAGGGTTAGGGTCAGTCCGGCACACAGGCACTTAGTGGTATGAGCGACAAAAGCCTCTTAAAATCATACCCAATTTTACTCCGATATGATC
This sequence comes from Conchocele bisecta, assembly GCA_029237695.1. NCBI lineage: Eukaryota > Metazoa > Mollusca > Bivalvia > Lucinida > Thyasiridae > Conchocele > Conchocele bisecta. Next base: position 86,561,400 of record CM055276.1, on the reverse strand, counting down.
TACAAGGTACGGCACTCGCATTCATTTCAACAAACGGAAGTACTTAGTCTACTAGTGTACCATGGACCCGGCTCTCTAAATCAGTAATTGTAAGGCGCACACTTCACTAATTTTAGCGTGCAGAAAGGCCGGGACCCTGCCCGTCAAAATTAATGAATTAGCGAACTGGGCCCAGGATAAATAACCCATTTCCATTCGTTAAAAAGATGACGAGCGTCGTACCTACCTTGTAGATATTTAATATCGTAGTGAAATTTGGTATGCTTTAAAGAAGCTTTTGTCGTTCATACCACTAAGTGAGTGTGCTCCGGCATACAGTCTTACATAATCGGCTAATCAGTGAACAGAATAGGCAGCCTGGGCCCGCTTGCTCAATATCTATATTAGCTTAACAAACTGTTAAATCCTTAAGAACCAGTGTGATCCCTGATCACCATTCCATTAAAACATAATTGGTTCCTAAATGTGATGTGATGTACATGTATGTATAACATATATGTGAACATTGGCTTGCTATTGTATACTATACGTGGCTTGGAACGTCAAATCTACATACACTCACATAAGTATTGTTACATGTAGTTCAAACTAATTAGAGCTAGAATTAACTATTTAGAGCTATCATTAAATAGTTAGATCAATCATTCATTATTTGAGTTTATGTAGATTTGGCGTTCCATACATGTAGTGCGCTCTGTCAGAGAGAGATGTGCGTTCATGCCCGTCACAATATTTGTAGACATCCAGGAATGTGAACGTCACCTTGACCACTGTGACCCCCACGCCTCGTGCTTGGACGACTGCAATGGCTCCTACACATGCACGTGCAATTACGGATACTCCGGCAATGGCTACTGGGGACACTGTTATCGTAAGTATCGACACGATTAAACATGCTATTGTGTTAGTAACTGAAATTAATCAGATGAATATCATCGTTTGGTAACGGTATAGCTTGCAAACTCCGGTAACCCCAATACCGACACCGTAAAGCCCCAGTCACACTGTCAGGTATCGATGCATAGGTATTACCCTGTTTCCCACCCGCACAGATTGCCAAACATTTGCTCCGTTTTTAGGAGGGATTAGGTTTTACTAGGTTTCTAGTAGGTTTCCACTATCCTTTGCAGGGATTCTCCCAGTCAGACATGTGAAAGGCCGGGTATCCTAGCTACCCATTGTCAGGATTTCACTAGGGATTAGTAGGTTTTTACTACGTTTTACTACGATTCACTGCGGTTTACTAGGGATTGCTACATGTATGTAATGTCAGCAATTACTACGAGATCGGCAAAACGGAATTACGTTGCCGCCTTGAGAAGCCCAATTAAAAACTTAGTAATATACGTAGTAAAAGGTAGTAAAACGTACTGGATACGGCTATATACATACCAGTGATTGCACTCGCCATGCTGTTTTCGATATACGTAGCTTATATCTACTAAAACGTATTGAAACGTATTAGATACGTACAAATCGTACTTAGCCATATCTGCTGAAACATAATAAAACATAGAAATACAACGCAACAAGTAACAAGAATTCCGCGGAATCAAATGTCTCGCCTTGTTCCGCCTTGACCTTGACCCTGGGGCCCGATAAAAAATAAATAGTCACATATCATATTAAAGGTATGTATAAAGTTTGATGACTGTAGCTGATAAGGTGTAATGACCGTAACACGAAAACTCAACATTGAATGATGACGTCGACGACGCCGCCGCCGACGACTCCGGAAAGCAAAACCTATGTCTCACTTTCCGCGAGACAAAAAGTAGTAAAGCGTAGGAAATACGTAGTAGGACGTAGTGGGCCGCCAGTTAAGCTAAGTACGTATTATTTAATATATTGTAATACGTTTTAACTACGTTTTAATACGTTTTAATAGGTATAAGCCTCGTATTTCGAAACCCCACGTTAATGTTGAATATGTCAATAAGTAAACAGCGAATAACGGTTGCATATATCGGAAATCTCACTACAACGACTCTAACGCATTTTTTACATGAATCACATATTCCATCGTCCATTTTGAAAAGGGGAAAATAATGCATAAAATGTGCGTCGACTTCCGCGTAAACAACGAGTGAACACTTAGAACAAATAATTTACACGGACGCCGATGGACACCAGTGTAGTATTTCCGCTATTCAAACATGTATTATATAATATCCTATTGATTACATTTCTACGTTGGATGTCTGTGTATATTCAGTCTAGTATGTCGTCGGACTACATGACCAACCTCTGCTGTGAACATTAATAGTTACACAATGATTTATTTCCCTGGTTTCGACGTCACGTTGTTCGACGTCAACCATGACGCTATGTAAACTTTATGAAATCCAAATTGCCCAGCTGTTTCTATGAACTACATGTAGATGTATTAGAGTGCATGTGTGAAAGTTGCTCAAGCATATTAACACTGTCGAGACACTCTCCAACATTGCAAATAACTTTATTACGTTCACCCTTAAGTAACTGGACTGGATTTGACATGGTAATTTTGCAACTAATCCAACCATCATAAAATGGTTTACAGACTAGTCCAATTATGAAAAGAGGGTATTTTTTTTGTTCTCAAAAATATCAAAATTACTTTCAAAAAGTGCAGATCCTGATGAGAAGGCTCGCCACGAGCCGGCTCATCTGGACATGCACTGTTTGCAAATACCGCTATATAGCGGGTTGTCGGGTTCAAACGGCTAAGGCTTCTTTTCTGTTCTGCTCTGTTCTTTTCTGTTCACAGGTGATTACGGAATTGTTCTCACAGTGAAACAAGTGCAAACATATATTCTACTACACGCAGGAGTGAAATAATAAATGTTACTAAACGTGTTGAAATTGTGTGCAAAACGCAATAACCAATAAGGCATATGTATATACCGTAAAGATTATAATAGACGCCCGGGCGTCTACTAGAATCACCACTGGCTCCGAACAAAAATATAACTAAGGGACGTTACTCTCAAACGCCAGACTTGATTGTACTGTCTGTCAGTTTATAAACATTTGGGCCAAGACGTTTCGGCCCACTCTGGTCATTATGGTACAGTCGGTAGAAATGTTAAATGTAATGGTAATGTATATCAAGACAGCGTCAATCATTAATGCTGATCAGATTTACGCCTACGGACGTTTCGTCAGCGTTTCGGATCTGTCGGGTTTCAGATGCTTTGCAAATGGCGTCTCCGTAACCGTGTAAATTCCGATCACCCTGTGTCCGTGCAAATAGCTACTGCTGATGAGGAATTTACTGTGACACCGGAAACAGTCGAATTTCGCTTCCGCTTTTGAAAGTGAAAGTAGCAATTATGTTTCTTCCCCGATTTTAAAGGAAGTTGCTTTCGAAATAATGGAAAGAAAAAAATCTAATTTGACAATTAGCTCCGATTTTGTTTCAAGTCGGTACTAATTTCGTATAAATCGGCCAAAAAATGTGTCATTTTCAACGTAAAAAGTAGGGGGTGGGCTTCTATTAGAGCATCGGCATATATTAGAATCTTTACGGTACATGTATATAATCACTTTTAGTTAAATCAACAATTCATCTAGCGTACGTGTACCTCGTATATATTGACGTACGTAATGTGGGATCGCAGCTAGTTATCTCCCGCTGCAAATCTATGTTATGTAGATCCGGGCCCATGATGTATTTCAGAGTTTATGTGCTACTGAATAGCACACACATTGAGTTCTGCGAACAGAGTAGACCCAGAGTCTTTATCTGAGTCTACACTATTTGCAAAATAGTAAAATTAATAAGTATGAAAATATGAATCTGGCAAATAATGCAGCCCCCGATCGGATTGCGCAGATAAGATCTGGATCAACAGTAGTCGAAATCACTATAACTGCTCCTTTTCATAGCGAAGCTACATTCACCTTTTTTACAAACAATAAAGCCATAAACTACACAAATTGGACAGGATTTCTGTAAATAAACTCAAAGGAAATAACTAGCTACGATTCCTCATACGCCATAAAACATGTCTGCAATACTGGGCCAATTTATTGTAACAGGCTACTATATATAGTTGGTAGTCATCTATCACAGCCACATATGATGAATTTGATGTTGAGTTGAAACGTAAATTATCGTAACATGTAAACAAGATTGAGAAGCAAATAATATGAAAAGCTGATACTGGATGCAACGTAGAGTACATGTACCCTTGAAATGTACAACGTAAATTGTACGTAGGAGATATGACACCATCGTCAAAACGGGTTTAGTGTCTAAATAATTTAGAATCCGGAATATCTAACTTTGATCTAAAATAAAACTGCATGAACCACAGGTGGAAGACTCGGACATAGGACCTGATAAATGACTCATTTGTAAACCGTTACCCCACCCACATATTTCCGTACAATATACACCATAGCGTTTTCAAGGTAGGAAAGAGCTTGGGAAAATGTCGTAGTTTCGGAATCGCTCAAACACCACACATCTCGATTTTCCTGCTGACTTATGTCTCTGTGAATCGATAAATGTCTTAGATCTTCAAATATATTCACTTCAATGATCTGCTTTAAGCATTTCGTTAGTTATGGGCAAATTAGCTACCACAGCCAATGCGATAATTGTGTGTACTAAAGAATGTCACACATTTTTGTGGGCTGTGGAAGCATAAATTACGTGTAAAATCTGGCTGAAATCCCATTACAGTCTCAACATGTGAATCACTGAAATAAACATCAGTAAATCCGATGTTACAATTTGTGACTAATAAGTGTAATTCACTAACAATGAATGATCTTAAACGTGCGTTTGTTTTGAGATGCGTTCCAACATTTCGACATAACCTTCCGTGAACTTTACTTTCGGATTTCCTTTGTTATATTCTCAGAATGATCAATAATGACGTCACGGGAAACCCTAAACTGGAGCGTTACAAATATTACAACCAATCAGGTGGCGATGTGTGTGTGGGATTTCTCTGTAACGTTGGTAGCTAAAACGTGTGTAACTAACAATATACTAAACATAGATGTTTAAAGTGAATATATTTGGGGACCTAAGTGATTTATTATTTGCCAGAGGCGTACGTCAGCAGAAAATTTGAAACGTGTGGTGTTTGAGCGAGCCCGAAACTAATCCTGTCTATGTCATTTTCCCAAGCTCTTGCCCACCTTGAAAGTCTATACTGTATATTGTAAGGAAATGGGTGGGTGGGGTAACGTTTTTCAATTGAGACATTTATTGGGTCCTCGGTCCGAGTCTTCCACCTGTGGCATGAACCTGTAAATTAGTTACTGCCACGCATTTTAGAAACTAGTAATCTTATGTCAATCCGTGAATAAAAATAGCAAGAATAAAGTTACTGTCTGTTTCACGAAAGCTGCCCAAATTTTACGGCCATATAAACAAAGCAAAAACAATATTTGATTCGATAATATTATTTTTTATCAAAATTTAGCTTCTCAGTTTTTATTTCGTGAAATTTTGTCCAATATTGTTTTATTGCGAAACTTTTTTCCACATGTTAAATCCCATGTGGATTTTCTTTTCTAATTTCAGAAATAGTGGACCGATTTTCAAAATTTATCTTTTATTTTTTTCCTTAGGTCATTTCGAAGCTATCTAGCCAGATTTCGGAATATAAATATTTTCGTTTTTTTTTACTAACTCCCAGCTATCAACTTCCTTTTCCCCCATGTTAAAATCAAAATTTTTCGTAATAATATTTGACCAAATTTCACGAAATAAAAAGAAGGCTCATTCTTAAATTTTGATAAAATTTAATATTATCGAAATAAATATTGTTTGTTTTGCATTGTTTATATGACCGTAGAATTTGGGCAGGTTTCGTGAAACAGACATTTTTTAGTAGTGTTATCTGGCTCCGGTATGACCACAATTTCACATTGCCGGTTTCCTAAGATATTGATTTCTGAAATAAAACTGTAGTGATGTCGACATGTTCTGTCAGTTTACGACGTAATTTAAGGAATATATGTCTGAGTTTCGAGATTTAATGTACATTCACGTGAACATCCAGCCACGGCTTAGGTTAAAGTTCGTTGACAAAATTCACGTTAGTCAGTAATTGTACTTTAGCGTGTAATATACGTCAATGTACGCCAATATACATGATAAAAGTGATAATAAACATGAAACTGATTAGATTGCATTGTTGTTCATTCTGTAATAGCTGGACGAGAGTGGAAAGTGACGTTGGTTCTGAATATCGTCCACATATCCAGGTCATTGACTGGGGAACATAGACGTAATATATTACTAAGTTGCCGTCAATAACTCTGCATAACTCCCGTACCGTCCGTTAGCATATGTTAGCTGTACGAGAGTTTTGTAGAGTAACCTCCCGCTACTAAGTCAAGTATTACTCTGAACAGTTATTGTCGGCGTTGGTGAACACCACTAGGAAAGAAATCATACCTTTATAGAATCCGGCATGGGTTCAGTCTCCTAGGAACATTTAGCATATGCTGGTCTTCCTTTATTAAGTGAGTTGCCACAACCTCGAATACCTTAGATAAGACATCTGCGTAATTGCACGAGATACGTTTACAAAATTTACAATATTTTCCATAAATGGCGTCAACAGTTGACAAAATTTCAGAGTACATGCGGAATTATATTAATATACTCTGACAATTTTGTCAACTTTTGACCTTATTTATGAAAACTATTATAAATTTTGTAAACGTATTTAACTAAATTTCGCAGACGTCCGAAGGTACAAAATCACATGGCGTGTCTCAATTATTTCACCCAAGTACGCTGGCTATGAATAACGTGGCCGTGACTACTCATCTGGAGGATTGTCCCCAAAATGAATACAAAACGTCCCCTACCGATATAATTTTGCTCTCACAGTATGTGATGTATGTCATGATTTCAAATATGTACTGGAGTGTGGCTCACTATGACGAGGTGTCTATTTGAAGACGGATATGTAAGTGTAAACGTCATCTCTCCTAGTTCACGGTACATGTACTCTCAAATAATACGGCTATATAAACAATGCAAACACAATGTTGTTTGGGTGATGTTAAATTTTATAAAAATATTAGAATGTGCCTTCTTATTATTTCGTAAAATTTGGTCAAATATTGATTTTATTACGAAAAAACAATTATCTATGAAGATTTAACATAAGAGGTGGACACTATAGAAGAGGAGGGGAGTCGAACAACGAAAAACTTATAAATTGGCTCTAAAACCTGACTAGATAGCTTGGAAATGATACAAAAGTTAAAATCTGAAAATTAGTCCACTATTTTTCAAATTAGAAGAAAATCCCCATATTAAATCCCTCTAGACATACTCACTCGCAATAACATCAATATTGGATCGAATTTCACAAAATAAAAATATAATATTATTAAAATACATATTGTTTTAGAACCCTTTTATAAAGTCGTAGAATATAGACATGTGTCGTGAAACAGACAGTAAGCTGGCCGATATTGTAGTCAAATGTCAACAATGATATTTAGGCCCTTTGGTCAGCAAAGGTAGAAAAGCAGGCAACATACATGTAGCTGTATAATCGTGAACACGTGAAAGCATATATTGTGCTTATTTTGAGATGCATTTTTTTACAATATCACAGATTCTAAGTGTGTGTTATACATGTGGTATATATGATACAACGGGGGCCTGTGCAGTCTGATCTGAGGCTACACTGACTACAATAAAATTAATATGTGTGAAAATATGAATCTTGCAAATAATGCAGTCCCGGATCAAATGGCGCAGATGTGTAGAATGATGATCTGGATCAACACTAGTTGATATCACTTTAATTCATGTGTAGTACTTTCACCGTTGCATGACGTATGTGTATAGCAGATAAGATACAGTATACATGAACGACGATTATTAGTTGCTACATTGTTGTGTAATATGTAGGTATAATATGCCAAGTAGGTTCGAGGTGACCGGCGTGCTATTTTTTGTTTGACCATGTGGATGTCTTCATCAAAACCATATAATTAAAATAAGCGGGTATAACCGACAAAGAATTAAAGGCGTTAGTTTCTCAAATAGATCAAGAGTAGTATAGTGGGGATGGAAATGATACCACCTATGTTGGAGGGTCTTATCGGTGCTGATTATGGTCCCACCTACCACAGAAAAGTCGTTTTTCTAATATAGGGTACATAATTTATTTATAGGAGTGTAAAAAACTCCTATAAATTGGTGGTTAGAGATTAAAAATCGATTTCATAGCCTTTCACCCGCGTTCTATGTTTAATGATATCGGATTTAATTTCTGCAGGAACCCCTTGGCATGCCATGAGTTTATGTATATTTACGGTTGGCGCGCTAGCCATTGATTTTCCACACCATTCGCGCAATACTTTGGTGGGTCTACACGAAGCCCTTCGCCTGTGTACCCCCAATCCGCGCGATGTCGCGGATTCTCTGCCACAATCGAGACAAGTATATGGTTTCATACTAAACTTTGGTTTACCTATAGGTTTTGTTTGTTTAACATGAAATAGTAGCCGAAACCAACACACTGATTTATGTCCAGTATGGCGGGGCAGAAATCAGTTATAAAGATATAACCGATATTTTCTCAATGTTAAACACACCGTTCACATCCGACCACCGTTATCATGCCGGTTGTTTACCTTAGCAATGGCGTTCCTATCCGACCGCTGCATGACTATAAAGTTTAACAGATACATCGCTCAGTGAATAAACACGCCCGATGGGCCCCGCTTCTCAGCCCAAACTGGTATGACACGTTTTTCTGGTTGAAGACGTACCTGCTCAACCACTGAACCCAGTCCTTCACCAACTTGCGCAATCGCTGTATGGGCCTCATTGCGCAACATTCCATACGCTTCCGTAAGGTCCGTCTGGTGGTCTGATCGGATTTTCTCAATACCCGTTCGACACTCTTCGTGCAACATCCCATATGCTTCAGTAAGATCCGTCTTTGCTTTTTCCCGAAATTTGGTTATTTTTCCACCTAGTTCAGTAAGTGTTGCATGATCCTCTTCCCCAACTTGGATTATTTTGCAGCCGAGATCCTTAAGTCCTGTATGTGCCTCTTCGCGAACTTGTGCAGTCACCGTCAGGACGTCTACTCTAAGCTGTGCTATACTCCTGCGAATCTCGTTTGTGGCGTCCGATATAGTTCTGGCGTTCTGGTTTGTGGCGTCCGATATAGATCAGTGATCCTGTTTTTCCGGTAGTTAAAAAGTCGCTCTCTGTCGGGATGAATCCCCCTTCTGCCGGCTCCAAATTATTTGAATTTATATCTGTCACCCAATCGCGATTGGAATTGGAAGAACTACCTGGTCCGTGTATACTCATTTTCAATAATATTGATAATTCTATTACGAACTTGTGTCTAATTCTTTGAATTAATTTGAAATTTCTAGGACGACCGAAATCGGGTAATAATTTTTTAACTCTCTCGCTTGATCATCAAGAATAGAGACCGTAAATTCGTGGATATGTCCCGATTCCAAAACATTCATCTCGGGGCATGGGAAGTCTAAGGTCACAGTCTCCCGAAAGAAACAATCACTGGCTTGCACGGTTTTCAGTAATGTGCTGAGAGATCCGTCGACCGTGTTGTACGATGTTTCCAGGTGCACCCTGAGAGTAGTTTTTGTGAAGGCGAAGTTCACCGGGTTATCACCGACGTACTCCCCCATGCTCCTTACGATTAGGCCACCGCTCTCGGTTCCGAAAATGGTGTTCAACGCTAGGGGTTCTTTGGTCCTCAGGGCGGTGAGACGGAGATTTGGTGCTGATCGTAGTCGCAACCCATCGCGCTTACTATCTTCCAACTTGGAGTAGTCGCGGCCGAGAGATGGGACCTCACCTTTTTATGCCAAACTGTTGTAGTAGCCGTTTAGAGCTGACTCGAGTAATTCCTGAATTTGATTAATGGTGCTGGTAGCGCCACCTATTTCCCCCAATTCACGATTTGGAACTGGAGTCTTTATGACGGGTGATTTGTTAACGGTCGTGAGGGGATACTCGAAGTCATCGATGTCATCATCATCGACGTCATCGTCTCGGCCCCGATCGAATTCCTTCATATCGTCACCCTCCATTTTTAACGATGTATTAAAGAAAATACCATACGGGTTTAATATGTCTTCAAGTCAATACGGCCACAAACTCAATCCATACCGCAGACTGCGGGAGCCCCTTGGGGCGAAAGGCGTGAGACAGAGAATCGTTATTATGAACAACCCATCGACGATCGGGGCTGGTAACAAGGCAGATAACGACGCGAGTGACAACGCGGTCGCGGTCACTTACGGCAACCGCTTCTACATCCCGCTCGACTTTGAGTTGCTGGAGAGTCACATGCCCTACTATCAGAGCGCTTGGCTGACCGCCTCGAATACGAACTAACATTCAACGACTACGGCCGAGTTCTCATAGCCACCGACATGGCATCGATGTATACGATCGACAATGTTTCGTTGGAGTACGACATGGTCACGATGCCCGAACTCGCGAGATTGATCAGAGCCAAGTAGGCCGGGCGCGTTGCCATTCTTTACGACCTAGTTCTTCGCCACAGCAAGATGACGAAAGACAAAAGCGACAAATTGTGGAATATTAACGTCAACGTACCCGCCCGCTCGATGAAAGATATACTGATGCTGTTCGAGGAGGGTCGGTTCGCGCTCGGGGTTATACAAACCGATAATTCTATAACCCGAAAATCACGAAGGTCGAGGTGACGATCGAGGTAGTCCCCAACTAATTATACAGCCAGGGCCTTCGTGCGCACCAGCAGTGGGACGAAGCCAGAAAGCAGTTTGCTGCCGGCTCCAAACGCTCCCCAGAGGTTGCCGCGGTTGCCAAAGACCTGCAGCACTCGGACGTCTACCTCGCATTGTTCCTGACTACCAAATACGCGTTATGGCTAGACATGCGACTCAGCGACGACGACCAAATGCACGGTAGTGGACGCCAAGTTGATAATGCTAGCGAGGGTGTGACGATCCAGATAACCCAAGAGGCGGATGGAGCTGGGCCATTGAACGTGTACTTATATATAATCACAGACGCACAACTCAACATCGAAGATGGTCGATACGTCTCAGCACTCTACTAAATATACATATTTAAATAAAAATAAAGTTTGTGATGCCCATTCTGCAATAATATGTGGGCAGACAGGATGCGGAAACATAATTTTCGTCCTCGACTTGCTCGAGGGGTCCTACCGCGATATCTTTCAACACATTGTGAGCCTGTGTCCCACTGTGCGGCACAACGATACTTATCAGAGGCGCCCGTGGATATAGACCGACCCTGAGGTATACGTCATTGACCCCGGTGATAGGCTTCATGATTGGCTGCATGGCTTCTACCAAAGATTCCAGGGCTAGCCCACCCTATGCGTGATTGACGACTGCTCGGCCAAGGCGACGATGACCAAAAAGAAGGACATGCTGTCCGAGCTCGCATTTTCTGGCCGCCATGTGGGGCAAAATCTCCACTGAGAAATACAACGCCGTCCTCAAGGATCTGCGCGAGCAAACGAAATGGGTTACCCTCTTTCACTGCAAGGACCGAGACTCATTCGATGATTGTCTTCGAGAGAACGACGTTATCCCAACGCGCGAGGAGCGCCTGGAGGTTCGACAAACTAAGCACGCCAAGCTTCTGCTAAAGACTGATCAACCAACTGCTTACAAAGTAATAAGCACTGCTTAACGCTCGTCAGTAACTGCTTAACAATGCTGAGCAATTGCGGAACAATGCTGAAAAATACTTAACAATGCTTAACACTGCTTAACAAATGCTGAGCAATTTGCTGAACAATGGTTAACAAAATGCTGAACAATGCTTAACAAATGTTGAACAAATGCTGAACAATGGTTAGCAATGTGGGAATCAATTTGTTGCTCCGCTGCCAGCTTTGTTGCGAACATAACGGTGATCATAAGTATCAGGTGGTGCGCTTGGCAATATGTTACACTTATGAGGCTAGTCAGAATAGTACTAATTATTAAAAACACAACGAACTGCGACGAACTTCTCGATCAGCTAATGGAAGAGGCAGTCGTGTCGACTGCCGACAGGACTGGACCTGTAGGAACCGACACGATTGGACCTGTAGGAACCGGCACTGCTGCCGATACGGTCCTGAAAGAAAATGAAAACACGACGCGACGCGAGCGGCTAGCTGCGCTGGTATCTGGGGGGCAATCGGAGCAGTATTTCGGTAGGCGTCTCTAAGTTTATCAGGTGGATAAAATGTCAGATGTCGAGGTCGATAAAATGTATGCGCGATACGAATCTAGCTTATGTGCGGAGATGACGGAAACTCTTGGATCGGCGGCTATTCATTTGTACGCTACTGCTGTTAGTATACTTCTCCCTATACCAAACACCGCGGGGTTGATTGGCGATCTAGAGACTGACCCTTTTGTAGGACACACTCTTCGAACAGCCTGCTGCTCAATTTATCACAAGTTTGGAATGTACAACGTTGACCACGGCTAAGCACAGTCACTTTGGACATATATGCCCACGAACTATAATGATGACACAAGACGCACCCCCAACCCTGTTGGACCAGGAGCGACAAGCATCTGCGAGAATGACGGAACTGCCCTCACTCAACACTGTTGAACCCGATTGCACTTCCAATTCAGATTGATCCCCCAGTTCCAATTCGTGAATTGGGTTCAACACTGTTGAATCCGATTACACGACACAAAAACCCAAAAAGACATGCAGCTGGGCGGGCAGCGGCTGCCACCCGAAAAGCTAAACAAGATAAAATACTCGCCGAGTTTCGAGAGGCTAACCAGCCGTTGCAATCGGGGATTGCTGTTCCAGCTCAGGAGCCCCAATCGTAATTGGAGTTGTGGGCAGAAACAGCAAAACATCCGAAGACAGCTGCGGTTCAATCTCCTGCGGAGCAATCGTGGAGTGGTTTAGCTCCTACATGGACCATCCCGTGGGTTGTTGGTGGTGGTCTGGCAGTTGTGGGCACCTTGTGTGTGTGGAAATACCTTTCGAGACAACCCCCAACATTGTTGGAGGCGGTTCCGAAGAAATTTACGAAACCGATTGCGCCCCATTTAAACATTGATTGCGATCCCTTTTATATGCAATAAATATAATGGCTGAAAACGAAGTAATAGTAGTAATAAGTAATAGTAGTGAATGCGCTTTATCACGCCGTGGTGATATCAGGTCTCAGTATCAGGTGAGTAGTATATAAGAGTCACAATGATACCACCACCCTCTGGAAGGCACCGGCTACGCGCGGTGCCCCCACCACATGGTGGTATCATTGGTGACTCTTATATACTACTTGGATTTTCCCACACTGTTCGGCGGGTATGTATGAGAAGAATGGACCATATTTTTCATCAACCTCGAGACCATATATTTATGACATGAGAAGATACACCCTATTAGAGATAAGAATCCCTATGTTATACTCAGTATATATATAACATAATGGTTCTAGTTAAGTGTGCGTGGTTGAAGACAGGTAGTCACGAGAGATGTTTTCGCACCGGTATTTACGAATATTGCAAACATCACCCTGCATGGATGCGAAGAGGTTCCGTTTCGCCTCGCCCATGTCGGCATTGTGGGGTAGGGACCAAAGCCGAGTCATTGCTAAGTCCACCTTGCGGTGGAACGCAGGCTACTCATCGAATGGCTAACAAGGAATTACGTGCTCGCAAGTATTATCGTTTAGTAATAATTCAAATCGGAAAGTCAGTTAGAAAGATAGAATCGATCTGATGTGTAGTTTTTGATAAGTCACGGTGTTTCTACAGCATTAAAACACTGTAAAATCCGTCCCAAAAGTATGGAGGTCTTCGGCTTGTTTCAGCTACCCAACGAAATAGCCGAAATCGCACTAGTGTATAAACTGAATAGATCAAAAGTGCGAACTGCGTAATTCTAAAACGGGTCGTCCTTAACAGAGTTGTCTCTCTTATACCATACATTTCCACCAACAAAAGTTAGGTTTATATACGAGAAATAAACACAGTTCATTGTCGGGACGCCGGCAATAATATCTCAGCGCTGAGACAAGTTTCGCCACATGTACTTCACTCTGGCCGCTCTACACATTATAGCGGATGGCGGTAATGAAGAGGAGGGGTCCGCGGTATCGGTCCAATGATGGGGTGGAGGAGATGTGAGCGTAACACATCCCACTAAGCCTAAAAAAGGGGAGAGAAGAGATTTAAAGCGAAGGCTTAGTGGGATGGGCCCAGAAGGGTTTTGCTGGCGCGGGTTCGTGCCTCGTTGGGACCTACAACTTTTTTTCTTTTTCTTTTTTAAATTGTTAATAATTTTCCTAAAATTAATTAATAAATTGCTTACTGCACCAATATAATTAATTTTATAATTTTAAGAAAATTTTTAAATTATTTTTTAAAAATTATTTACTAAAATATCACAATTTCCAGGATGGTGGTGCTGTAACATTTCCTCCGACTTTATCTCCAAGTTTTACCCTCAATTTATCCCAATCAGTACTCTCAATCTTGGGCATGGTGGTGCGCGCTTTGATTCTAATATCATTTTTTAATTCTTCATATCTCCTCATTTCTTCCACAACGGATTCAAACTCTAAACTTAATATTTCATTATCAGCCAACGCTTTGGACACTGTAACGTCCAGGCTATTTTTCTTAGACCTAGCGAGAACGGATATTCTATCATGTTTTCTACATTTTTTCTCGAGTTTTCGACCAGCCACCCTAATTAACATACAAAGTATTCCAGATACAACTGTAATTCCACTCAAAACCCCAGCAATTGGAACTGTTACAATTGTAGATAGAGTTGCGGCAGTCCCCGCACCACTCATTACAGATAAACTTGACAGAACCGTACTAGATGCCTCTGCTAAATTTGCAACGCGCTTATATTTTTTAGCGATTCTTTTTCTATTTTTACATTCGCTAACTAAACTATCTTCCATAACGACGATATTATCCAACCTAAAATCTAAACATCTTTCGCGAATTGGATACAGTGTTGATGGATTGGTATTGGCAATTGGATACAGTGTTGATGGAGCAGTATTGACAATTGGAAGCGGTGATTCGTTCATGATTTTAAATATATACTCAACAAAACTAGAAACGTCTCTGTTTTATAGCCGGTGTAGCTCTGTCTATGTATGTACCACATGTTCAAAGTACATGTATTTTAAACCGTGGCGATGTTCAGAATACGATCGTGTAGAGTTTAGCCGATACACACGGTTTACATAGCGGCCAGTGACGGAACGTTTATTTCCACTTTTTGCACGTGCACGCTATACTTGTCATCGATAAGGTGATTCAGTTCATGTCGTACCATTCATGCGATAGGGGCTATTCGGAAAATTAAAACACTTTTTTAATTTTTCACTGTTTTCGATATGCCACGGCTTTCCGAAAACGAGCGAAATCAGGAAATTGGGATGCTTGCGGGTGGGATGGCCGCCAGGGCGGTCGCGCCTCGGTTTGGTTGCTATCGGAAGACGATTGATCGTCTTGCAGCCCGGTACCAGCAGACTGGGGCTGTTCACGACCGGCAGCGATCTGGTAGGCCTCGTATAACGACGGCTAGAGCCGATCGTTACATTACGTTGACGCACTTACGTCAACGTCGATTGGCAGCCACAGTCACTGCTAAGCGATACGGTGTCTCAGGGCAGACCAGTCGCAACCGGTTACGTCGTAACGCCCAACCAATCCGGGCACGCCGCCCGTACACTGGTCAGATAATGACCCAACGTCACCGTGCTGCCAGACTGTTATGGGCGCGACGTCATCTGAACTGGAGAAGGGCTGACTGGAACCGAGTTTTGTTCACCGATGAATCTCGGTTCACAGTTAGTCATGCTGACGGAAGATTACGGGTATACAGGCGTAAAAATGAAAGATTCACCGATTGTTGCATTGTTGAGAAGAACAGGTTTGGGGGAGGGAGCGTAATGGTCTGGGGTGGGATCATGGGAAACCGGAAGACAGATTTGGTTGTTGTACAGGGCAACATCAATGCACAACGTTATGTTGCAGATGTGCTAAATGCACATGCCTTACCATTTATCCGTCAGCATGGTCCTGGTGTGACATTGATGCACGACAATGCCCGCCCTCACGTAGCCAGGGTCACCACTCAATACTTACAGCAAAACAACGTCGACGTCATGCCATGGCCCGCGGTCTCCCCGGATCTCAATCCCATTGAGCACATATGGGATGAGCTGGGCCGCAAAGCACGAGCTAACCATCAGATTGACAATGTTCGCGATCTTACACGGGCGTTACAACGGGAATGGAGGAATTTACCCAACGCACTGGTATTGCGTTACGTCACCTCGATGCGGCGTAGGATCATTGCATGCATTCATGCAAATGGTGGCCACACTCGGTACTAACGAGATTTACTGAATTTGCCACATTACTTATTGAAATTCCATCTCTAAACATTAAGTAACACATTTCTGAGTTTTTGTGATTTTTGATTTTGACCCCTACCGCCCTTGGCCGGTTATCTCTCGAATATTTAACAAGATATCCAAATGCAATTTATTGGCTTTGATACAGAAATGAATGAACTTGTTTTTCCATTTTTATTTTTAAAAGTAACCCTTTTGGTTTTTGATGAATCTTTCCTTAAACATGGAGGGACGTTTCTAGTTTTGCTCAGTATATTAGTATATACAAATTAAGTTCAATTAACAATGAGACAATAGTGGAAGAACTCTCTGGGTCAGCGATTTTCGTAACAAAGTTAATAACACTACCTTCGGAAAGTCTAATTAGATCATAACCGGCCAACGAAACCACCGACGAACTATCTCCAGCGATTTTAGTGACTCCAACCCCCTTGTTCTTCCCCATCTACTACAAGATTTATCGTGACCGCGCCCACAGGCTTACCACTAGCATTAACCGAGCAGACCGCCATTCGGAGAACTGTACCTGTAGCTGTCATGGCGTATCCCCCACATTTATTACTCGCTTTGGCACCGAACGAATATTCAGCCAATGGGCCCCGCTTCATTGTTTGCAACAATCCGGCAACCGCCCCGATAGAGGTATGGGCCTCAACACGAACCTTTTCAGTGGTCTCCTCAAGCGCTTTGTTCGCAGCTCTACGATCACGTTTCAGGTTATCGGAAACTTCGGTTATTTTTTCGTCTAGTTCAGTAAGTGCCGCTTCTCTGATGAGAGAGTCATCTGAGCGCAACACCTCATAAGCCTCCGTAATGGTCGCCTGGTGGTCTTCCAGGGCTTTTTCAACACCCAACCGGACCTCTTTTTGAAATTCAGTTATTTTCCGTCTAGTTCAGTAAGTGCTGCTCCTCTTTTGAGAGAGTCTTCTAAGCGAAACACCCTATAAGCCTCCATAAGGGCCGCCTGGTGGTCTTCTCGGACTTTATCAATACCCGTTCGGACCCCCTCAACCCCCAACCGGGCCTCCTTTCGAAATTCGGTTATTTTTCCGTCTAGTTCAGTAAGTGCTGCTTCTCTGTTGAGAGAGTCTTCTAAGCGAAACACCCTATAAGCCTCCATAAGGGCCGCTTGGTGGTCTTCTTTGAGTCCCTCAAACCCCAACCGGGTCTCTTTTTGAAATTCTGTTATTTTTTCGTCTAGTTTAGTAAGTACTGTTTCTCTGATGAGAGAGTCCTCTGAGCGCAACACCCTATACGCCTCTGTAACGGCCGCCTGGTGGTCTTCTCGGGCTTTCTCAATATCCGTTCGGACTCCCTCAATCCCCAACCGGGCCTCTTTTCGAAATTTGGTTATTTGTTCACCTAGTTCAGTAAGTGCTGCTTCTCTATTGGGAGAGTCCTCTGATCGCAACATCCTATACGCCTCCGTAAGAGCCGCCTGGTGGTCTTCTTTGAGTCCCTCAATTTTCGCCAGGGCCTCTTTCCCTACTTGTGCTGTCGCCTTTATCACTTCTACTCTAACATCTGCTATACTCCTGCGAATCCCGTTTGTGGCCTTCGATATAGTTTTATTGATCAGGGCCTTGGTTCTTCCGGTGCTTAAAAATTCACTCTCTGTCGGGACGAATCCCCCTTCTGCTGGTTCCAAATTCTTTGAATCTGTCACCCAATCCCGATTGGAATTGGAAGAACTACCTGGTCCGTATATACTCATTTTCAATAATATTGATAATTCTATTACGAACATGCGTTTAATTAATTGGAAATTTCGAGAACGACCGAAATCGGGTAATAGTTATTCAACTTTCTCGCTCGAGAATAGAGACCGTAAATTCGTGGATATGTCCCGATTCCAAAACTTTCATCTCGGGGCACGGGAAGTCTAAGGTCACCGTATCCCCAAAGAAACAGTCGCTGGCTTGCACGGCTTTCAGTAATGTGCTGGGGGATCCGTCTACCGTGTTGTCCGATGTGTTCACCCGATCCAGGTGCACCCTGAGAGATTTCGTGAAGGCGAAGTCCACCGGGTTATCACCGACGTACTCACCCGGGGTAAACACTCTTTTATTTGCGTAGTATGTCTCTCTAAAACCGAGTTGAATACCCAACCCCGGGGAGACCACTACCTTATTATCAGGGCTGATGGTCATTGTTGCGAGCCCGGTAGCCTTCGATACTGTGATGTTGATTATACGAATATAAGAATGTCATGCTCCGAAGTGTCTACAACTTTCACGTGTATTACACCATTAGGAGGATTCTCAAAGAACTAGGTATTCCACTACCTCAAGATGACGGCTGGGATCCCATTTCCAGCGCATACGACAGTAAGGCGTTCGAAAGATTGTGTAACGAATTTGGGGTACCAAAATACACGGACTGGAGACAGAAAGTATACACCCCAACCAACAGTTTAGGGTTAGTTCACCTTAAAGGCTTAGTTTGTGTTGAGCATCTTGATAAAGTTCCCGCATATTTCTCAGGGTTGTGGAGTGCTCGCGGAGCTACCCCACCACCAGTTAGAAAAATGGCTAAATACTAATGGACTAAATATAATTATAAATTGAATAAGATGACGTTCGGTGATGAAGTGCTTGGTGGGCTTGCGTGTGAAGACGGTTATTGTCATTGGCTACCTACTAAAGTAGCCCACGTGGAATACCTAGACCTGGGTGATACTCCACAGATGCACAGCGCTATACTGGGTACGGGAACGGCCTTTGACGCACACTTGTCGAGGACGCCATCTCAGCTAAGGTGGACCTCCAGAAGGAGATCCAGAATTATCAAGACGTTTTGCAGACTGCCCGCACACCGGTAGACTACGCATTTTGGAATAGGTCTTTATATGGCACCGAGCAATATGATACTACGCGACGACCCGGTTGACGGTTACAATAATCAGATCGTAGTCGCAACCACCAATCAAAAAATCGGCCGCAACGGAAACGTGAACACGGGTATCATCAAACTCCCCCCCCCCCCAAGACGGTCGGGAGCGGAGTTGTAAGTGGAACCTATTACGTAAAACACACAAAACACAAAATGGTTACACTTCCCTCAACACAATCGGGATTGAAGTTGAACCCAATACCCCCAATTCACAAATTGGATGCACCATCGAGTTCCCCCAATCCAATCATCAACAATGTTGAAATTGGAACAGGAGCGGAAAAACCAATCGAGATTGAAAGCACAACCCACGAGGAGGAGAAATTAGGGCTCGTCGTCACCCTCGTGGTGATCGGACTACTCGCGTTTTGGTTTTAGGAACTCTCGAGAGAATAAAAGTAGGAGACCAGCGGATCGCCACGATTAAAGCCCAAGTATTTTTAGCGAGCCACCCGACCGTTTTTGCTAATATAGATAGGAAGAAGAAGACGAGACCTCCGATCAACCCAGGCAGCCGCCTTTCCGGCAAATTTAGCCAGGAGACTGGCGAGGGCTTTTAGTTGTTTTTTTACCCACTCCTTGGCTCCACCGGATGGCGCCGGTGCTGGCGCGGGTGGTGGAGTGGGTGCAGTCGCACCGCCAGTGAAAGCTAGAACTATAGTAGATATAGTCATACCGAGAGCCGCGAGGATGCTTGCTATCGTGATGCCCTGCTCTCTGAACAGAGTGCGAAGACGCTCACCGAGTGTCGTGTCCTCGTGCAGAACCCTCGCGATTGTTTCGCGGATCCAACTTATTTGTGTGCGGAGAGCCTCACGGCAAGCCGATGCAGCCTGCAAGCGAGCTTCTCTTTCGTCCCGCAACGACCGCAGGCGTTCGGTGATCCGCTCGGTAGATTCTCTATCGCCACCGGCTTCCTCCAGTTTTCTTTCTTCTAGCGCGATATGTTTATCCAGCTCCGTGAGTTTGGCGAGGTTAAGGACCAGTTCGCCCCGGACCGTTTGCAGAGCCTTATCGAGTCCCAGGAGTTCGCGAAGAGGTAACGGTGGGTCAACGTTAGATCCTTGGTCGAGATTGAATATTTCGTTTTCGCTGAATGTGGTCTCCATCGTGTTAATAGCGTCGGTGGCTACTTGAGGGATCTCGTTGAGCTCGACCCTTTCTATCGCGGAGGCCGTTTTCACTATCGTTTCGTCGGTAGACTGTATGGCCTCTACAGCGCGGGTAGGCATAGGCGAGAACCCTAGTTCGTTTCTTATGAGTTGGCCACCGCCCGGGTTTCCTGCAATGGTGCTCAGTGTTAGGGGTTTACCGGTCCTCGTGTTGACTATTGGGATATTTGATGCTTCTTTTAGTCTCAATCTACCGTTCAGATCAAATTTGAACTTGGAGTAGTCGCGACCGACAATGGGACCAGAACTTTTTCTGCTAAACTGTTGTAGTAGTCGTTTACAGCTCCCTCGAATAATTTCCGACATTGACTAGTGGTAGCCCCACCTAATTCCCCCAATTGCGATTGGATTGGAACTGGAATCTCTATGAAGGACGTTTCGTTATCGTTATCATCATCTATGTCATCATCATCCTCATCGACGTGATCGTCTCTGCCGATTTGATCCATGTCAATATCGTAATCAGCCATCTTTATAATTTTCTTAAAATTAATTATGTATTAAAGACAAAACCATACGGGTTTAATAGTTTCACTAAATTAGGTCTTCGAGTCAATACGGTCGCAAACTCAATCCATACCGCAGACTGCGTGAGCCCCTCGGGGCGAAAGGCGTGAGACAGAGTGTCGTTATTACGAACAACCCATCGATGATCGACCAGAACCAGCAGCTCTTAGTCCGCTTCCCCAACCTCGGAGCTAGCGACATCATTGTGCCGGGGATTGTTCGCCTCGCTTTCACTATTTCGCTGACGTCGACGGACGCGGACCGAACCGTCGTTCAGAACCTGGGTCGCGCCATCGTCAAGAAGACCATGATAAAGATTTCTGGTAATGAGGTGATGTCGATCGACGACAGCGACGTCTACCATTGTTATCAGGACCTGTGGAAGACGGCGCAAGAGCGCGAAAACGCTGTCTGTCAGTGTATTGACACCAGCAAAAATAAGAACGTAACCAAACTTAGAATCGGGGCTGATAACAAGGCAGATAACAACGCGAGCGACAACGCGGTCGCAGGCGCTTACGACAACCACTTATACATCCCGCTCGACTTCGAGTTGCTGGAGAGTCACATGCCCTACTATCAGAGTGCTTTGGCTGACCGCCTCGAATACGAACTAACGTTCAACGACTACGGCCGAGTTATCATAGCCACCGACATAACATCGACGTATACGATCGACAATGTGTCGCTGGAGTACGACATGGTCACGATGCCCGAACTCGCGCGATTGATCAGAACCCAGCACGCCGGGCGCGTTGCCATACTTTACGACCGAGTTGTTCGCCACCGCAAGATGACGAAAGACAAAGGCGACACAATGTGGAATATTAATGTCAACGTAACCGCCCGCTCGATGAAAGGTATACTGATGTTGTTCGAGGATGCTCGGTTCGCGCTCGGTGGTAGAAAAACCGACAAATTCTATAACCCCAAAATCACGAAGGTAGAGGTGACGATCTCTGGAGTCCCCAATCAACTCTACAGCGCGGGTCTTCGCGCGCACCAGCTGTGGGATGAAGTAAGAAAGCAGTTTACTGCCGGCTCTAAGTGCTCTCCGGAGGTTGCAGCAGTTGCCAAAGACCTGCATCTCTCGGCCGTCTCCCTCGCGGAGTTCCTGAATACCAAATACGTGTTATGGCTAGACATGCGAGCCAACGACGATGACCAAATACACGGTAGCGGACGCCAAGTTGAGAACGCTAGTGAGGATGTGACGATCCAGATAACCAAACAGGCGGACGGAGCCGGGCCATTGAACGTGTACTTATATATAATTACAGACGCACAACTCAACATCGAAGATGGCTGATACGTCTCAGCACTCTACTAAATCAAACGATTTATTAATTAATAATTTTGAAAACAATAAGAAAATTAGCAATCAATACCAATTCACGATTGGAGATGCCCACTCTGCCATAACATGTGGGCAGACAGGATGTGGAAAAACGGTTTTCATCCTCGACTTGCTCGAGGGGTCCTACCGCGATGCCTTTCGTCACATTGTGATCCTGTGTCCCACTGTGCGGCACAACGATACTTATCAGCGGCGCCCGTGGATATGGACCGACCCTGAGGTATATGTTATTGACCCTGGTGATATGCTTCACGATTGATTGGTTGCGTGTCTTCTACCAAATACTACAGGGCGAGCCCACCCTATACGTGATTGACGACAGCTCGGCCAAGGCGGCGATGACCAAAAAGAAGGACATGCTCTCCGAGCTCGCATTTTCTGGCGGCCATGCTAGACAAAGCGTATGGATCTCCACTCAAAAGTACAACGCCGTCCTCAAGGATCTGCGCGAGCAAACGAAATGGGTCGCCCTCTTTCACTGCAAGGACCGAGACTCATTCGATGACTGACTTCGAGAGAATGACGTTATCGCAACCCGCGAGGAGCGCCTGGAGGTTCGACATATGCTTTCCGAAACTAAGCACGCCAAGCTTTTGTTAAAGACTGATCAACCAACTGCTTATAAAGTTATCAATTAATTAACGCTCGTTGGTAACTGCCGAGTGAATGCTTAACAATGCTGAACAATGCTTAGCAATGCTTAGCAAATGCTGAACAATGCTGAACAAATGCGTAACAAATGTTGAACAAATGCTGAACAATGGTTAACAATGTTAACAATTTGGTGCTCCGCTGCGAGCTTTGTTGCGAGCATAACGGTGATCATAAGTATCGGGTGGTGCGCTTGGCAATATGTTAAAGTGATGAGACTTGTTAGAATAGTTAAATTAATTTTAAGAAAATTAGCAATAATGAACTGCGACGAACTTCTCGATCAGCTAATGGAAGAAACCTCAACTCCGACTGCCGACACGGTATCTTTCCTGAAAGATAATGAAACATCAACTCTGACAGAGCAATCGGAATCAACTTCTACTCCAACGGCAGTTGGTATTGGGTTGAGTGCAACGTCTCCGAATGAAAATGAAAATGCGGCACGACGAGAGCGGCTAGCTGCGCTGGTTGGTGGGGGACAATCGGAGCATTATCTCGGTAGGCATCTCTCAGTTTTGCAGGTGGATAAGATGTCAGATGCGGAGATCGATAAAATGTATGCGCGATACGAATCAAGGTTAGGTGCGGTGATAAAAAAAACTCTTGTATCGGCAGCTATTCATTTGTACGCAACCGCCGTTAGTATACTTCTCCCTATACGAAACATCGCGGGATTGATTGGCGATCTGGAGACTGACCCTTTTATATGTCACACTCTTAGAACAGCCTGCTGCTCAATTGATCACAAGTTTAGAATGTACTTAGCTCCGCTGACAACCGCGTTGACCACGGGTAAACACTGTCAATTTGGACATATATGCCCAAGAACTATAAGCCCTAATATTAATATCATAAATGATGACACAAGACACACCTGCGAGAGTGACGGAACAGCAATCCCCGATTGCACCTCCAACAGCGTTGGGGATTGGTCCAACCCAATCGAACCCGATTGCAGCACTTCCAACTCCGATTGATCCTCCAACCCAATCGCGATTGGAGTTGGGGGTTGCACAACATAAAAACCCAAAAATGTAGGCAGCTGGGAGGGCGGCGGCTGCCACCCGAAAAGTTAAACAAGATAAAATACTCGCCGATCTTCGAGAGGCTAAACAGTCGTTGCAATCGGGGACGGAGACAGCAAAACATCTGAAGACAGAGCAATCAGGTTCAACAGTGTTGAGTGCAACAACACCCCCAATTCAAGAATTGGAAGCACACTCAACACCCAATCTATGTTGGACGAATCCGATTGAACCCCAATTCACGAATTGGAGTTGGGTTGTTGGTGGTGGTCTGGCAGTTGTTGGTGCCCTGTGCGTGTGGAAATACCCCCTATTACACCAATCCTTATCGAAAAAACAACAAGCCAGTGTTCCGAAGAAAGTTCCGAAACCGATTGCGCCCCATTTAAACATTGATCGCGATCCCTTTTATATGCAATAATTATAGTTATCAATAATGGCTGAAAAAGATGGTAAAATGATAGTGAAAGCGCTTTATAACACCATGGTGATATTGGGTTTCAGTATCGGGTATGCTCGACTAGGAAAGATGGCCTTCGGATGGCCCGCTCCCAAATTGGACATGACTGTGAGAGACGTAGGGCTCATGACCTTAGATGTAGTGGCCGCAATTTCGACCCGAGATTATCTAATTAAAGTTGGAATTCTACCCGGTAGCAACTTTATATTCTCGAAAATGAGAAGCTCGAACGTGGATGAGGAGCGCAAGCGTCACGATTTAGCTGTAGAACAACTGAATAGCGCAAAGGAAGCGTGGTCGAAAAAACGAACCACCCATCTGGACTGGGTTAATGAAGAGCTTCGCCGCGAGAATCACGCCGCGCAAACTTTCCAGAACGTTGAAGAAGACAACCGTGTGTACGCGCTGGCATATCCACAGAAAAGTCTCGCACTGCTGGATCGCGAGCCCCAACTTTCAGATTTCTATGTACCGTCAGAGCCCCAAAAAGATCGCGAGATCGCGTTCATCTTCGTGGGAATGGGTGTGGTGGGGCTAGTCGGCTACTATATTCAATCGAGATTTCAAATTAATTAATAATTTTTACAAAATTAATAATCATTTTAAATATTTTGTTATATAAATATATATATATAGAACGATGTCAGTTGACGAACTTTATTTTGCTATGATTGATGTAGGCTACACTGCCCTTAAACACCGTATAGCTGGTGCAAAGGGTATGATTCGTCTGGCCCGAGATTCTCTCGAGACGTGGCGGGAGGATGAAAAAGCGGCCACCCTTTTCGCAAAGCGGATGTTAGATTCCTCCGAATTAGATTCCTCCGAGTTAGATTTTCCTAAGTTCCTTCAGAACTTAACCCCCAATCGCAATTGTACTTCCAGCAAAGTTTTATTATTGACGACGCAGTTACCGGACGATATGGCGAGGGCATGTTGGAGATTGTCTGATATATTAGAATACATCACATACGATGAACACGCTCAAACTTAATACCAAACTATCGATTTGCCTAACGCGCAAGCTAGCGAACACATACTACAGCCCCCGCGGCTACTGGAAGGGACTCGCGGCCATCAAGAACCTCGAGGCAGCGACCAAGGTTTCAGAAAACGCTGTCAAGGAATGGCTCAAGAAGCAGGCCATCTGACAGATCGATAAAAAGCCTCTAGATGCCATCAAGTTTAAAAGGGTGACGAGCAAGCCCTCTGCCGTCTCGCGCGGGCGACCCGTTGGTTTAGAGGAGCAACGGTTTCCATCGGATGTTAACGTCAGGTACCTCTATCAACCGGGAGAGCTCGAAGGTGGTCGCCGCCGCGCGACTGATCCCGTGTGGTCTCTCAATGTATATCATCTAGATCGATCTATTACCAAACCTGATGAGCCCGTGCTCTACTATTTAGCTGATGGTCCATCTCGCGGGTTTGTTCGCGAAGAACTTCTTATGATACCTTCTGACACCCAGCTACACCCGGATCGTCAGAGTCTTTAGTATTCTCCCCTTTTTCAGAGTCCTTTTTGTTTTACCTATCCTATAGGCTCGGTGTGTACCCCGTCTTCCATCACTCTCCTCTTCCAACCCCAATTTCTCCTGCTTGTACGTCTTCATCACCCCGTTAACCATTCGGAATCCCCTGTTCTCCGCCATATCCTTACCCCCTTCGAGAGCACTCTTGTACCTTCCCCAAGTCAGATCTCTTCGACATCCCCTTAGCCGAGTGCTTTGATTTTCCACCACCGCTCACGTAGTAACACTTGCTGCACAGAGCGATGGCTCTATCCCCTTCGAATTCCCGCTTGAACAGTCCCGGAGTTCTGTTGCTCCATTTATCCCATGCCAACCACTCGGTCTTCTCCTTATTGAACTTTCTCTTCATATTCTTTCTCACCACCTTCGCCAGCGTCTTCTCCGACAGCGCGAAGTACATGCTGTCAGTGTCCATCTGTATAAGTTCGAAATCTGCTCGATCCACGTACTTGTCCAAGAAGTCGTAGTAGAACTCGAGCATCCGGAGCTTGGCCAGCTGGTAGACCGCTATGCCACACTGAAACGGTCTGTTGATCACCACTCGAGTCTTCCTGCTCGATATCTTGTAAGCCTCCCCAATCTCCACCAGGTCTTCGAACCACGCCGACCTCAGTGCCCGGTCGACAGTCTTCTCATCCTTAGTATATGTGGTGTTCATGTGTCTCTCTTGGGCCTCTATCAGCTTGCCACAGCACGCGTTGTCAACAAGTTTGAATATCTCCGCCAACACCGCCTTGCACTTGTCGACGTCCCCCGTCCGTCTGGCGGCAGTGACATCTTCCACGAACCATTGAAACGGTTTGCCGGGCGTGTAGTCTATCACCCTATGCACCGCCTTGACGACCAGACCGTGCTCCAGATACCACTTTAGCAGCGGTGAGTATATGATCATCTTCTTGGCAGATAGGGCCCCAACGAGCTTTGTCTGCCCTTCGACCCTAGTCCTCCCGGTCCTGGCCAGGTAGTCCTTCATGTGCTGCGGAACTTCGGTCTCATCGACTTCTCGATTAACGAACAGCGGAGACATTTCAGAGAACTTTTCTCTCAACGTTTCTGGGACCGCTATATCCAACTCCGCAAATCCGAACCACTTTTCATTCCTGACCTCCCTCACAAAACGGTGTATATACGACTGTCTTTCCGGGTCGTCACACGTCCATATCTGCTCCTCACCGCACGGCATGTCCTTCGAGAGAGTAGATAGGTACAGATCATTGGCATCGTACCCCAGCACAGCCTTGCACATCTTCTCCTCCCGACTCCCCACCTGACCCCTGATCGTTGACCTTCCAGCCTCGGCGTATCTGGAGAATACTATGGACGGACCACCGACCAATCCCTGCTTCATTATCTCGTAAGTTTCAGACTTCGGCGACCATAACTCGGGTGTGTCCGCCTTCCAATCGATCGTCCCACGAAGTAGGTACTGAAGGGAAACACCGGGCAGAGACACGGCATCCTTGAGTATATCCACACCTCTTCCCCTGTAGAACTCCTCAGTCATTTTAGTCAGAGCCTCCAGGAACGGTCCTACATCCAAGTCGTTGTAGTGTCGCAACCATTCCTTGAACATCTTCATCCCCTTTTCTCGGAATACATTCTTACACTCTTTCCACTGTGTCAACGACAGTAGGAACTCACCCTTCAACTTCGAGTACCACTCGGGATAGTCGGGCAATCCCGGATGGTCGAGCTTGTCCGCGCAATCGAACCACTCGTACGGGAAGTGATACTTTACCGTTTTACAATCGTACGCCTTAACCCACCGGTCGTACGTGGTAGCGGGTCCTAGATATGGATGATGTCGAGAAATATAAACTCCGGGGTAAACAGAAACATCGTCGTGCTGGCTCTCTTTCCGACCATCACCTTATTGACGGTGGCCGCCAACTTCTCGACAAGGTACCGCTTGATGAGATTCAGGTCGTACCTGCTGCAGTTGAACCCCACCACTGGGACTTGGTCGATCCACGAGACGATCTTCTCTCGCTGATGTTTCGACAGCATCTCTATGTCGGCCGGCAGATACTTCTTCCTAACCCCCTCCCTGATTGCATTGCCTCTCCTCTGCAGCTCGGTCACGTACTTCTCGAGCAGAGTGTCGGGATCTCGTTCGCATATGTGTGTGATCCCCTCGTGGATCGTATCCCCCAACGACACCGATATAGGGACGTGCTCTACCTCGAAGGTCAGGTCTTTGGTGGGTCGCGTGGTTTTCGACTTGTCGAGATACGCCTCGAAGTCGTAGACTATCTGGTGAGGATACATAGTCGTCTGCTCCTCGCGCGGTGATTGTGGATAGTGGGTATTCACCTCATTCAACCACTCGCACTCCCACATCACCACCAGCTCGTAACCCGCCTCCCTTATCTTGGCGTCTTGGATTTTCGTCCTCCTGTATAGTGATCTCACGTTACCTCTCCTGCAATGCGTCGGACACCCGGGCCAGTAACATCCGTGAAACTGAAACACAGTCTTGATTTCGTGACAGTAGCCGTCGACCGGATCGCCGGCCACCCACCTCTCCCCGCCGTGACCGCATCTCGCGTGATGTATGTGATTTCCCACCCTCTCCTCTTCTCTGCTCTGCCATTGAATCGACACCGCGCTCGCTGACCCATTGGGATAGACGCCTTCTCGTATGCCAACTGCGGTCTCTCTACCCTCTTACCTGGACATGTCACCACGGTCTTCCCACCCATGCAGGTGGTCGCGTGCCTGTGCATGTTACACGACTTTGTGAACCGTTGTTGGCATCCGGAGCACCCGTACTCGTTCGTCATCTTGCGGAGGTTCGTTATGAGGAACGAGTGACCTCCAAACATTCCTATCGTCATTGTCTTCTCCCCAACCGCGTCGTAATTTGCCGGAGACTTCATTAGGTACCACACTCCGTCGGCGGTGGGCTCGTAAACGCGAATGCCCAGCTTGAAATGCTCTTCGACCTTCTTAGGAGAGTCCAGGGGGATTCCCTTACTACCCCGGTCCGTTATCGTGACCGAGGTATGCGCGAGTCAGAGCTCGTGCCTCCACACAAAGCGGTCGGTTCTTCCTCCACGATGGATGGCTATGCACCACACAAGTAGTCGTCGTACGTGTCGACGGAATACATTCCGTTTTTCTGTCTTAACCAATCGGGTAGTTTTCCCGCTCCCATGAGAAGTTGTTGCGCATCGATGATCATCTTCACCTCTACCGATATCCAACGAATGAAGGTCCATTTTGTGCTTGGTCTATCAACTTTGTCGATGTCCATTCGACCTTTCTCTCTATCGGATATCCAACTCTCGGCTTTGGCGATCTCGTTTATCCACGGACTGCCCTTTGATTGTTTGTGATAGATCATCGTTACGTCGGTCTCGATGTTCCTAATATGATAAGAACACGAATACCTCAGATAACACGCCGTGGTCATCTCTGGGCGAATTTTATTCATTATGCGATTAGCGATCTCCCCATCTACCCCCCTCTCGAAAGTCCATACTATCTTTCTCCTACCCCTATCAACAGTTTCCCTAACTTCGGCTTCTTCGGCGAGAATCCTGGGACCCTCCTCCACCAAATCTCTGTCGAGCTGTCTCCTACTCTTAGGAGGGCTCCCCACCAGGCCTTGATAAATCTTATTGTAGTACGCTTTGCATAGTGGATTTCTGCGCGCGCTGGGATTTTCTTTTACACGCTGCGCGTAAGCGGTGGCACGCAGACTGGCCGTCGTCTCGTTCTCCAATTTCTCGGATCGTTTTTCGAGGTCGGCAGGCAGTCGTCCAGTCGAAACCGCACGCCGCAGCCTCTCCTCGTAGACGACGGCTCGCGCGTCACTTATCCTATCTGCTATATCTTTCTTGAGTCTCAAACCTCTTAGGGAAATTCCCCAACTCTTAGCTTGCTCTCTCATTTGCTGTATGGTAGACATTATACTGAGTATAACCAATGGAATTCTTGTCTCTAATAGGGTGTAAGTTGCCAATATTTATGACAGATTGTCATATATATACTGAGTATAACCAATGAATTTCTTATCTCTAATAGGGTGTAAGTTGCCAATATTTATGACAGATTGTCATATATATACTGAGTATAACCAATGGATTTCTTATCTCTAATAGGGTGTAAGTTGCCAATATTTATGACAGATTGTCATATATATATTGAGTATAACCAATGGATTTCTTATCTTTAATAGGGTGTATCTTCTCATGTCATACATATATGGTCTCGCGGTTGATGAAAAATATGGTCCATTCTTCTCATACATACCCGCCGAAAAGTGGGGGAAAATCCAAGTAGTATATAAGAGTCACCAATGATACCACCATGCGGTGGGGGGCACCGCGCGTAGCCGGTGCCTTCCAGAGGGTGGTGGTATCATTGTGACTCTTATATACTACTGGGTGGGCTCGACTATCAAAGATGGCCTTCGGAGGGGCCGCTCCCAAATTGGACATGACCGTGAGAGACGTAGGGCTCGTGACATTGAATGTAGGGCCGCAGTTGTGATTTGAGATTATCTAATTAAAGCTGGAATTCTACCTGCTAATATATGGAAATAAAATGGTTACGCTCGCAGAAATAGTAGGTGGCGCAATCGTGAGCGCAGGGGCGTTCGGCCTTAGCAACTATTTATTCTCGTTAATTCCTAAAGACTCGGACGCGGATGGTGAGCGCAAACGTCACGATTTAGCTACAGAAACTCAATAGCGCAAAGGAAGCATGGGCAAAAAAACGAACCAACCGTGTGGACTGGATCAACGAAGAGCTTCGCCGCGAGAGTCACGCCGTGCAAACTTTCCGGAAGGTTGAAGAAGCCATGCGCGAATACGCGCTGACATATCCGCAGAAAATTCTCGCACCGCTGGACCCCGAGCCCCAACTTTCAGATTTCTATGTACCGTCAGAGGCCCAAAAAGACCGCCGCGAAATCGCGTTCATCGTCGTGGGGATGGCTGCGGTGGGTCTCGTCAGCTACTATATTGGAAAAGCAATAAGCAAAGGCAATAAGCAATATTTATTTAAAAAAACTTTTTTAAATAATATATATATATAGAACGATGTTAGTTGACGAGCTTTATTTTGCTCTGATCGATGTAGGCTACACGGCCCTTAAACACCGTTTAGCTGGCACAAAGGATCTGATCCATCTGGCGCGAGGACGAAAAAGCGGCCACCCTTTTCGCAAAGCGGATGTTAGATTCCTCCGAGTTCCCGCTCCTGAGCTGGAACCTAACCGGAAGCTGCATCGAAACTTCCAACAAAGGTTTAGTATCGACGACGAAGTTACCGGGCGATCTGGCGAGGGTGTGTTGGAGACTGTTCCACCTACTAGAATACCTCGCATACTATGGACACGCGCAAGCTTGATACCAAACTATCGGTTCGCCTAACGCGCAAGCTAGCGAACACATACTACAGCCCCCGCGGCTACTGGAAGGGACTCGCGGCCATCAAGAACCTCGCGGCGGCAACCAAGGTTTCCGAAAACGCAGCCAAGGAATGGCTCAAGAACCCGTTGGTTTAGCGGAGAAACGGCTTCCATCTGATGTTGCCGTCCGGTACCTCTATCAACCGTGACAGCTCGAAGGTGGCCGCCGCCGCGCGACTGATCCCGTGTGGTCTCTCAATGTATATCATCTAGATCGATCTATTACCAAACCCGATGAGCCCGTGCTCTACTATTTGGATGATGGTACATCGCGCGGGTTTGTTCGCGAAGAACTTCTCGCGGTGCCTTCTGACACCCAGCTACCACCGGTCCGTCCATCTTCATAGTCGGTCAGGCTCTAGTCAGAGCCTTTTTGCCAGTCAGACTCCCGTCAGAGTCTTTTGTTTAGTATTCTCCCCCTTTTTGTTTAGCTCAATTTATCCCACGCCAACCCCTCGGCCTTCCCTTGTGGAACTTAAAATCCGTTCCAAAACGGAATTTCAACTACCTTTTGCAATGCATTGCTTCTCCTACATCAACGGCTCTGTAAGAATATTATCAGACAGCACGCGCCGCTTGTCATAATAGGCGGATAGCCCAAGTTTGTGCTGGGAATATATCTTCGTAACTCCATTATTCATACCGAATCCTCTGTTTTCCGCTGTATCATAATATCCCTCAAGTGCGATTGTGTACCGGTCCCAATCTACACTATTCGTTCGTTTACTCATTCCTTGGAGGAATGCTTTTCGTGCCTCCAACTCCGGTTGGCAAACCCACCTTCTCTACAAAGTAGCACTTGCTCGATAGCGCGATTGCTCGATCCCCTTGAAATTCCATTTTGAAAAGTCCTGGTTCGAGTCCGGTACACTTATCCCTGGCCAACCAATTTTTTTTCCGATTTTATAAACTCATCCATCAACTCTGGGCGAATGCAGGATTTCAGATCCCTCCCACTAGTGGCTATGTACATACTATCTCTGTCCATTTGTATCAATTCGAAATCGCTCCGATCCACATACATACTTATCTAGAAAATCATTGTAAAACTCCAACATTCTCAACTTCGCCAATTGGTACACGGTAATCCAACAGTGAAACGGTCGCTTTACGGATGATTTCTGCTAGATATTTCGTACGCATCTCCTATTTCTGTCAAATCATCATAGAAGGCTGATCGCAACGCTTTATCAACACATTCCTCGTCTTTAGTGTAAGTCGTATTCAAATGTCTTTGCGCTGCTTCTATCATTTTCCCACAACACGAATTACCGAGTAAATTCATTATGTCTGCGACTACAGCTTTGCTGCTATCTACGTTGCCAGTTCGTCTAGCTGCTGTGACATCCTCCGCGAACCACTTGAAGGGTTTTGCCGAATAGTAGTTTAATAAGCGATACACTCCAGTTACTTCCAATCCTTGTTTGAGATACCAATGTAATAGTGGTTCGTACAGCAACACTTTCTGAGCCGATAGCGCCCCAACTAACTTTTTCCCAGCACCGCGAGTCCGGCCCGTGGCGCTCAGATATTTCATCATGTGCTGGGGAACTTCCTCCTCGCGAACAACCCTGTTTATAAATAGGGGCGACATCTCCTCGAATTTATTCTTCAGGTTCTCTAGCACTTCGATGTCCACCTCGGCGAATCCGGACCACTTACCGTCCAACACTCTCTTACAGAATTGTTTGATAATAATTGGATTGTTGGGACCTTTGACCGTCGTGATCGTCTCTTTTCCGCACGGCATCTCTTTACTCAGTGTGGACAAATACAGAGCGTTTGCATCGTATCCCAGCACCGCGTTGCACTGTTTGCCGTGCCCTTCCGGAGTGGATCGGATCTTAGACACTCCGGCTTCCGCAGACCTAGAGAATACAATGGAAGGACCTCCAACAAGAGCCCTCTGCAGCATCTCGTAGGTTTCCTCCTGTGGCGCGTAAAGTTGAAGCTTGTCATTGAACGGGTTATCAGACACCGTTCCCCGCAGCAAATACTGTATCGCCACACCTGGAAAAGTTACGGCATCCTTGAAAATATCAACACCTTTGTCTTTATAAAATCGACACATTTTCCCCAATGCTTCCAGGAAAGGTGAGACATCCAAATCGTTATAATACTTCAGCCACTCCCGGAACGTGGTCATCTTTTTCACTTTGAAAATCGCGCGGCATTCCGCGAGCTGGGTGGCATCGATCAAGTGCTTATCAGCAAGTCTGGAATACCAGTGTTCCAGATCCGGCAGTCCGGGATAATCTAGTTTGTCTGGGGAATTAAACCATTCGTCGGGGAAGAAGGACTTTTGCGCTACACAGCCGTACCCATTAATCCATCGGTCATAACTGACTCCCGGCCCTAGGTACAGTGCAACATCGAGAAACCTGAACTCTGGTGTGAATAGAAATATCGAAGCGTTTTCCCTTTTGCCAACCATTACCTTTTTGGTTGTATCAGACACTCGCCAACTAAGTACTTCTTGGTAAGATTTATGTCGTACCTGCTGCAATTGAATCCGATTACCGGTACCTGACATATCCATTGCTCGATCTCCCCAGCCTGCCGCTCGCGCAGGGTGTCCATATCTGGGGGCCGGAATGTTCTACCTACCTCTTCCCTGATGGCATTCCCGCGCTTTTGCAAATCCTCCATAAACCTAGCCACCAACCGCGCGGGGTCTGTGTCGCATATGTGAGTTATTTCTGAAGACATACTATCACCAATACTCACGCTAATCGGGACATGCTCTGTTTCAAACTCGAGGGAATCCGTTTTCCTCTCGTGGCCGTCTTCGCTCAAATACGCTTCAAAGTCTTACACATTCTGGTGCGGGTAGAGTGTGGTAGGACATCCCGTTTTTATAGCTTTACCAGATTTCTTAAAGTTGTGCTCCCACGTCACCTCTAACTCATACCCAGCCTTTGTAATCATTTTCTCCCAACTGGTGGTGTTGTCAAACTCATGACGCCTGTTTATGGAGTGTGCCAGGCATCCGTGCCAATAGCAACCGTGATACTGGTACACTGTGTTATTTTCCTGACAGTAACTGTCTATTGGAGCTCCGGTAATCCAGCGCTCGCCACCGTGCCCGCACTGTTCGGTATGGATGTGGATGCCTTCTTCCTTCTCAACGCGCCCCATCCATTCCAATGCGCCGTAGCTCTTCGCACTTTTTGGAAAGAATGCCCTTTCGTACGCGGACCTAGGACGCTCCAAAATCTTACCTTCGCAGATTAATGGGGTCTCCCCTTGCATACAGGTGCGTGCATGCATTGTCAGGTGGCAGGCTTGTGTGAATCGTTGGGAGCACTCTTTGCAACAGTAAGTGTGGGTGATTCCTTTAAGCTTGGTTATAAGGAATGCCTGGTCTTGGAATAATGCGATGGTCATATGTTTGGTGCCGACTGCGGCGTAATGTGCTGGTTTTTTTCCTCAAATACCAGACTCCGTCCTCTGTGGGTTCATACACTCCAATACCAACCTTAAACGTCTCTTCGACCTTCTTCAAGGTATCAAATGGAACTGGGTTTGGTTTCCTCTTACCAAAATACTCCTGATTGAGCTCCCGCGCTTTAGCACAGCACCTATCTACTCGAGACCCCCCGTGAATCGTTAAACATCGAAATAAACACAATCCGTCATCGTACCGGTCTAGAGAATACATACCATTCTTATTTCGCAGCCACTCTGGTAGCAGCCCTCCCCCCGGGAACTTTGACTTAAAACCCAAATCATTCCCGCGCTTTCCCTGCACGAGCTTGACACACACACTTCCACGCATCTTACGAACGTCCACTTCGTGTTTGGGTGAGATATTTTATCGATGTCCATCTGCCTGGTCCAGCCACCCAGCGCTTTACGTCGGAGAGGGATGACATCCAATGACTCCCTCCGATATTTTTGTAGAATGTAATAGTTTTAGGATGGCCTTTGGAATCAACCTCATCGATGTGCTTCAGGTTGTAGGAATACGTGTACCTAAGATAAACATTTCTAGTGATATAGGGCATCAGTTTATCTACTATCATATCGGAAATAATACCACCAACCGCTCTATGAAAGGTGAGCTCGACAGTTCTCCTTCCACCCTTGACCGTTTCACTCTGCTCATCGACCTCCGTCATTATTGCTGGTCCTTTCGCTATAATCGCGCGGACCAGCGCGGTTTTGATTACACGCTTGCGCTCAGACATCTCCGTAAACGCGCTGTTCTTTGTTGCGTTTATCAGTTTGGTCAATCCCGCCACTCTCAGACGATTACTATATGTGATCCCTAGTGATTTAGCTTCATCACTCAATTTCCCAATATCTCGGGAGGTCTGATCTGAGGATTTTGTGTTTATTAGTTTGGTCAACACCGCAACTCTCAGACGAGTACTGTATGTTATTCCGAGCAATTCCGCATTTTTTCGCAATTGCAATAACTCGGAAGTTGGTGTTGGGGGTTGTGGTGTCATATTTGTCATAATACTTTTTCGTATACATGTAGGTTTTACTTGTTTAACAAGCAAATTTCTGTCTCAGGATTTCTGACGATTTATCATATTTGTCATAATACCTATAGGTTTTACTTGTTTAACATGAACATTTCTGTCATTGGTTTACTCATAATTTGTCATAAGTTTTGTTTGTTCAGCATAACAGTTTTTTACACTTTCCTGTGGTAGGTGGGACCATAATCAGCACCGATAAGACCCTCGAACCTAGATGGTATCATTTCCATCCCCACTATACTACTATCGAGACAAAATCAACGAATCGATCGCCAATAAGGGAATAAAATTGACGTTCAATCCACACTTTGCCCCGAATTTCGGTGGGGTACATGAACCAATGATCAAATCGGCGGAGAAAGCAATAAAATCCACATTAGGAACTGCAGACATCAACGACGAAGAACTGATGGCCGCAATAATCGGAGCAGAATCATTGGCCGCTAAACCCTGTTACAATACGTTGTCCAATGTGCACATTACAGATGTTCGCAGCCCGCATGTTGTGCCAGCCGAGGTGTTTAATAGTCCGAGAGTGTATTTATAGTCCCATTGTATAGTGATCATATTATGGTGTATGCAAGTGGTTAGATATATACGGTATTTGAAATGTTTAATTCAAATTAAAATTTATAAAAATATTAACGCAGTGTAATTTAACATTGACAGTGGTTAGGTCAATTGGATGAGCTGCAGAATGAAAGTATGGATGGTGACAAAAAAAACAAAACGTTTGAGATTTAAAGTAGACGAGACTTAGCATTGCGTATAAGTTATTTAACAACTTTAGCAGCTAATTTTGTAAAACTTTATACAACGCAATATAATTATGATTGGAGAGATACAAGTGATTTTACAACTTTAACTTAGATTTCGGACTAACTATCATACGGACGTATACATGTCATCATGATCGCCATGTATCGCTTTCAACAAGCGGGATCAACAAACAATTTGCATTAGCATCCGTCTTTCTGCTGGATTTAATTTTTCACATTCTCTATGATTCTGATAACATGCATCATATTGAAATACAACATATTATTTAAGAGTCATTTAAATAAATGTGGCCTCCAATATGGGTGACATAAACTGCTAATTAATATAGTTTAATGTTCAGTAAGAAATGTGTATAACTTTTCAAAAATATCTTCATTTTACCGTATTACTTTTATATATGAGTACATTGCAAACATAAGGTACATAGTTCCTGTGAAAAAATAATTATTCGTGAGGAAAGATGTGTCGCTTCGCCTGGCATCCAGTAGTTGTATTCATGTATGCCTACCTACAATGAATCGTTTGTTTTATGATATTTCAGATTTTATACATTCAGCTATATATATCTAATATATGATACTACTTATGTTACTAATCAAATGGTATGTAGCATGATCTTCTCAGATGGGTACTAGGGATATATTGCTTACAACGGTACACGTTATGTATTATATATAATGCAAATGGATTCAAGCAAGACAATGAAGATATTATATTTGTGCAAACCCTTTAAGATAAAACAAAACTGGACTTTCTAATATATATAAGAGTATACACCATCTCTCATTGCCTTGAATGTTGGTGTTTACAGCTGATGTTTAAAGAGTCATATGTTCGTAGGAACAGTTTTATACTGCGGGCTGTTGGCTGAGAGCGTGAGACAGCTATTTCAATGATGCAGTTCATCCTTACCAGACTCGCGATATCCCTGATTTGGCCCGCTTGTACATTTTTGGTTGTCTCGTATGATATTTGAGGGTCACGGTATGCCTCTCTGCTATTTGAGGGTCACGGTATGCCTCTATGCTATTTGAGGGTCACGGGGTGCCTCTATGCTATATGAGGGTCACGGTATGCCGCTATGCTATGTGAGGGTCACGGTATGCCTATATGCTATTTGCGGGCCATGTTATGCCTCTATGCTATAGGAGGTTTACGGTATGCCTCTATGCTATTTGAGAGCCATGTTATGCCTC
Source organism: Conchocele bisecta (assembly GCA_029237695.1). Classification (NCBI taxonomy): domain Eukaryota; kingdom Metazoa; phylum Mollusca; class Bivalvia; order Lucinida; family Thyasiridae; genus Conchocele; species Conchocele bisecta. Next base: position 86,523,522 of record CM055276.1, on the reverse strand, counting down.
TATGCTATTTGAGGGTTTTGGTATGCCTCTATGCTGTTTGAGAGCCATGTTATTCCGTTATGCCTCTATGCTATTTGAGGGTCACGGTATGCCTCTATGCTATTTGAGGGTCACAGTATGCCTATATACTATCATAAACAAAAGTGCTATCCCGCTCCATACCACTCACGAGGGTAGCAATTTAACCCCATCTCTTTAATGTAACGCATGGAAGAGTGATTTTTTCAATCGGTTATCCGGCAGGTTTGATATGTTAGCGATATAAAAACTGTCAAAGCTGTATCAATACATTATTAATAAAGAACATACACATGCAGGAACTGATTATTTTACCCTATCAATGTGTTTATCTGACATTTACATGTATATCTTGTAAATTTGAAAGCTTCATTTCGTTATGTTGAATGTTGAACAACAATTAGAGTTTATATGCCTTCCATGGGAAAATGATTTCATTGTTCTATTATTTTTGGCAATTTACTCGTGCTACATTAAAGATTATTTGTTCAAATGTATAAACTATACAGTTGACTACATTTTGACATAACCTCAACATGTTTAGGTATGCACTTCGGTTGCTCACTTTTTTTGAATGTGTCAAATTGTAGCCGTATATAACACATCGGAGGTGAATTATTGTAGCTACTATACTACTTGAGAGTCACGGTGTGCCTCTTTGCTATTTGAGGGCCATGGTATGGTATGTCTCTATGCTATTTTAGGGTCACATTATGCCTCTATGATATTTGAGATCACATTATGCCTCTATTCTATTTGAGGGTCATGTTATATACCTCTATTCTATTGTAGGGTCACGGTATGCCTTTATGCTATTTGAGGGTAAATGTATGCCTGTATACTATTTGAGGATTACGGTATGCTTCTATGCTATTTGAGGGTCATGTTATGTCTCTATGTTATTTGAGGGTCACGGATTGCCTTCATGCTATTTAATGGTCATGTTATGCCTCTATGCAATTTGAGGGTCATTGTATGCCTCTATGCTATCTGAGGGTCATTGTATGCCTCTATGCTATTTGAGGGCCATGGTATGCCTCTATGATATGTCATGCTATTGAGGGTTGCTGAATGCCTCTATACTATATGAGGGTCATGGTTATGCCTCCATGATATTTGCAGGTCACGGTGTGCCTCTATGATATTTGAGGTTCACGGTATGCCCATATGCTATATGAGGGTCATGGTATGCCTCTATGCTAGTTGAGGGTCAAGGTGTGCCTTTATGCAATTTGAGGGTCATGGAATGCCACTATGCTATTTGAGGGTCATGTTATGCGTTTATGCTATTTGAGGTTCATTGTGTGGCCGGATGAGATTTATGTGCTCTGTTATATTTTAACCACATTGTCTTCATGCTCTTGCTATTTTAACATATGTTTCAGTGTTTGCAGATTAATGCGAAACGTATTGCAGATAGCGGCACGTTTCTAACTTGACATGACATGACAGAACGAAATTATATTGACCGTCTCAAATATCCCGTTATATTAGCCAATATTAGTCCGAACTCTTTTGGGGGCGAAATTTCTCAACAGCCGTCCACCATGCGGTGGCACTCAGGCTACTCATCGGATGGTTAACAAGGAAGTACGTGCTCGTAAGTATTATCGTTTAGTAATAATTGAAATGGGGAAGTCAGTTAGAAAGATAGAATCGATATGATGTGTAGTTTTGATAAGTCAAGGTGTTTCAACACATAAACGCCGTAAAAAATCATTATCAAACTAATTTTATAAAATTGGAAATTGAACAGAAAAAACACTACAAATATTATTAGATAAAATGGATAATAAAATACAATGTGAATTGAAAGCTTATACTGACTGTGTTGAAGAAGTTTACGAAGAATACGGGGTTATAGTCCTATATATACATTCTATAAATTGAAAACACTAGGCGATATCGAATACATGAAATATCCGCGTAATTTATTACGCTCCGATAAAAACGTTGCATTTACAATATTATACCGGCAATTATGCGAACCATACAAGAGGCAAATACATTAAGACGGATAATGCGTATCGGATATGAAACTAAGGTGAATTATGTAAAATTGTTAAAACCCAACGATTCGTTTACGAATATACATTTCTACGATATCGCTTATAAAGATATTGAAAAATTATTATTGAACATAAAAAACACTAATAATTAATTTATGTTGTAATCACAACACCGAGTTCGAGCCTCGGTGGGACCTAAAACTTTTTCCTTTTTTTTTTTAAATTATTTAATAAAATATCACAATTTCGGGATGGTGTTGCTGTAACATTTCCTCCGACTTTATTTCCAAGTTTTACCCTAAATTTATCCCAATCAGTACTCTCAATCTTGGGCATGGTGGCGCGCGCTTTGATTCTAATATCATTTTTTTAATTCTTCATATCTCCCCATTTCTTCCACCACGGATTCAAACTCTAAATTTGATATTTCATTATCGGTCAACGCTTTGGACACTATAACGTCGATGCTATTTTTCTTAGACCTGGCGAGAACGGATATTCTATAATGTTTTCTACATTTTTTCTCGAGTTTTCCACCCGACGCCCTAATTACCATACAAAGTATTCCAGATAAAACGGTAATTCCACTCAAAACCCCTGCAAGTGGAACCGTTACAATTGTAGATAGTGTTGCAGCAGTCCCCGCACCACTCATTACATATAAACTTGCCAGAACCGTACTAGATGCTTCAGCTATATTTGCTGAGCGCTTATATCTTTTAGCGTTTCTTTTTCTATTTCTATATTCTCTAACTAAAATATCCTGCATAGCGACGATATTATCCAACCTAAAATATAAACTTATTTCGTGAATTGGATTGGTATTGACAATTGGAAGCGGTGATTCGTTCATGATTTTCAATATATTGGTATTTACAAATTAAGTTCAATTAACAATGATACAATAGTGGAAGAACTTGGGTCAGCGATTTTCGTAACAAAGTTAATAACACTACCTTCGGAAAGTCTAATTAGATCATCACCGGCGAACAAAACCACTACGAGATTTATCATGACCGCGCCCACAGGTTTACCATTAGCATTAACCGAGCAGACCGCCATTCGGAGAAGTGTACCTGAAGCTGTCATGGCGTATCCCCCATATTTATTACTAGTTTTGGCACCGAACGAATATTCAGAGAGCCCCTCAACCAATGGGCCCCGCTTCTCAGCCCAAACTGCTATGACACGTTTTTGCGTTTTCATTGTTTTCAACAATCCGGCAAGCCCCCCGATAGAGGTATGGGATTCAGCACGAATCTTTTCAGAGGCCTCCTCAAGCGCTTTGGTCGCGGCTCTACGAGCATGTTTCAGTTTATCGGAAACTTCGGTTATTTTCCCGTCTAGTTCAGTATGTGCCGCTTCTCTGATGAGAGAGTCCTCTGAGCGCAACACCCCATAAACCTCCGTAATGGCCGCCTGGTGGTCTTCTAGGGCTTTTTCAAAACCCAACCGGGCCTCTTTTCAAAATTCAGTTATTTTCACGTCTAGTTCAGTAAGTGCCGCTTCTCTGATGAGAGAGTCCTCTGAGCGCAACACCGCATAAGCCTCCACAAGGGCCGCCTGATGGTCTTCTTGGACTTTATCAATACCCGTTCGACCCCCTCAACCCGCAACCGGGTCTCTTTCTGAAATTCAGTTATTTTTCCATCTAGTTCAGTAACTGCCGCTTCTCTGATGAGAGAGTCCTCTGAGCGCAACACCCCATACGCCTCCGTAATGGCCACTTGGTGATCTTCTCGCGCTTTCTCAACTCCCAACCGGGTCTCTTTCCGAAATTCAGTTATTTTTCCGTCTAGTTCAGTAAGTGCCGCTTCTCTGATGAGAGAGTCCTCTAAGCGCAACACATCATAAGCTTCCGCAAGGGCCGCCTGGTGGTCTGATCGGGCTTTCTCAACCCCCAACCGGGTCTCTTTTCGAAAATCGATTATTTTTCCGTCTAGTTCACCCCATACGCCTACGTAATGGCCACTTGGTGGTCTTCTCGCGCTTTCTCAACTCCCAACCGGGTCTCTTTCCGAAATTCGGTTATTTTTCCGTCTAGTTCAGTAAGTGCCGCTTCTCTGATGAGAGAGTCCTCTAAGCGCAACACATCATAAGCTTCCGTAAGGGCCGCCTGGTGGTCTTCTCGGACTCCCTCAATACCCAACCTGGCCTCTTTTCGAAATTTGTTTATTTGTTTTCCTAATTCGGTATGTGCCGCTTCTCTGATGAGAGAGTCCTCTGAGTGCAACATCCCATACACATCCGTAAGGTCCGCCTGGCGGTCTTCTCGGGATTTCTGAATACCCGTTCGGACTCCCTCAATCCCCAACCGGGCCTCTTCCCCAACTTGTGCAGTCGCCGTCAGCACGTCTACTCTAAGCTGTGCTATACTCCTGTCAATCCCTTTTGTGGCCGCCGATATAGTTTTATTGATCAGGGCCTTGGTTTTTCCGGTAGTTAAAAAGTCGCTCTCTGTCGGGATGAATCCCCCTTCTGCCGGTTCCAAATTATTTGAATCTGTCACCCAATCCCGATTGGAATTGGAAGAACTACATGGTCCGTATATACTCATAATAATTAATTTTATTTAAATTAAATTATAATATTGGGGCACCTATACTCAATTGGAAATTTCGAGAACGACCGAAATCGGTTAATAATTATTCAACTTTCTCGCTTGATCATCGAGAATAGAGACCGTAAATTCTTGGATGTGTCCCGTTTCCAAAACTTTCATCTCGGGGTGTGGGAAGTCTAAGGTCACCGTCTCCCCAAAGAAACAGTCGCTGGCTTGCACGGTTTTCAGTAATGTGCTGGGAGATCCGTCTACCGTGTTGTACGATGTGTTCACCCGATCCAGGTGCACCCCGAGAGTTTTCGTGAAAGCCGAAGTCCACCGGGTTATCACCGACGTACTCACCCGGGGCAAACACTCCTTTATTTGTGGAGTATGTCTCTCTACAACCGAGTTGAGTACCCAACATCGGGGAGGTCATTATCTGGCTGTCTGGGCTGATGGTCATTGTTGCAAGTCCGGTAGCCTTCGATACTGTGAGGTTGACTATACCGTCAAGCTCTGAGGTGACAAAGTATATGAGCTGTCTTGTTCCCCACAGTCCGTGAGGTAGCTTTACACCTACTTGTTGTCCATCCTTCACATAGTAAAACCCTTCGCTCTTCCCCACATGCTGCCACCCAACCGTGAAGGTGATTGATCTGAGGCCTACCCGGCGTTTTCCGCAGCAGTTGTCGATTGACTTTTGAAGTTCACAACTCTCTTTTTCAACATTAGTGATAGTAGCAAACATAATAATATCTTTCAATGGATACCAAAGCATTTAGCTTCAGCTATAATGCAAAGTACGCGGTCGGAAGTAAATACACGCAAAAAAACGTTGTGAACCCCCTTGTACACCCAAATGTAACGGTCAGACCCGACAGTGGCTTTACCACCAACTTCCCCTACATCTTTGAACAATATAGGCTGCCCAAGATTACTACGATGGAGGCCGTGAAAGAGTGGAAAGCAACACCGATGCAGTTTTGGCAGAACCAAATAAATTTCGCTGTATGGTGCGCAACAGCCGGGAGTGGAGTTTCACATAAAGACCATCTGACATCCAAGAATATCATGCACCGAAGTGTCTACCCCTCAAAGAACTAGGTATTTCACTACCTCAAGACAACGCCTGGGATCCCATTTCCAACGCATACGACCGTATGGCGTTTGAAAGACTGTGTAACGAATTTAACGTTTCAAAAGACGCGGACGGACTGGAGACAGAAAGCATTTCCTACCAGCACCGGCCTCGGGGACGTTCTCATTCGGGGCCAGTCAGGGAATTGGGTTCACGCAGGCCGGGGTTACTCGCCTCAACAACTCCATTCGCACATACGTCTGGGCCATCCTCGGCGCACAGAAGCAAACTCGCAGTTCTATACTGGGCACGGGAACGGCGTTTGATGCACAAAAACAATTCTTGGCACTTGTAGAGGACGCCATCTCAGCTAGGGTGGACCTGGAGAAGGCGATCCAGAATTATCAAGACGTTTTGCAGAATGCCAGCACCCCAGTAGACTACGTATTTGGAATAGGTCTTTATATGGCGCCGAGCAATATGATACTACGAGACGACCGGGTTGACGGTTACAATAATCAGATCGTAATCGCCACCGTCAATAAAAAAATCGGCCACAACGGGAACGTGGATATCATCAAACCACCCCCCCCCCCCCCCACCCCACCCAAGACGGTCGGGAGCGGAGGTGGAAATTCAAATAAATTTGAAAAAGATTTCCTAAAACCTCCATCAAGTTCATTTGATCCCAGTGTTTCACAGAGTTCCGCCGTTGTTCCACCCGCTGCAATAGGACCCCCAATTCACGAATTGAGTTCCCCCAATTCTTCCCTCAAACCCCAATCTCGATTGCACGAACGCGATTGGATTGGAACAGGAGCGTAAACACCAATCGAGATTGGAAGCACAACACACGAGGAGGAGAAATTAGGGCTCGTCGTTGCCCTTGTGGCGATCGGACTACTCGCGCTTTGGTTTTAGGAACTCTCGAGAGAATAAAAGTAGGAAACCGGCGATCGCCACGATTAAAGCCCAAGTATTTTTAGCGAGCCATCCGGCCGTTTTTGCTAATATAGATAGCATATGTCCTTTATTCACGACAGTCACTGAAGAACCAGTGGAACACGGGGTGGGTGCCTGGCTAGGTCCCTTATTCACGACAATAAATGAAGGGCCAGTGGCAGACGGGACGGTTGGCTGGCTAAGTCCCTTATTCACATGTTCAGTAAATGAAGGGCCAGTGGAAGACGGGGTGTGTGACTGGCTAGGCCCCTTATTCACAACAGTAAATGACTCCCCAATAGAAGACAGGATGGGTGGCTGGCAAGATGCCTTATTCACGACAGTACATGAAGGGCCAGTGGGAGACGGGGTGGGTGGCTGGCTAAGTCCCTTATTCACGACAGTAAATGTAGAGGCCAGTGGAAGACTGGGTGGGTGGCTGCCTAGGTGCCTTACTGACGACAGTAAATTACTGGCCAACGGAAGACAGGGTGGGTGGCTGGCTAGATGCCTTATTCACAACAGAAAATGAAGGGTCAATATAAAACAGGATGGGTGGCTGGCTATGTCCCCTATTCACGACAGTAACTGAAGGGTCAGTTGAAGACGGTGCGGGTGGCTGGCTATGTGCCTTATTCACGATAGTAATTGAAATGCCAGTGGAAGACTGGGTGGGTGTCACGAATTGTAGCCGACTGTTTTCTTTATCATCCATCATTTGTAACACGGGTTACACAATTACACAATACTCGAGCACAATACTCGAATAACCTTGTAACGACTATCGAATAGGTCTTCGTGTGTGAAATATCTCTGCCGTGAAATACACCGCTGGAGAGAATAGCGCTTTATCCGAAACCGTGCACATACCACTAGTATTAGATTGTGCACCGGTTATATCTGGGTGATTTACACTGTTTATGCAGACTTGGATACTAGCCTGAATACCGAGTAGGTCATATCTAATGATGAATGAATTATTTCAGATTAATTCGCTAGATATCTCATGAGCTAGACTGACTGTTAGAACATTAGTCCACTTACGCAAACTTGTAAGCAAAATGTTGGCACGGAGTTCTTATATTGACACGTTGACAATTAGAGGAAACTTATGAACTAGAATATGTATATAAACTATCGTATCCATATTCTAGCAGTCGGACATTCAACCATTCTTGTGATCATTTTATGACACAAGCCTTCACTGGGAACTGGTAAATTTCATATGTTTGTTATTTACTTTCAAATGATGCTAATAACGTCTGACTCATGCCAAGACCGGCAATTCACCGCATTATTATCGTATCCTCGATAATACTGCCTTATTTCGTTTACTTGAGTTGTTTGGACCCATTTCGACCAAATGCTTGGTCAATAAAAGCCGGATGGCATGTATCCGCTGGTGTAGATTATCTCCCTTGATCAAATCGAACTGAATCATTAATAATTCGTGATTACGTGTAAATGATAACGAGTACAGGTCTCGCATGTGGGAGCATTCCGTGAGTATTGTAATGGCATATTATTTTCATGTGTTTTTTGCATGTCATTCCGACTTATTGCAGTAGCAATTTATTGTATTTGTAAACAAAGGGCGAACACGATTGAAATGTTTACTAAAATGTAGCTATGCATTTTATATTACTATTCAGTCCAATATCAGTCATGCGCTCTGTACTATTAAAGAGAATATTGCCAGTTTTAACTTGTAACAAATGTAACGTGAATTTTCTGGATGACTTTCATTTACTCTATGTTGGACACATGTAAAACTCCAACCCCAGTCGTCTGTACATTCATTTTATTAAGTCATGTACGTTCACATGGAATGGTAAATAGTGATTCTGCTATTGCGACCAGGATAGACCAGATCAGATAGTTCTACTCTAAATGCACTGAATTATACGTCAATGCGCTGTAATAAAGACATGATGTGAAGTATAATTTATTTAAATCACTGATGCTTTGGGTCAGCCTGTGGAATCCTACAGTCTGATTAGCGTCTACAGTGTCTATCATTAGTAATGTAATATTGTGAGTCTGCACAGGCAAATACTTGGCATAGTTGCTCTTTATTAACTTTGCGCACTTGGCCACGGGTAGTCTGATCAGGGTAAGGCCAGTCGCAATTAAATGTTTGTTTACTAATGGTAAATAACTGTGAATGACGTCGATATTGGCTGTGAATATATATATCTAGTATATCACTAGATATAGTGGCTGCTCATTGATGTGTTATATCGCATTCTCCGACATATGAATTCCATCAGCCCTCTTCTTCCAACTAGTGAAAATATCTTTGTGCACATTGCAATTTAACATGATTCATCATAGTAATTTACGAGGTTGTTTAGTATTGCCATGCAATCATAATAATTATTTCATGTGCACTACTGTGACTATTATGGAGACTATAACACGTTACATTCTGGTAACAACACCGTTGGTGTTTTGTAGTCCCAGCCAGTCAGCCAGTCAGCCCGGCAACCAGCGACTGCACGTCTATCGGATGTGATTGCGTACAACCAATACGCTGCACCGATACTATTCTGGGGTCCACTACACGACACCGTGTACTAGCGGGGACTATGCTCCGTGTGGACCAGGGCGTAGCGAGCGGGGTATTATTCCGGTGAAGTCATTCTGTCCAAGGACGAGATGAATCTCAAAGGACGTTATGTCTTCACCCCATCCGCCCAAGTAGTCGTGAATACTTCTAAGTAATGTAACTGAACGACGTCAACAAACGTCACCGTCATCAAGGCGGAAACCTGAGTTTGATAACAGAAACTATAAGTTCGTATCTTGAACGTGATGCACATTGTTATACGATACTTACGTGTTCCAGAATCATGACTGTGCCTTGGTTGTGTGACTGTGCTTTGGTGAACCACCGAGAGGACGTTGTCCGTACTGGCTTGAATATTCATTAGTTGTGTATATCATTATTTGTAAATACATCATCATTGTAACTATATACCTTGTTGTATCTTTCCACAACGTGTTTGGTGTTCCGACACAACCATTAACTATATCAGTGTCACCCTGGCGTGTCAGTGGGTGCCTGGCTAGGTGCCTTATTCACGACAGTAAATGACTGGCCAACGGCAAACACGGTGGGTGCCTGGCGATATGCGTTATTCACGACAGTACATGAAGGGCCAGTGGAAGACGGGGTGGCTGGCTGGCTAAATCCCAAATTCACAACAGTAAATGAAGGGGTCGGTGGAAGACGGTGTGGGTTGCTGGCTAGGTTCCTTATTCACGATCGTAAATGAAGGGCCAGTGAAAGACGGGGTGGATGGTGGATGGCTGGCTATATCCCTTATTCACAACGGTAAATGAAGTGCCTGTGGAAGACGGGGTGGGAGGCTGGCTATGTCCCTTATTCACGACATTAAATGAAGGGCTAGCGGAAGATGTTGTGGGTGGCTGGCTAGGTCCCTTATTCACGATAATATATGATGGGCCAGTGGAAGACTGTGTGGATGGCTGGCTAAGTCCCTTATTCACGACAGTAAGTAAAGGGTCTGTGGAAGACCGGGTGGTGGCTGGCCAAGTCCCTTATTCACGACAGTAAATGAAGGGCCAGTGGCAGACGGGGTGTGTGGCTGGCTATGTCCCTTTATCACAACAGTAAATGAAGGGCCCGTGGAAGACGGGGTGTGTGGCTGGCTAAGTCCCCAATTCACAACAGTAAATGAAGGGCCAGTGGAAGCCTGGGTGGGTTGCTCGCTATGTCCCTTATTCACGACAGTAAATGAAGGGCCAGTGGAAGACTGGGTGGGTGGCGGTTAAGTCGCTTATTCACGATAGTAAATGAAGGGCCAGTGGAAGACTATGTGGAGGAAGGGCCATTATAAGACGGGGTGGGTGGCGGGCTAGGACCCTTATTCACGACAGTAAATAAAGGGCAGGGGATGCCGGGGTGGGTGGCTGGCTAGGTGCCTTATTCACGACAGTAAATGTAGGGGCCAGTTGACTACGGGGTGGGTGGCTGTCTAAATCCCTGATAGACGACAGTAAATAAAGGGCCATTGGAAGACGGGGTGGGTGGCTGGCTAAGGCAATTATTCATGAGAGTAAATGAAGGGCCAGTGTAAGACGGGGTGAGTGGTTGGCTAGGTCCCCTATTCACGACAGTAAATGAAGAGTCGGTGGAAGACGGGGTGGTTGGCTGGCTAAGTCCCTTATTCACGACAGTCAATGAAGGGCCAGTGTAAAACGGGGTGTGTGGCTGGTTAGGTGCCTTATTGACGACAGTAAATGTAGGGGCCAGTGGAAGACGGGGTGGGTGGCTGTCTAAGTCCCAGATAGACGACAGTAAATGAAGGGCCAATGAAAGACAGGGTGGTTGGCTGGCTAAGTCAATTATTCATGAGAGTAAATGCAGGGCCAGTGTAAGACGGGATGGCTAGGTCCCTTATTCACAACAGTAAATGAAGAGTCAGTGGAAGACGGGGTGGTTGGCTGGCTAAGTCCCTTATTCACGACAGTTAATGAAGTGTCAGTGGAAGCCGGGGTGGGTGGCTGACTAGGTCCCTTATTCACGACAGTAAACGAAGTGCCAGTGGAAGACGGAGTTGATGGTTCCATATTCCGGACAGTAAATGAAGGGCCTGTGGAAAACGAGGTGGGTGGCTGCCTATGTACCTTATCCATAGATGGTAAATGAAGGATAAGTGGAAGACATGGTGGGTGGCTGTCTAGGTCCCTTATTCACGACTTTAAATGGATGGGCCAGTGGATCACGGTGTGGGTGGTTTCCTATGTCCCTTATTCACGATAGTAAATGAAGGGCCAGTGGAGGACATGGTGGGTGGCTGCCTATGTGCCTTATACACGACAGTAAATGACTGGCCAGTGGAAGACAGAGTGGGTGTCTGGCTAGATGCCTTATTTATTCACAACAGTAAATGAAGAGCCAATGGAGGACGGTGTGTGTGGCTGGCTATGACCCTTATTCACGATAGTAAATGAAGGGCCAGTGCAAGACTGGGTGGGAGCTGGCTTTGTCCCTTATTCACGATAGTAAATGACTGGCCAATGGAAGACAGGGTGGGTGGCAGCCTATGTCCCTTATTCTCGTCAGTAAATGACGGGCCAGTGGAAGACAGGGTGGGTGGCTGCCTATGTGCCTTATTCACAATAGTAAATGTAGGGCCAGTGGAAGACGTGGTAGGTGCCTTTCTAGATCCCTTATTCATGATAGTAAATGGAAAGGTCAGTTTAAGACGGTGTGGGTGGCTGTCTATGTCCCTTATTCACGATAGTAAATGGAGGGCCAGTGGAAGATATGGTGGGTGGCTGCGTAGGTGCCTTATTCACGACAGTAATTGACTGGCCTATGGAAGACAGGGTGGGTGGCTGGCTAGATCCCTTATTCACAGCAGTAAATTATTGGCCAATTGAAGACAGGGTGGGTGGGTGGCTAGATGCTTTATTCACGACAGTACTTGAAGGGTATGTGGAAGACGGAGTCGATGGCTGGCTAGGTGCCTTATTCACGACAGTAAATGACTGGCCAATTGAAGACAGGATGGGTGGGTGGCTAGAAACCTTATTCACGACAGTACATGATGGGCCAGTGGAAGACGGGATGGATGGCTGCCTAAGTCCCTTATTCACGACTGTAAATGAAGGGCCAGTGGAAGACGAGGTGGGTAGCTGGCAAATTCCATTATTCTCGAGAGTAAATTAAGGGCCAGTTGAAAACGGGATGGGTGGATGGCTAGTCCCGCATTCACGATAGTAAATGAAGGGCCTGTGTATGACGGGGTTGATGGCTGGCTAAGTCCCTTATTCACTACAGTACATGAATGGCCAGTGGAAAACTGGGTGGGTGGCTGGCTAGGTTCATTATTCACGACAGCAAATGAAGGGCCATTGGAAGACGTGATGCGTGGCTGGCATCCTGATTCACGACAGTAAATGAAGGGCTAGTGGAAGACGTGATGGGTGGCTGGCTAGGTCCCTCATTCATGACAGTAAATGAAGGGCCATTGGAAGACGGGGTGGGTGGCTGGCTATGTCCCTTAATCACGACAGTAAATGAAGGGCCAGTGGAATATTGGGTGGGCGGCTGGCTACCCACTGCAATATACCCACTTTTGTGTTTAAGTCTAAAAGGGATCGATAATCAAATAATGTGATAAAAGTCACTTTGCGTATCTACTCTCCATAGAGAAGCCACGTACATGTAGCAAGTATGAGGTACCAGCTATAAGGGCTTAAACATTAATGTTATATGACTTACAATGAAACATTGCGAAATTCTAAGTCCCAAATGGGGAGAGAGTCCATAACCCTGGGGTAAATTAAATAGACGATATTCAATCGTACATTTTGAATTTCAGGAAATAATACACGAGTGTTCGTCGGCTTCAGCGTAAGCAACGAGTGAGCTTAGCGAACGAGTTGCTTGAACGTACGTCGACGGACACGAGCGTATTATTTCTGCTATTCAAAATGTACGATGGAATATCCTATTTATTATTTATATATGCCCACTTAGTCTATTTTTGAGATTATAATCAATGAATTGTGATGTATGCATTAACAGTTATTCAATGACGTGTTTTCCAGCGTTTTGACGTTACGTTATTTGACGTAAAATGTGACGTCATGTAAACTTTTTGAAATCCAAATTACGCAGCTGTTTCTATGTGCCAGATATATTAAACTTTTTGCATGGTAGCTCGTGGTTTCCAAGAAAACGGGCGCGCAATTACGGGTGTTCTCTTCACGTTGTATTATTTGTAAGGAGTTGATTGCGGGTTTTCTCTAACAGCGAAACCCGTGCAAATATTTTTAAGAGTGTAATAAAACAAACAACCAGTGTGCATATATATACACCATATGGAAGCCACATATCAAATGAGATGAATTTATGTATTACGGGTTGAAAGTTTTACTTCTTTACTCTTACATAGAGGTGACGGACATTCGGACGAACGTCCCTACGTGACATCCCTTCTGTGGTGTATTCACTGTTTTTTCCACTACATCGTCAATGTAGAGCGGTTATGAATTAATTACCATAGATAAATCATTTTAATAAAATCAATATTAGAACAAATTTCAAGAAATAAAAAGAAGATTCATTCTTAAATTTTGAAAAAAATTTATATTATCGAAAACGATATTGTGTTTGCAATGTTTAAATAACCGTCAAATTTGGGCACGTTTCATGGAACAGAAGTAATTGTATGTATCGTGTATTTGATAGACATAAATTGGAAGAGACTATATATGTGATATTCACAACTTCGGGATGCGACCCGCCAACACCACACTCATCACCAATAGATCGCTCCAGTCGGTAGGCACTGGCGTGTAGCACCAGCACACAACACACCAGTACAGTCAACTGGAAACGAGCGACACGTGTAAACATTATTACAAACAAGCTTCAGTTGGTAGGCACTGGCTTGTAGCACCAGTACACAGCACACCAGTACAGTCAACTGGAAACGAGCGACACGTGTCAACATTATTACAAACAAGCTTCAGTTGGTAGGCACTAGCTTGTAGCACCAGTAAAAAAAACAAGTACAGTCAACTGGAAACGAGCGACACGTGTCAACATTATTACAAACAAGCTCCAGTCGGTAGGTACTAGAATTGTACACACAACTCCAAGCAATCTGAAAATGACATAGCTCCACATGCTGTTAATCCCGTATCTGTTGGCACGCGTCCCCTAATAGGCGGTTAGTTGTGCATTTTCCAGTTCACTGCACAAGGTATTTTATTGACGATATAATAGTCTTTGCTTATGTGACTATAAAATGTAGAAATGGGGCCAGCGTAGACTTATATTTGCCTGTGCATTCTCGCAGTCTATGTTAACATTGCACTGTAGGAGATTCAGTCACGGAAATCAAATATGTGAAATTTCTAGTAGGTGTCGTACTGACTGTAAGCCAACTATTAGGGCAAATAGTATACGACAACACCGTTAATATATCGTATACATTTACGGTAAAGGTCTATCATATATAGTACATTTATACCGTAAACAAATATGGTATGTGTGTACGATACAAACGTATCAGCATTATACACGTGTATATACTTAGTATAAACTTACGAATGGAATTGTATATCTATACAATATTGGTTGGTATGTACGGTACGAACATACCGTACGTTTATACTATATGTATATGGTATAAAAAACATGTCGTATTGGTATCGTATGCATATACTATTGGTGTAGGTGACCTGCAGAAAAGCGCTATTGTAGATGTTTGCGAATAAATGAGTAGTTTACTAACTCCTGTAATTTATTTCATGGAACCACTATGTTACTGTTTACACAAATGAACCATCTTTCTAATGAGATAATTCACAACCTTTTTGACCAAATGGTTCTTTAGATATAAGCAAAGTCCGAGGAGTTTATGACTGCACCTCGTACATTGTATGCACATATACAGATATATATGTTATTGACATTGACACAGATGTTTTTTTATTTATAGGGTTAATAGAAATAGCATGAGGGGAAAAGGTAAATATAGTGAATGAGATTAAAGAGAAGAGTTTCGAGTGAGTTTGAAAGATGAAAAAGAAAGATATGAAGATAGGTCAACACCAGTATGCAACATTCAAACCATACATACACATGTACACGCAAACAATAAGTATAAATATAACGTACTAACATATTAATGTTTTGTTTTGCAACATGCAAAGTTGATGTCCTAATGCTAATGATGTGAACAGAGAACGTGGATGAACACAATATATATGTGTTGTACTAAGATTATGCTTATGTAATTACATCAGTTATCTGTGTTCGCCCATTTAGTATTGTACTTATCTAGTTTCCCATTTCTTTGAGCTACGATATTTTATTTCAATTATAATACTGTTTTTCAAGTAGTGCATGAACATGTTGAAAATTTATGTCGTTTTTCTTTTATTGGAGCGCTAGCGAAGAATAATACAACCAACATCCAACTTTGAGGTCTGATCGATTTTATGCAAATGAGCATATGTCGGTCGTAGCAGATATTATGTGGGTTAAACTTTTGAAAAACGGGTATTACGCCATAAACTAGTTCCAACAGCTTTTCAGTGTCACATACGGTGATAAATGTTTTGTTTGCTATTTTGTGCTAACTTTATGTTATTACAAATGTTTCTGTAGTCTAAGGGTGCGACGATTAACGGTCTTACTCGATTATTCGCGAATCGTAACTCCATGGTTCGGTGCACGAATACTATTTTCGGTTTCGGTGTCCATTCTCTTGCTGTTGTTGTTGGTGTTGTTGTTGTTACTGTGAAATTCCCGCGCTTATTTTACGCAAAACGCTTTCCACTCTGGATTGATTCTTAGACTAAGTATATGTTTCATCCACAAACACATACTGCGAAGTATTTCAGTACGTTCAGTCCTTTGATGGTACTTACCTTTGAAACTATAGTATTTCTCTAAGAGGATAATAAATTGCGATTGTTTATAATATGTAATATTTGCAAATATTCCAAAGGAAATGTGTAAACAAATATTTCAATGTGGATACCTTTATTTATCAAGAAGATATTTAATTGTGACCAAACATTTTGTATCACAGTGCATTCCCAAGAAATGATGGTTGAATGTCTCTATTTGCACGGTAGAAATTTCCTAATCTTATATATGTATCTATGTATCGATATTAATATAATATTTTCTAATTAAGAATTTCATCTGGAAATATATTTGCCCACTTTTGTTCTGATTGTATGCTTTCTGTATTGATCTTCTCTACCTCTATGTTGTTGCATGCTTGCTTTGTAGCTTTACTGTTTATAAATGTATCGATAAGTGTTTGTTTATTTCGTACTGCGTTAATAGTTTGTTTTCATTTGATCTATCCATCGTATGGGTATTTTGGCTACTGTAAATTTCTGAAAATATTGAGAAAAAAAGTTTTAAGTTTTAAAATATTGGAACACATGTAAATTAGTATTGTCATTTTTGACACTAACAGTTCATTTTGGCTACTACATGTAATTTCGAAATTCTAGCGCGCCAACCTAGGCAAGGATTTGACTAACGGATCAGGCGATGTCCAAAATTCTTGGCGCCTACTACATACACTACTACGATGACGCTGCCTAAGCCGGTATTGTGGCCCCTATGCCTCGCATTTCACTAACGTGGCTTAGACAAAAATAGTGTACCAACAAAAGGCGGTTATAGATGCAAGCAAATAAAGTGCACTTGTGATTGTACTGAAATTATGTGCATACACATACACCACCATGAATGATGTTGGTTATAATGAATACAAAACCCAGTGTCGGACATGTTGAAAATGTCTTCGATGTGTTAGAATTATGCGCAGTGTGGTAAATACCGACAGTCTGTGCATGCTGTATGTAAACAATATCTAGATTTCTGACTCGGTACATTTAATAGTGGGTGAGCCAGACCCCTGAACACAGGGTTGTCAGTATCACTTGGGGGGGGGGGGAAATTATCACTATATCTGATTGAAATATGATAGCAATCTGTAAATAGTTTATGCCCCTCTAAGTGGACCCCCCTAACAGCAACAGTTTCTGCTAAAAACTGACTGTGCAGGTTTGAGACCATTCAAGTAACAACAATGCAAACTCGCATTCACACATCGAAATAACACTTAAAACGTGATAGCCGGTAACTATGATTTACATAAAATCGAAATTGACCATTTTCTATCAATATGGCCGCCGAAATCCAAGATGGCTGCCAAAACCCAGATGCATTACCCCACCACACTAAATATGTACGAACTACATCAATTATTGGCAAAACAGAAGTACGCTTATGGCTGAACTAAGTTCTAAGAGTAAACTATAAGATGATAATATGTTCATAAATCCGTAGCAATTGGTAATGTATAGCAAGACAATGCCATATGGCCGCCAACTATCATAGTTGCTAATTCAGACAATGTCTGTGATTTTTAAAAGCCCTGTAGCATCAAAGCAAATTAGTATTTACACATTGTAAAACAATATGAGAACATGATAATCAATGGCTGCAATTTATAGAACATCGGAAAAAACTGCTACCAAAATCTAAGATGGCTGCCAAAATATTAACAAGTTCACCCACCAGCTCCCGCTAACACAATCAAATTATAGTTATGTTGCAATAAATGGTAATATATATAAACTTCATCACCTTGTTCCATTATCTGGACGGGCAGTAACACATATTGTTATATTGTGCCTAAATTCCATATATAAAACAAAGATAGCTGTAAAATGTCAACACTTCTACACGTTACTCCATGCTTGACCTAAGACATTATATTTCAAGTAATTAACGGCAATCACAAATTGATGAACTAGGCAAAATAAGTTAGTTTGATAGCCATATCAAAACCAGCTTTAATATGAATATTTAATAATGATACTTATATAAAGTCAAGATGGATGCCGAAATTAATATTCTACCATGTATTGATGTTTTGTCTACCATTTTGGGTTTGTGTGTTAAATTGGTCTCTTATCTGTTTATTATGAGTTAGTGTTTGTGTATTACAGTGTCAACCCTATTGAAAGGGTCAGCCAGTTGTGATTCATGTGAAGCTATTTGAATATCATAATTTCACAAATTCCTATATGTTTATAGATACCACTAATATTTGAGCCAGGACATGTGAAAACTATAATGTGGCATATCATGACATGTTCACGTTTCACTATTCCATAAACAACATTACATTAGGATTACAAGGATATATTACTTTCAAGTATATGCCATTGATGAACACTTCAGATTGTTTATAGAAAACTGTAGCTACATGACAAATAAGTCAATAAAACGTTGGTAATATTAAGGAATTGTGTTACAGGCCCTGTTAAATTGGACATCGTGTATGTTTACATGTCCTACGTTTTCTTATATTGTACATTTATTATTCCAAATCAAACAAATCTCGCGATTCTGAATATGTATATTGCCAAGGACCGCAGTGTTTGATCTGTGTACGTGCCACAAGCCTAAGTGTATGTCGGCAGCGTTGGCTCAACGCCATGTAACATTATCGCGTGTATACTACGAGACATAGCATTTACCACACCAATGTAGGGAATGTCATGGACAGGCCCATTTATTCCGATCAGTTCGTATTATATTCCATCAGGTAATAGTTTCAATGTGCTCACCGAGCATACATACACATACAAATCAAATTCAAAACATCCTGAAATCATTGCGACTAGCAGTTAACATATACTCAGTCAATGGAATATGTAGCTAACTTTCCAATGTAGCCTGGAAGATCATGTTTGCCATTTTACACCACCAGAAATACAATGTTGTGTTCAATCATATTTCCTTGAAACTAAATTCAACTGATAATGAAATATTTAATATCCAATTCAACAACATGTACTGGAAGTATTTCAACAGACCAATCAATTCTAAAACATACTGCATTTACTAACTTAAAGTTAGTCGCTGCCAGACATATAGTCGACGACAATTTCTACCTATTGATTACGAAAATTATGAAAATCATTGAAGTTTATTCTATAAACCGAGCGGGGATGTTCTCCTGATGTTCGAATTGGCAATAGTTTACTATCATGACATTTACTGTTGGCTCCAACTAGTGCTGAGGTCGGATGCTGTCAAATGCAGTTATTAGTAGTATTTTACTATGTGTGTCGTGTCATAACAGCTACTGATATTACTTGAAAGTACAATGTTGTCATGACGTGCTTGTAATGATAATTGCATGGCATGTGTAAAATATGTTGTTCGGCAGAGCTCTTGACAGCGTCCACAATGCTACTAAATTTGAACGTTTTGTCCCTTCTTCTGTAGCATCTGCTTTGTTTAAATTGTACGTATGGGTGACCTGTTACATGATTGTCGCACATTACACTATAATGCCGTTTTATTTCGTCGCTGTATATTTCCTCTATGTTACTGTCTCTGTGCGACATAATACCAAGTTAAGGAGACCATGTGGACGGTGTGACGCCATGCTAACAAGGTTTAACTGTCTCTTCGAACTATAAACTATAGTGATCACTGACGATTTGGCAGGATTTGTGCCTCCTTGGGCTGTACGTGAGTGGCGATTTGTATTTTATTTTATTGTCACTGCTGTTTTCTCATTTATTTAATTAGTGAGTGATGTATGACTTAATTGATTTCTTGCCGGGTATCAAATATCGTTTACAATAAATAAGTAATAAGTATGAAACATACGCTGTAGATATCCGTGCTTATATATCATATGTGTGGTTGATATAAATGAATGTCGTAATAGTAACACATTCCGTGGTTGTGTGAAACCTATTGTTATATGAAATATGTAGAAGTGGTGCCGGTCAATGACGGACTCACACATGAAGCAACAAGACGTATATGGATGTTAAATGGATATATATCGGAAGATTATAATCGACTGGTGTAAATACAATCATGACCAGTGATTAAATAATATAGTTATTGCAGTATTACAATTAGTTTACAATTAATTAACATGTAACAGTACAATGCTTTATGATATTCGGATACACGTATATCGTTAACATCATGTTTGTGAAATGCGCTCAGTGAAAATAGAAAATGGTCTGATGGAGTAGATTAGCCTTAGACTTATTTATATATACTTTGCTAACACTTAAGTGTGTATGAAGCAATGTCTGTCATATTTATATGTCAGTGGGACATAACAACATTTACTGTTTGATGTAATGAAGGCAACATACTGGATGTCATATCGCCCAACTTATAGGTTAAAGCTAAAAAATATTAATATGAAGAGCATGCATAATTTGAAATATTTCACCATCCCAATAACTTTGGGAATTTAAATATACCAAAACCAAAGTAACAAAGTGACTTTGTCTGTTTCATACAAAGGTCATACTTACTCAGGTATGTTATACGTATAATAATTTGTCACAACAGAAACAATGACATTACAGTAACCGTTTTCTCCAATATTAAATAGTCTATACTAATAAATGGTTGTGGTACAATGTGAACTTATGGCGGCCATCTTAGAATTTAATAAACTAGGCATTTATCTACGTATGTGTTATATATATGTTTAACTGTGCCAATGTTATACTGTTTACTTGTTTTAAATGCTTAATGCCATCAAATGGATAGCATGATGTGCATTTGATGAACAATCGTGCTATTTGGCGGCCATCTTGGATTTTGGCAATGCAAAACAGTTATCCAATCGTGTTTAGCTATTTTCGTGACCATTTACTATGTACGTATGATCGTACGTAAGTATGTTTTGAAATGTTAAATGATGTAATATAAGTGATGAACGGGGATTGTGATTGTTGGCGGCCATTTTGGATTTATATACATAATTTCTCAAGTAATAAATATTTAATGAAGTAGCATAAACTTGTATATACTTATAAAATCTAATTCAATACGAATAAACCAAGAACTGGTCATAACAAATTATGTTGGAGGCCATTTTGAATGAAAATTTATTAGTTCCACTGTATGTACATCATAAATACCAGTTGGAATGTTTTGAGTACGTTTTACAACATGTACATACGATTCTGTGACAGGTGTATGTGAACGTTTGCAAAACAGCACTTTTACGACCAAATATGTTGCTGTTAGAAAACTTTAAACGAAGACTTATACATTGCTATCATGTGGAAATGATATGCTGAGATGTATACCTTTCATGAAAACATAGTGGCAATCCCCCCACCCCCCCCCCACCACCCCCCCCTTCCCCCCCCCCCCCCCCCCTCCCCCCAAGTGGTAATGGTGACCCCTCCTGGTTCAACTACTATAAGTAAGTACATGTACGTCTGTGAGTGCAATAACAAACACACAAAGTATTTCTCGCGCAAATTTAATAGGTTTGAACAGTTTTGTACTTACACATGTGCCGCATGTGTGCATCCTGGTATGATGTCACACATTTTGCATGGTGACAGTATGAAGCTGTATGCAGATATATTCATTTCGGAGCAACACATATTTTTCCAAGTACTGATAAGTGTTTTTTCCCTTATCACGGCTCTATTCGAACGCTATTTAGGCAAACTATTGTATTCGTGAATAGTTGCATTGTTATTGTATTGTATTCATAAAGTATTGACACATACTGACGTCCAAAGGAATTTCTTATCCGGAGAGAAAATGAGATAATACATTTCTAAAGCACCAACGCGCATTGCAATATGTTTTTGTTATGTTTGGGACCATATATTTTATTGAATTCATATATTATGTAAAATAAAGTTTCAATTGATTGTGGGTAACATCTGTCATAACAATTGCATTATTGGTGTAGACCAGAATGCAAATTTCCTGTCAAATGTTTGTTAAAAACAAACTTTCACTTGTCTTGGCCCGTTTATGTTACAGTGGTTTAAACAAAATACGATGGACATTTTTCCAAATCCAATATCCAATATTAATCCAATAATTTAAGATGAGGGCCAACATAATAGAACTATACATACATTCTGCAATTTGACTTCTAAGTTAGGTATAACACTTGTATAATGACACATCCTTAGAACGGAAATAAAATGTGTACCATATCATATAATTTTACCAAACTGAATTTCAAAATGGCCGCTTAAAACAAATAATATCACCGTGTTTATAAAAAATACACTGACTCTTTTTAACTATCAACACCCTATGGTATCATTCCCACAATGCACGCATCGTTGTTGCTCTATATATAGTGTATTGGATGATCCATGATAAATCATACATAAGTGTACATGTATAGGCAATATTTGCTGTATATTATGCAAACATATTTTGCACATGATATTTACTTTATTACTAAAATATCAAAATCAATGATGATGTTGATAACTGTCTATACCCTTCTACATTGTTTCTATAGTATTTTACCCATTGATGAAGAACGTAGTGATGAATATCTCGTAGATATAACTATGCCAAGAGGTATATGAATTCATTAGAAAGGCAGTAATATCCTACTGAAGCAAGCTCGATCAGTAGTAAGCTGGCACCAAAAGGATACACATGTGTCATGCATTTCAGTGCAGAGATAGCTTTGCCAGTTTGTAAGTATGAAAATACATACATGTATGACCCCAGGTTTCCGTAGTAATTGTGTATTTAGTATTTGTATTCAGATCTAAAAGGTTTTGCATGTACATATCAAGATAAATTAAATTTGTCAATGATGAATGAGCATAGAAAGTTCTCAATGACGCACATATCTAATGCTCAGAAGTACTCAGAAGTAGCTGGACAGGCTACATTTCGTGTATATGCGCAGAACGTTCTATAGTAACGTACATTGGCCAAGGTTAAACGAGCTGGTAGTGTAGATTATAATATGTAATGTAAACAATTTGCATTTATATTCAATATGACAGTTTAATACTGCGGTCAATGCCTATTAGGATGAACAATATGTATAAGAGTAGTATATAAGAGTTACAATGATATCATCACCTCTGGAAGGCACTGGCTACGAGCGGCACCTTCCACCGCATGATGGTATCATTTGTGACTCTTATATACTACTACCGCGAGACCATATATTTATGACATGAGAAGATACACCCTATTAGAGATAAAAATCCCTATGTTATACTCAGTATATATATACAACATAATGTTTCTAGTTAAGTGTGCGTGGTTGAAGACAGGTAGTCACGAGAGGTGTCATCGCACCGGTATTTACGAATATTGCAAACATCACCGTGCATGGATGCGAAGATGTTCCGTTTCACCTCGCCCATGTCGGCATTGTGGGGTAGGGACCAAAGCCGAGTCATTGTTATGTCCACCATGCGGTGGCACTCAGGCTACTCATCGAATGGTTAACAAGGGATTACGTGCTCGCAAGTATTATCGTTTAGTAATAATTCCAATCGGAAAGTCAGTTAGAAAGATAGAATCGATCTGATAAGTCACGGTGTTTGTCACAGCATTAAAACACTTTTAAAAAACATTATCAAACTAATTTTATAAAATTAGAAAATTGAACAGAAAAAGAAGTACCAATATTATTAGAGAAAATGGATAATATAATACAATTGGAATTGAAAGTTTTTAATGCCTGTGTTGAAGAAGTTTACGAAGAATACGGGGGTTATAGTCCTATATATAAATTCTATAAAATGAGAACACTAGGCGATATCG
Source organism: Conchocele bisecta (assembly GCA_029237695.1). NCBI lineage: Eukaryota > Metazoa > Mollusca > Bivalvia > Lucinida > Thyasiridae > Conchocele > Conchocele bisecta. The sequence goes on along the minus strand of CM055276.1, from coordinate 86,499,799 downwards.
AATACATGAAATACCAGCGTAATTTATTACGCTCCGATATAAACGTTGCATTTACAATATTTTACCGGCAATTATGTCGTATCGGATATGAAACTAAGGTGTATTATATAAAATTATTAAAACCCAACGATTCGTTTACGAATGTACATTTCTACGATATCGCTTATAAATTTATGTTGTAATCACAACACCAAGCAGACGACAATGTTCCAATTACACGCGTTATGAAAATGTAAATTAGGTGTCCCACATTACACGTATATTAAGTGTCCATTTATAGAGAGGTTTACACGATTACATCTTCCGGGATGGAAAATAAACACACTGTAATATATATTACACACACGGTTATTTATAGCCTTATCGATGGTATGTAAACGGGCTATCGATTTACACAGGTGGTGTACACAGTTTATAAACACTTAGTGAGGCTATATAGTTCACGAATTTCCGGGATGGTTCGTTATTTAATTAATTTTAATAAAATTATAAAAATATTTATAATTTAAAGCTGAACACCCCCCCATTATATAGAAAACATATTAATTAATATAATAAAATAATTAATTAATAATAAATAACAATTTTTTTTATTTCACAAGCAAAGTTAAGTTTATATACGAGAAATAAACACAGTTCGGTGTCGGGACGCCGGCATTAATATCTCAACAGTGAGATAAGTTTCGCCACATGTACTTCACTCTGGCCGCTCTGCACATTATAGCGGATGGAGGTAACGAAGGGGAGAGGTCCGCGGTATCTGTCCAATGATGGGGTGTAGGAGATGTGAGTGTAACACACCTCGCTAAGCCGAAAAAATAAAAAAATAGAAGAAATTTAAGCGAAGGGGTGGACCCAGAAGGGTTTTGCTGGCGCGGGTTCGAGCCTCGGTGGAACCTAAAACTTTTTTTTATTTTTTTTATTTTTAAATTGTTAATAATTTTCCTAAAATTAATTAATAAATTGTTTACTGCTCCAATATAATTAATTTTATAATTTTCTTTAAATTAATTATAAAATTAATTAATTATTTAATAAAAATATTAATTTCCTCCGACTTTATCTCCAAGTTTTACCCTAAATTTATCCCAATCAGTACTCTCAATCTTGGGCATGGTGGCGCGCGCTTTGATTCTAATATCATTTTTTAATTTTTCATATCTCCCCATTTCTTCCACCACGGATTCAAACTCTAAATTTGATATTTTCTTATCGGCCAACGCTTTGGACACCATAACGTCGATGGTATTTTTCTCCGACCTGGCGAGAACAGATATTCTATTATGTTTTATACATTTTTTCTCGAGTTTTCCACCCGACGCCCTAATTACCATACACAACAACCCAGAAACGGCCGACACCGCACATAAAATCCCCGCTACAGGAACCGTTATAATGGTGGATATAGTTGCAGCTGTCCCCGCCCACACAACACAGAAACACTCGCCAGAGCCGTGCTAGATGCTTCAGCCATGTTCACCGCGCGTCTATATTTCTTAGCGTTTCTTTTTCTATTTGTATATTCTCTAACTAAAATATCCTGCATAGCGACGATATTATTCAACCTAAAATCTGAACTTCTTTCGTTAATTGTACACAGTGTTGATGGAGTGGTATTGACAATTGGAAGCGTTGATTCGTTCATGATTTTCAATATATTAGTATTTACAAAATAAGTTCAATTAACAATGAGACAATAGTGGAAGAACTCTCTGGGTCACCGATTTTCGTAACAAAGTTAATAACACAACCTTTGGAAAGTCTAATTCGATCATAACCGGAGAACGAAACCACCGTCGAACTATCTCCAGAGATTTTAGTGACTCCAACCCCCCGTTCTTCCCCATCTACTACAATATTTATCGCGACCGCGCCCACAGGTTTACCACTAGCATTAACCGAGCAGACCGCCATTTGGATAACTTCACCTGCAGCTGTCATAGTGTATCCCCAACATTTATTACTCGCTTTGGCACCGAACGAATATTCATAGTGCCCCTCAACCAATGGGCCCCGCTTCTCAGCCCAAACTGTTATGGCACGTTTTAGCGTTTTCATTGTTCGCACTATTCCGGCAAGCGCACTGTTTGAGGTATATGCCTCAGTACGAATCTTATAAGAGGCCTCCTCAAGAGCTTTGGTCGCGGCTATACGATCATGTTTCAGTTTATCGGAAACTTCGGTTATCTTTACGTCTAGTTCAGTACGTGCCGCTTCTCTGCTGAGAGAGTCCTCTAAGCGCAACGCATCATAAGCCTCCGTAATGGTCGCCTGGTGACCTTCTAGGGCTTTCTCAACACCCGACCGGGCCTCTTTTTGAAATTCGGTTATTTTCCCGTCTAGTTCAGCAACCGCCGCTTCTCTGATGAGAGAGTCCTCTGAGCGCAACACCTCATAAGCATTCGCAAGGGCTGCCTGGTGGTCTTCTCGGACTTACTCACTTACTCAATACCCGACCGGGCCTCTTTTTGAAATTCGGTTATTTTTCCGTCTAGTTCAGCAACCGCCGCTTCTCTGATGAGAGAGTCCTCTGAGCGTAACACCCTGTAAACCTCCGTAAGGTCCGCCTGGTGGTCTTCCCGGGCTTTCTCAATACCCGTTCGGACCCCCTCAACCCCCAACAGGGCCTCTTTTCGAAATTCGGTTATTTTTTCGTCTAGTTCAATAAGTGCCGCTTCTCTGTTGAGAGAGTCCTCTGAGCGCAACGCCCCATAAGCCTCCTCAATAGCCTCCTTGTGGTCTTCTCGGACCCCCTCAACCCCCGACCTGGTCTCTTTCAGAAATTCGGCTATTTTCCCGTCTAGTTCAGTAAGTGTCGCTTCTTTGCTGAGAGAGTCCTCTAAGCGCAACGCATCATAAGCCTCCGCAATGGCCCCAGCAAGGTTCACCTGGTGGCCACCGATATAGTTCTATTGATGAAGGCCTTTCTTTTTTGGCTAGTTAAAAATCGCCCTCTGTCGGGATGAATCCCCCTTCTGTCGGTTCCAAATTCTTTGAATTTGTCACCCAATCGGAAGAACTACCTGGTCCGTATATACTCATTTTCAATAATGTTGATAATATATATATATATATATAAATTACGAACATGCGTTTAATTCTAAATAATTTTCTTAAAATTAATTAATTTGAAATTTCTAGGACGACCGAAATCGGGTAATCGTTCTTCAACTCTCGCCCTTTATCATCAAGAATAGAAATCTTCAACTCGTGGATGTGTCCCGATTCCAAAAATTTCATCTCAGGGTGTGGGAAGTCTAAGGTCAGGGTCTCACCAAAGAAACAGTCGCTGGCGGGCACGGTTTTCAGTAATGTGCTGGGAGTGCCGTCTACTGTTTTGTACGATGTGTTCACCCGATCCAGGTGCACTCCGAGAGTTTTCATGACGGCGAAGTTTACTGGGGTCGTGCCGACGTGCTCGCCAGGATCAAACACTCCGTCATCGTTGTAAGGGTAATGTAATTTTAAATCCTAACAGTGGGCCCAACCCCGGTGAGATCCTTAAACGCCTCTCAACGGTCAATGTCGTGAGCCCCGTGGCTTTCGAGATTGCGAGAGTGACTACACCAGGAATCTTCTCCGCGACAAAAGCTTGGAGATCTCCGAAACTCCAAAGACCCTGAGGTACTATAACCTTTGGTGGACTTATGACTCTAGTTACGTCTATTCTATGTGGCAGTTCGTAGTCGTTTTCTGATGCGAAAAACTCGACGTCCTCGTTTTCTAATGTGAAAAACTCGAGCGTTTCAACGTTTTTCCACCCGACCGTGAACGTGATTGATCTAAGGCCTACCCGGCGTTGTCCGCAGCAGTTGTCTATTAATTTTTGAAGTTCACAACTCCCTTTTTGAACATTAGTGATAGTAGCAAACATAATAATATCTTTCAATGGATACCAAAGCATTTAGCTTTAATTCTAATGCAAAGTACGCGGTCGGAGGTAAATACAAGCAAAAAGACGTTGTTAACCACCTTGTACACCCAACCGTAACGATTAGACCGGACAGTGGCTTTGCCACCAATTTCCCTAACATCTTTGAACAAAATAGGCTGCCCAAGATTACTACGATGGAGGCGGTAAACTGGTGGAAAGCAACACCGATGCAGTTTTGGCAGAACCAAATAAATTTCGCTGTATGGTGCGCAACAGTCGGGTGTGGAGTTTCACATAATGACCATCTGACATCCAAGAATGTCATGCTCCGAAGTGTCTACAACTTTCACGCGTATTATACTATTAGGAGGATTCTCAAAGAACTAGGTATTTCACTACCTCAAGACGACGCCTGGGATCCCATTTCCAACGCATACGACCGTATGGCGTTTGAATGACTGTGTAACGAATTTAACGTTTCAAAAGACGCGGACTGGAGACAGAAAGCATTTCTTACCAGCACCGGCCTCGGGGACGTTCTAATTCGGGGCCAGTCCGGGAATTGGACGCAGACTGATTTTAGACACGATCACTCCGGTGACCATATCGTCAGTCGGAACGCCGGGAATTTTGACCACGCGACTAAGACTTTCGGGCCGGAAGTGTCTGGAGGTCGGCACTGCGGCGTGTTTTCTTGTAAAATGTTACCTCCGAAACGGGCTCACGTAGATTACATACAGCAGGCTGCTGAGGTTCAGAACGCGTGGGGTACATTTATGTTAGATAAGGGTCTAGGGTTCACGCAGGCCGGGGTTACTCGCGTCAACGACTCCATTCGCATGTACGTCTGGGCCATCCTCGCGCACAGAAGCAAACTCGCAGTTCTATACTGGGCACGGGAACAGCGTTTGATGCACAAAAACAATTCCTGGCACTTGTAGAGGACGCCATCTCAGCTAGGGTGGATCTGGAGAAGGCGATCCAGAATTATCAAGACGTTTTGCAGAATGCCAGCACTCCAGTAGACTATGTATTTTGGAATAGGTCTTTATATGGCGCCGAGCAATATGATACTACGAGACGACCTTGACGGTTACAATAATCAGATCGTAATCGCCACCGCCAATCAAACAATCGGCCACAACGGTAACGTGAACACGGATATCATCAAGCGCACCCCCAACATGATCGGGTTCAACAGTGTTGTAAGTGGAACCGATTTCATAAAACGCCCAAAACACAAAAATGGATACACATCCCTCAACACAATCGAACCCAGTACCCAACCCAATTAGTAAATTGGATGCACCATCGAGTTCCCCCAATCCAATCATCAACAATGTTGAAACACCAATCGAGATTGGAAGCACAACACACGAGGAGGAGAAATTAGGGCTCGTCGTCGCCCTAGTGGCGATCGGATTATTTACGCTTTGGTTTTAGGAACTCTCTGGCGAAGAATAGTAGGAGACCGGCGATTGCCACGATTACAGCCCATGTATTTTTGGCTAGCCATCCGGCCGTTTTTGATAATATAGATAGCAAGTAAGAAACGATACTTCCGATCAGTCCAGGTAGTGCTGCAGCCGCCTTTTCGGCTAATTTAGCCAGGAGAATGGCGAGGGCTTTTAGTTGTTTTTTTACCCACTCCTTGGCTCCGCCGGATGGCGCGGGTGGTGGTGTGGGTGCTTGTGCGGGTGGTGGCGCCGCACCACCAGTGAAAGCTAGAACTATTGTCGATATAGTCATGCTTATAGCAACGAGGATTCTTGCTATCGTGATGCCCTGTTCTCTGAACAGAGTGCGAAGACGCTCACCGAGTGTCATCTCCTCGTGCAGGACACTCGAGATTGTTTCGCGGATCCGACTTATTTGGGTGCGGAGAGCCTCACGGTTAGTCGAGGCAGCCTCCAAACGAGCTGCTCTTTCATCCCGCAACGATTGCAGGCGTTCGGTGATCCGCCCGGTAGATTCTCTATCACCACCAGCTTCCTCCAGTTTTCTTTCTTCTAACGCGATATGTTCATCCAGCGACGAGAGTTTGTAGAGGTTAAGGACCAGTTCGCCCCGGACCGTTTGCATAACCTTCTCGAGGCCCCGGAGTTCGAGAAGAGGTAACAGTGGGTCATCGTTAGACAGGTTGAGTATTTCGTTTTCACCGAACGTGGTCTCCATCGTGTTAATAGCGTCGGTGGCTACTTGAGGGACCTCGCTGAGCTCGACCGTTTCTATCGCGGAGGCCGTCTTCGCCATCGTTTCTTCGGTAGACTGTAGGGCCTCTACAGCGCGGGTCGGCATACTTGTTTTACTACGCGTCCAATCTGTAAATCCTAGTTCGTTCTTTATGATTTCACCACCGCCCCGGTTTCCTGCAATGGTGCTCAGTGCTAGGGTTTTTTTTGGTATTCATGTTGACTATTGGGATATTTGATGATTTTAGTCGCAACCTACCGTTCAGATCAACTTCGAACTTGGAGTAGTCGCGACCGACAGATGGGACCAGATCTTTTTCTGCCAAACTGTTGTAGTAGTCGTTTACAGCAACCTCGAGTAATTCCCGACTTAGACCAACGTTGCTGGTAGCGCCACCTAATTCCCCCGATTGCGATTGGATTGGAACTGTAGGCTGTATCATGGGTGTTTCGTCATTATCATCATCAATGTCATCATCATCATCATCGAGGTAATCGTTTCTGCCGATATCATACATTTCATTATCGTAATCAGCCATCTTTATAATTTTCTTAAAATTAATTATGTATTAAAGACAAAACCATACGGGTTTAATATAGTTTCACTAAATTATGTCTTCGAGTCAATACGGTCGCAAACTCAATCCATGCCGCAGACTGCGTGAGCCCCTCGGGGCAAAAGGCATGAGACAGAGTGTCGTTATTACGAATAACCCATCGACGATCGACCAGAACCAGCAGCTCTTGGTCCGCTTCCCCAACCTCGGAGCTAACGACGTCATTGTGCCGGGTACTGTTCGCCTCGCTTTCACTATTTCGCTGACGTCGATGGACGAGGACCGAACCGTCGTTCAGAACCTGGGTCGCGCCATAGTCAAGAAGACCATGATAAAGATTTCTGGTAATGAGGTGATGTCGATCGATGACAGCGACGTCTACCATTGTTATCAGGACCTTGGAAGACGGAGCAAGAGCGCGAAAACGCTGTCTATCAGGTTATTGATACCAGCAAAAATAAGAACGTAACCAAACTTAGAAGCGGGGCTGCTAACAAGGCAGATAACAACGCGAGCGACAATGCGGTCGCGGGCGCTTACGGCAACCGCTTCTACATCCCGCTGGACTTTGAGTTGCTGGAGAGTCACATGCCCTACTATCAGAGTGCTTTGGCTGACCGCATCGAATACGAACTAACGTTCAACGACTATGGCCGAGTTCTCATAGCCAGCGACATGTTATCGACGTATACGATCGATAATGTTTCGCTGGAGTACGACATGGTCACGATGCCCGAACGCGCGCGATTGATCAGAACCCAGTACGCCGGGCGCGTTGCCATACTTTACGACCGAGTTCTTCGCCATCGCAAGATGACGAAAGACAAAGGCGACACATTGTGGAATATTAATGTCAACGTACCCGCCCGCTCGATGAAAGGTATACTGATGTTGTTCGAGGATGCTCGGTTCGCGTTCGGTGCTAGAAAAACCGACAAATTCTATAACCCCGAAATCACGAAGGTAGAGGTGACGATCGACGGAGTCCCCAATCAACTCTAGAGCGCGGGTCTTCGCGCGCACCAGCAATGGGATGAAATAAGAAAGCAGTTTGCTGCCTGCTCTAAGCGCTCTCCGGAGGTTGCAGCAGTTGTCAAAGACCTGCATCTCTCGGCCGTCTCCCTCGCGGAGTTCCTGAATACCAAATACGCGTTATGGTTAGACATGCGAGCCAGCGACGACGACCAAAAACACGGCAGCGGACGCCAAGTTGAGAACGCTAGTGAGGGTGTGACGATCCTGTGTCCCACTGTGCGGCACAACGATACTTATCAACGGCGCCCGTGGATATAGACCGACCCTGAGGTATACGTTATTGACCCCGGTGATATGCTTCACGATTGGCTGCGTTGTTTATACCAAAGATTCCAGGGTGAGCCCACCCTATACGTGATTGATGATTGCTCGGCCAAGGCGACGATGACCAAAAAGAAGGACATGCTCTCCGAGGTCGCATTTTCTGGCCGCCATGCTCGGCAAAGCGTATGGATATCCACTCAAAAGTACAACGCCGTCCTCAAGGATCTGCGCGAGCAAACAAAATGGGTCGCCCTCTTTCACTGCAAGGACCGAGACTCATTCGATGACTGTCTTCGAGAGAATGTCATTATCCCAACGCGCGAGGAGCGAGGTTCGACAGATGTTTTCGGAAACAAAGCACGCCAAGCTTTTGCTAAAGACTGATCAACCAACTGCTTACAAAGTTATCAATTAATTTTATAATTAATTAGCAATTACTTAACGCTCGTTAGTAATTGCCGAGTAAATGCTTAACAAGTAATTTTAAGAAAATTAGCAATTACTGAACAATTCTGAACAAATGCTGAACAATGCTGAACAAATGCTTAACAAATGTTGAACAAATGCTGAACAATGGTTAACAATGTTAACAATTTAGTGCTCCGCTGCGAGCTTTGTTGCGAGCATAATGGTGATCATAAGTATCGGTTGGTGCGCTTGGCAATATGTTAAAGTGATGAAACTTGTTAGAATAGTTAAATTAATTTTAAGAAAAATGAACTGCGACGAACTTCTCGATCAGCTAATAGAAGAAACCTCAACTCCGACTGCCAACATAGATAATGATCCGAAAGAGCAATCGGAATCAACTCCAACGGCGGTTGGTATTGGGTTGAGTGCAACGACTCCGAATGAAAATGAAAATGCGGCGCGACGAGAGCGGCTAGCTGCGCTGGTTGCTGGGGGACAATCGGAGCATTATCTCGGTAGGCGTCTCTCAGATTTTCAGGTGGATAAGTTGTCAGATGCGGAGATCGATAAAATGTATGCGCGATACGAATCCAAATTGGGAGCGGAGATGACAAAAACTCTCGGATCGGCGGCTATTCATTTGTACGCAACCGCCGTTAGTATACTTCTCCCTATACCAAACACCACGGGATTGATTGACGATCTAGAGACTGACCCTTTTATAGGTCACACTCTTAGAACAGCCTGCTGCTCAATTTATCACAAGTTTGGAATGTACTTAGCTCGGCTGACCAACGCGTTGACTACGGGTAAACACTGTCAATTTGGACATATATGCCCACAAACTATAAGCCCTAATATTAATATCATAAATGATGACACAAGACACACCCCGAGAGTGACGGAACAGCAATCTCCAACAGCGTTGGGGATTGCTCCAACCCAATCGAACCCGATTGCAGCACTTCCAATTCAGATTGATCCTCCAACCCAATCGCGATTGGAGTTGTGGGTTGCATTACATAAAAACCCAAAAGGCAGGCAGCTGGGAGGGTGGCGGCTGCCACCCGAAAAGTTAAACAAGATAAAATACTCGCCGAGCTTCGAGAGGCTAAACAGTCGTTGCAATCGGGGACGGAGACAGCAAAACATCTGAAGACAGAGTTGAGTACAACAACACCCCCAATTCACGAATTGGAAGCACACTCAACACCCAATCGAGGTTGGGCGAAAATCCGATTGAACCCAAATTCGTTGTTGGTGGTGGTCTGGCAGTTGTTGGTGCCCTGTGCGTGTGGAAATACCCCCTATTACACCAATCCTTATCGAAAAAACAACCCCCATCAATTCATCCAAAAACAGTTACGAAACACCAATCGCAATTGGATGCGCCACATTTAAACATTGATCGCGACCCGTTTTATATGCAATAATTATAATGGCTGAACAAGATGGTAAAATGTTAGTGAATGCGCTTTATCACGCCGTGGTGATATCGGGTTTCAGTATCGGGTATGCTCGACTATCAAAGATGGCCTTAGGAGGGTGCGTTCCCAAATTGGACTTTACTGTGAGAGACGTAGGGCTCGCGACCTTAGATGTAGCGGCCGCAGTTTGGACCCGAGATTATCTAGTTAAAGCTGGAATTCTACCAGTTAATATATGGAAATAAATGGCTTCAATCGCAGTAATAATAGGTGGTGCGCTTGTAAACGCATTGGCGTTCAGCGGTAGCAACTTTATATTCTCTAAACTGAGAAGCTCGAACGTGGATGAGGAGCGTAAGCGTCACGATTTAACTGTAGAACAACTCAATAGCGCAAAGGAAGCGTGGTCGAAAAAACGAACCGCCCATCTGGACTGGGTCAATGAAGAGCTTCGCCGCGAAAATCACGCCGCACAAACTTTTCAGAACGTTGAAGAAGCCAACCGCGAGTACGCACTGGCATATCCACAGAAAAGTCTCGCGCCACTGGATCGTGAGCCCCAACTTTCAGATTTCTATGTACCGTCAGAGCCCCAAAAAGACCGCGAGATCGCGTTCATCGTCGTGGGAATGGGTGTCCTGGGTCTCGTCGGCTATTATATTCAATCGAGATTTTTAATTAATTATTTTAAATTATTTTTTTATAAATATATATATATATAGAACGATGTCAGTTGACTAACTTTATTTTGCTATGATTGATGTAGGCTAAACTGCCCTTAAATACCGCATAGCTGGCGCAGGGGGTATGATTCGTCTGGCCCTAGGTTTTCTCGAGTCGTGGCGCGAGGACGAAAAAGCGGCCACACTTTTCGCAAAGCGGATGTTATATTCCTCCACCAATCCTGGGGGATTGGATTTTCCCAAGTTCCGTCAGAACATAACCCCCAATCGGGATTGTACTTCCAACAAAGGTTTATTATTATCGACGCAGTTACCGGACGATCTGGAAAGGGCATGTTGGAGATTGTCCGATATATTAGAATACATCGCATACGATGAACACGCGCAAACTTAATACCAAACTATCGGTTCGCCTAACGAGCAAGCTAGCGAACACGAACTATAGCCTCCGCGGGTACTGGAAGGGACTCGCGGCCATCAAGAACCTCGCGGCGGCGACCAAGGTTTCAGAAAACAAGCGCCGCAAATTCAGCACGTGGAAACCGGTACCGTGAACCAACCAAGTTCACCAAGCGGATCTCCTGTTTCTCCCTCACGATCGCGTCGGTCGCAAGACGTACAAGTACGCACTGACAATCGTTGACGTAGCGAATCGTTATAAGGGGACTGAGCTGTTGGCCACTAACGAGTCTAAGGAGGTGGCCGAGGCTCTCTCCCGAATATATAAGAGGAGTCCTCTCAAATGGCTGAATCTTCTCCAGGTCGATCCCGGCCGCGAGTTCATGGGCGCGGTCCCTCATCTATTGTCTAAGCACGACGTTTCTGTCAGACGAGGCCGCGTCAACATCCACCGGGACCAGGGGATCGTGGAGCGCTTCAATCGAACCCTGGCTGAGAGACTGTTCGGACACCAATACGCTAAAGAACTTGTAGACCCTCATTCGAGAAACCACCTACTGGGTGGCCAGACTGCCCGCCGTGGTCTCCGCACTGAACGGAAAGGTGACCAGATTGATAGGTAAGAAGCCTGTAGACGCTATCAAGTTTAAAAGGATGACGAGCAAGCCCTCTGCCGTCTCGTGCGGGCGACTCGTTGGTTTAAAGGAGCAACGGCTTCCATCGGATATTGACGTCAGGTACCTCTATCAACCGGGAGAGCTCGAAGGTGGCAGCCGCCGCGCGACTGATCCCGTGTGGTCTCTCAATGTATATCATCTAGATCGATCTATTACCAAGCCCGATGAGCCCGTGCTCTACTATTTGGATGATGGGCCATTTCGAGGGTTTGTTCGCGAAGAACTTCTTATGGTGCCTTCTGACACCCAGCTACCCCCGGATCGTCAGAGTCTTTAGTATTCTCTCCTTTTTTCAGAGTTCTTTTACCTATCCTATAGGCTCGGTGTGTAACCCGTCTTCCATCACCCTATTCTTCTCGTAGTACGCCGACAACCCCAACTTTTCCTGCTTGTACGTCTTCAGCACCCCGTTAATAATTCGGAATCCCCTGTTCACCGCCATATCCCTACCCCCTTCGAGAGCACTCTTATACCATCCCCAAGTCCGATTGTTAGATCTCTTCGACATCCCCTTGGCCGAGTGCTTAGATTTTCCATCACCACTCACGTAGTAACACTAGCTACACAGAGCGATGGCTCTATTCCCTTCGAATTCCAGCTTGAACAGTCCCGGAGTTCTGTTGCTCCACACGTCCCACGCCAACCACTCGGTCTTCTCCTTATTAAACTTTCTCTTCATATTCTTTCTCACCACCGCCGCCAGCGTCTTCTCCGACACCGCGAAGTACATGCTGTCAGTGTCCTTTTGTATCAGTTCGAAATCTCCGCGATCCACGTACTTGTCCAAGAAATCGTAGTAGAACTCCAGCATCCGGAGCTTGGCCAACTGGTAGACCGCTATGCAACACTGAAACGGTCTGTTGATCATCACTCGAGTCTTCCTGCTCGATATCTCGTAAGCCTCCCCAATCTCCTCCAGGTCTTCGAACCACGCTGACCTCAGTGCCCGATCGACACCCTTCTCAGCCTTCGTATATGTCGTGTTCAGGTGTCTCTCTTGTGCCTCTATCAGCTTGCCACAACACGCGTTGCCAACCAGTTTGAATATCTCCGCCAACACCGCCTTGCTCTTGTCGACGTCCCCCGTCCGTCTAGCAGCGGTGACCTCTTTAACGAACCATTGAAACGGTTTGCCGGGCGTGTAGTCTTTCACCCTATACACCGCCTTGACGATCAGACCGTGCTCCAGATACCACTTTAGTAGCGGGGAGTATATGATCATCTTCTTGGCGGACATTGCCCCACGAGCTTTCTCTGTCCTTCGACTCTTTTCCTCCCGGTCTCGGCCAGGTAGTCCTTCATGTGCTGTGGAACCTCGTTCTCATCGACTTCTCGATTAACGAACAGCGGTGACATTTCCGAGAACTTGTCTCTCAACGTTTCCGGGACCTCTATATCCAACTCCGCAAATCCGAACCATTTTTCACTCCTGACCTTCCTCACGAAACAGTCTATATACGACTGTCTTTCCGGGTCGTCACACGTCCATATCTGCTCCTCACCACACGGCATGTCCTTCGACAGAGTAGATAGGTACAGAGCATTGGCATCGTACCCCAGCACCGCCTTGCACATCTTCTCCTCCCGACTCCCCACCTGACCCCTGATCGTTGACCTTCCAGCCTCGGCGTATCTGGAGAATACTATGGACGGACCACCGACCAATCCCTGCTTCATCATCTCGTAAGTTTCAGACTTCGGCGACCACAGCTCGGGCGTGTCCGCCTTCCCATCGATCGACCCGCGGAGTAGGTACTGAAGGGAAACACAGGGCAGAGACACAGCATCCTTGAGTATGTCCACACCTCTTCCCCTGTAGAACTCCGTCATTTTAGTCAGAGCCTCCAGGAACGGTCCCTACATCCAAGTCGTTGTAGTGTTGCAACCATTCCTTGAACGTCTTCATCCCCTTTTCTCGGAATACCTTCTTACACTCTTTCCACTCGGACAACGACAGTAGGAACTCACCCTTCAACTTCGAGTACCACTCGGGATAGTCTGGCAGCCCCGGATGGTCGAGCTTGTCCGCGCTATCGAACCACTCGTACGGAAAGTGAGACTTTACCGTTTTACAGTCGTACGCCTTAACCCACCGGTCGTACGTGGTACCAGGTCCCAGATACTGGATAATGTCGAGAAATCTAAACTCCGGGGTAAACAGAAACATCGTCGTGCTGGCTCTCTTTCCGACCATCACCTTATTCACGGTGGCCGCCAACTTCTCTACAAAGTACTGCTTGATGAGGTTCAGGTCGTACCTGCTACAGTTGAACCCCTCCACCGGGACTTGGTCAATCCAAGAGATAATCTTTGCTTGCTGAGACTTCGATAACATATCTATGTCAGCCGGCAGATACTTCTTCCTAACCCCCTCCCTGATTGCCTTGCCTCTCATCTGCAGCTCGGTCGCGAACTTCTCGACTAGCGTGTCGGGATCTCGTTCGCATATGTGTGTGATCCCTTCATGCATCGTATCCCCCAACGACACCGATATAGGAACGTGCTCGACCTCGAAGGTCATGTCTTTGGTGGGTCGCTTGGTTTTTGACTTGTCGAGATACGCCTCGAAGTCGTAGACTATCTGGTAGGGGTACAGAGTCGTCTCCTCCTCGCGTGGCGATTGTGGATAGTAGGTATTCACCTCATTCAACCACTCGCACTCCCACATCACCACCAGCTCGTAACCCGCCTTCCTTATCTTGGCGTCTTGAATTTTCGTCCTCTTGTACAGCGATCTCGCGTTACCTCTCATGCAATGCCTCTGACACCCGTGCCAGTAGCATCCGTGAAACTGAAACACGGTCTCGGTCTCGTGACAGTAACCGTCGACCGGATCACCGGCCACACCTCTCACCACCGTGACCGCAGTCGGCGTGATGTATGTGCTTTCCCACCCTCTCCTCTTCTCTGCTCAACCATTGAATCGACCTCACACTCGCTGACCCCTTAGGATAGAACGCCTTCTCGTAGGCCGACTGTGGTCTCTCTACCCTCTTACCTGGACATGTCACCACGGTCTTCCCACCTATGCAGGTGGTCGCGTGCCTGTGCATGTTACACGACTTTGTGAACCGTTGTTGACATCCGGTGCACCCGTACTCGTCATCTTGCGGAGATTCGTTATGAGGAACGAGTGACCTCCAGACATTCCTATCGTCATTGTCTTCCACCCAACCACGTCGTAATTTGCCGGAACCTTCATGAGGTACCACACTCCATTGGCGGTGGGCTCGTAAACGCGAATACCCAGCTTGAAATGCTCTTCGACCTTCTTAATATCGTCCAGGGGAATTCCCTGGCTACCCGGTCCGTTATCATGCCCGAGATATTCGCGAGCCAGAGCTCGTGCCTTCTCACAACAGCGGTTTGGTCTCCCTCCACGTTGGATGGCTAGGCACCTAAACAGACACAAGTAGTCGTCGTACGTGTCGACGGAATACATTCCCTTTTTCTGTCTTAACCAGTCTGGGAGTTTTCCCGCTCCCATGAGAAGTTGTTGTGCGTCGATGATCATCTTCACCTCGACCGATATCCAACGAACTAAGGTCCATTTTGTGTTTGGTCTATCGACTTTGTCGATGTCCATTCGACCTTTCTCTCTATCGGATATCCAACTCTCGGCTTTGGCGATCTCGTTTATCCATGGACTGCCCTTTGATTGTTTGTGATAGATCATAGGAGCGTCGGTCTCTATGTTCCTAATACGATACGAGCACGAATACCTGAGATAACATGCCGTGGTCATCTCTGGGCGAATTTTATTCATTATGCGATTAGCGATCTCCCCGTCTACCCTCCTCTCGAAAGTCCATACTATCTTCCTCCTACCCCTATCAACAGTTTCCCTAACTTCGGCTTCTTCGACGAGAATCCTGGGACCCTCCTCCACCAAAGCTCTGGCGATATCACTCCTCTTCTTGGGAGGTCTCCCCACCAACCCTTGATAAATCTTATTGTAGTACGCCTTGTATAGGGGTTTTCTACGTGCGGTGGATCTTCTTACACGCTGCGCGTAAGCGGTGGCGCGCAGACGGGCCGTCGTCTCGTTCTCCAATTTCTCGGAGCGTTTTTCGGGGTCGGCGGGCAGTCGTCCTGTTGAAACCGCACGCCGCAGCCTCTCCTCGTAGACAACGGCTCGCGTGTCACTTATCCTATCTGCTATATCTTTCTTGAGTCTCAAACCTCTTAGGGAAATTCCCCAACTCTTAGCTTGCCCTCTCATTTGCTTTATGGTAGGCATTATACTGAGTATAACCAATAATTTTTTATCTTCAATAGGGTGTAAGTTTATCTTTTATTTGTAATAAATGTATGACAGATTGTTGTAATATACTTAGTATGGATATGGATAACTTGTCTTTAATAGGGTGTCAGTTTATATTTGTGACAGATTGGTGTAAAATACTGAGTATAACTTATGGATTTCTTATCTTTAATAGGGTGTCAGTTTATATTTTATTCGTAATAAAGTATGACAGATTGTTATAATATACTTAGTATAACTTATGGATAACTTGTCTTTAATAGGGTGTCAGTTTATATTTGTGACAGATTGCTGTAAAATACTGAGTATAACTTATGGATTTCTTATCTTTAATAGGGTGTCAGTTGTTATTTTATTCGTAATAAAAGTATGACAGATTGTGGTATATATATACTGAGTATAACATACGGATTTTTATCTCTAATAGGGTGTATCTTCTCATGTCATAAATATATGGTCTCGCGGTAGTAGTATATAAGAGTCACAAATGATACCATCATGCGGTGGAAGGTGCCGCGCGTAGCCAGTGCCTTCCAGAGGTGATGGTATCATTGTGACTCTTATATACTACTATTAGTTTCTACTTTGTAGTTTGATTTACCATGTACATTTACATTGTAGTCATATTGTCCAAATGTTTCGGACGAGTGTATGTGTTTGGGTAGATGTCCGATGAGCGTGTATAAAACATCAATTACTATACTACTTATATGTGATACGAAATTATTGCACAGTTACTCCCATCAATACAAATACACATGATATTGTAATCTGAAAATAATACACATGTATTTGTTTGGTAAATGTATATCATCGTCTATCCACATGTATAAGCACATGGCTCATTCGCAGAAACAGATATGAGGGGAAGGCACCACCGTCCAGGGAATAAAACACCTGATAATGTATTCAGTCATATAAAAACAAACATAGACTCATTCCATGTGATGGAAAGTCATTACAAAATTAAAGCTTGTCTAAGTGAGTATTATGGAGATTAGACCTATCAACTGCTGAAACGTATGTCTTGTACAAATTGAAAGTATGCAGAACATGAACTGAACCCTGTATCGTCAATTACATATCAACATATTATTCATAATGAGTACCACTCTTCCTTTCACAAACCTAAAGAGGATTGTTGTGCCACATGCATTGCCTATAATACAATGGAAAATACGAATATGTTGACACCTGCTGATACCGAAATATAACAACGTCATTTGCAATCGAAGGAAAGGACTTGCAATATATAATGACACATGTTGCAGTTGGGATGAAACCAGAAAATGGATCATGTCTGATTGCGAAATTTGAAATGTTTGCTACCAGCCATCATATACGTAATTATGTACAGAACAACGCAGCAATTATGTATGTCGCAGCTGGGTTGCTGCTTGTAGTGAAGACTTCAAAACATATTGATACAATATAACAGAAGTTCATAAAGCCTAGTTACACACACATGGAATGTGATTCAATATGACATTAATGAGAAAATCACATAGACATAGTCAGTTCAATGCGGTTCAGCATTTTATGCCCTATAGCAAGTTGTCAAAGAGGGTTCTGGTAATTTTAATGTAGACATACATTGTAATACGTTGAACTAGGTGACGCATAATGCGCTAAAGTTTCAGACGACAACCGAGCATCAAATTCGTTTCAAATATAGATATCATGATGGCTTTAAAACAATAGATGTATTAAACATATTGAAAGGGAACACTGACACTACCAATTTCGCTTACAACTACAACTCCAAATGTCTGGTTTCAAATGAGAAAAGGACATACAATCTGTCACTATGCCACTCTATGATAATTCCTTTCATTTATCACAAATTGAATGAAGCATTGTCAACAAGTAAGCAGTAAACGATTACCAGACCCAGATATGCTGGAGGAGGATATGGACTCACATTATGTACATGTAGACCAGTGGCTGTAATAGCTACTAAAATGATTGTGTTTGATCCTGCAGTCGTACAGTGTCATTGAGTGTTGAAAAAGTATGTTATTGAGTAACCAATGTAGTGACTATGAACAGTGTACATTTTAATCAGTTTTCACATACATTCACCATAGTCAGCAGCTCAGTACCTAGTCAGTAATGAACAGCAATCATATTTACAACTGATGAACATACAGGTGATGAAGTCATATATATATACATGAATTTGATATTTGTTCTGTATAATAAACATCTAAGAAGACACGTTGCTAGTATATAAGTATGAATACATATTGCGTAACATTGTTTTTTCTATTGAGTAAATAAGTACGTTCATGTACTGTAATAAATACATGAAATATAATAGTCACGTGATGATATTTTAAAGTATATGGTAGTTTTGTTATCTTGAGCGTTTTCAAACAAATTGCATGTATAGTTTTAATGTCATACTATTATTTGGTATGATTACAATACATATACTACCGAGGAAACTTTTGAAACAGATTACAAACCTAGTATATGTGCACTATTACACTTATGGCATAAATTAAATTAAATATTTATCATTTGTTCGCACATATATATATATGCTTAGTCTCATTACTGGCATTTAATTCCAAAATATGGCATGACATGCGCTTTATATCATACAGATACAATAAAATTGTCCAGTTAGTAAGTGTCAGATAGTGACTGCAAAGCACATGCTTACTGTACATAAACTACTTGATTTATGATGCAAGGTAAAACACTTAAAATGGCATTTGATACCATTGAGCATACATACCTCTTAAACTATTAGAACGTTTTAATTTTGACAACGATATTTTAAAATGGGTTGAGCTCTTTTAAACCGATGCAAAAAACTGTGTTTCAAATAATGGACTTTTTCTCAGATATTTTCTCAGTAGATAAAGGTGTAAGACAAGGCTGTCCGCTATCACCTTACCTATTCAGTATTGTAATTGAAATACTATCTCAAGCAATTATAAACGAAACAGATATAACAAGAGTCAAAATCGACGACATAGAATAAAAAATACAATATTTGCTGACGATGCAAATTTCATGGCGGATGGTACAAAAAATGATCTTATGAAAGGTTAATTTACATAATTGATGCATTTAGTAGAATATCGGGCCTCAAGATTAACACAAAAAAAGTCTACTATATTAAGAGTTGGTGCATTAACAAATACAAATATTATTTTCTGCCCTGAATAATTCCATTTGGACTTCAAATAGTGTAAAACATTAGGATTACATTCTCAAATAACATTAGCGCTACACATGAATATAACATGCTGTCAAAAATAATAGAGTCTGAGCAGTGTTTAGATAAATGGAAACGAACAAAATTAAGTTTTCTTGGAAAAATTACTGTAAACAAGACATTTGCAACTCCAAAATGAACATACCCATTAACAGTGCTGCATGGTCATCCAGGAAATATGATTAAACAAATTAAAAATAATCTATTTCAATTTTTATGGGACAATAAACCGGATACAATAAAAATAGATACGACCATTCAAGCTTATGAAAAGGGTTAGACATAGAAAGTTTTATAACTTCGACAAGTGCTTCATTTATGAAAAGGATAAGGATAAGCGACACAAACAATAAAGGCAAAGGCAAGTGGAAACATATATGAAAACAGGCTTAATAGATATGGTGGTAACCTTATCTTGGATTGTTACATATATCCAGAAGATATAAAGCACATCAGTGAAGACAACACCTTTTTAAATAACTTTTTGAAAGCTTGGGCACGTATACATTATTGTAACAAAAACGAAATTGTATCCAAAGAAGTCGTTTGGCATAACTCAAATGCCAAACATCAATTTGTGGGAGAGACGGTGGTCTGGGTTGTATTATTACATTTAGTGTAGATATTGTCAATCACTCATAGACACACAGACTCAATTTAATAACTTCATCACTGACTGCAGCTATTACAGTTGAAAGACTAAATGGAATGCTAAACCGTTGATACGATGTATGCTGCTGGGCTATTGGTACAATGTATTATACATATTTAAGGCATATTTTAGCAGCTGCACACATGCATACACGATGCATAGGTTGGTATTCTATTCAGTTTGCAATAGTGAAGCCCAATATCGAACATCAGTGGTTGTAACTGATTTAGTCGGACACCCGCTCATTTGCTCGTTGTAGCACCATGCCAAGCGCTTTTGACTATTTCGTTGGGCAAACATTACTGACACTTCAAGATAAGATTCTACCCGTCTCAGCTTCATGCATCCACAAGCACATCACGAACTACACTGGTACAACAATTGAGAAGCCAGTTTTTGTTGCGGCACGTCATACACTTTCTGCGCATTACTCAATCAAAGTGGATATAGTTAGATATGATTGTGTATCTTCAAGCTGTATCTGTATTCACAGGTCTAGACATACTCCGCTAGTGAAACGCGGGCCATATCGAAGCGCTAAGTGAAAACTCGGCACGTTAACTAACGGAAAAACCACAGCACTAGGTACATGTAATGCGTTTTGCATTGGCCGATTACATACTCACTGATAGAGAATACCGAGCTAGTGTGTTTTTATATGAAGTTTATCAGGCAAGGCTATGAATTTCGAGGTTTGCTGAAGAATTATTACCGTTTCCGAGCCGAGCCCGATACTCTTGCTATCAAAAGATACTAGCATGATGTTAATGTTATCAGGTAACGTTTTTGGCTACAGAATGAGCAATTATGACGTTGTTTTCGTTGGAAGGAACTTGTTTCCGTGACGTCATTCCACTAACGTAATTCGGTAACGTCATGTGACGCCGGTCGATCAATGAAACGTCAGTTTTCGAGTTGTTGTAACCCGGATATTCGTATCAGATCAATACCTGATACAACAATATGTTATCAGTCAGTACGTATTCGGCCAATACAACGCTCGTTACCTGATAAATAACAATAGTCGTATCCTACATCGATTAGATACGTACTGCATACATTGCTCGTCCGGTTGACGGATTCAGAAATGTGGCCGTGACTGGAGAAGTAGGTCTTATGGGATGTGTGACTAGCGTAGCCCCTGACAAAATAGCTCACTCATGTAGTGTGATAGCGGTTCAGATTGTACGTACGGTTGACGACGGATTCAGAAATGTGGCTGTGCCTGGAGAAATGGGTCTTATGGTATGTGTGACCAGCATAGCCCCTGATCAAATAGCTCACTCACGTAGTCTGATAACGGTCCAGATTACTTGTTACAAACATGACTGGTGTGTCTGTCATGCATGTAATGGCGAACAGTGCATATTCTGAACAGACTGTATTAATGTACAGATTAATCTGGATGTACACTGGTAGCAAAATCCATAGCCTCATTTCTCCAGTCACAGTTCACTATGACATTTCTTGGTTGAACGTAACGACGTCACGTGAGGTTACGTCAGTGAAATTACACAACGTAAACATAACAGCGTGCACCGAAATCTAAGTCATATTTGCTCATTCAGTTTTATATAACAGTTGCCTGATATATAATAATGCCTGGTAGCATCTTTTGATATCAGGGTGCCGTTTCACTAAACTTCGTAAGACTAAAATGTTCGTAAGTGCAAATCTGTAAAGTTCACATCAACAATGTTTTCTTGTAATCGATTATTTGATTTACATTTATCGAGCATAGGCAATAATGTAAATCCATCAGTAGAAATTTCCAGACTATCCTAAATTAAAACTGGATATAATAAGACACTATACTGGTATTCTGTAAATGCCATTATCAAACCGGTGAAAAACGCGTTGTACATATGGATGATCAAACTAACAACAATCCACTCATTATGTTCAGCAACATTTGTCGAACACTGTGTGCAGTATTACACGGTTTCATGCATACAGTGGGTGCATTATTACACATGGTTCATTATTACACACCTTCAATCGTACAGTGGATCCATTGATGCATGTGTTCATTCATACATATGGGTTCATTATTACAAGTATTCAGGCATACAGTGTGTGCATCATTACACGTGTTCATGTATACAGTGTGAGCATCATTACACGTGTTCAGTCGTACATTGTGTTTATTATTACACATCGTCAGTCGTACAGTGGATCCATTGTTGCATGTGTTCATTCATACAATGTGTGCAATATTACACATGATTAATCGTGCAGTGGGTTCCACATTATATTTGTTCGGTCGTACAGTGGGTGAAGTATTAACCATGCTCATTTGAACAATTGGTGCATTATTACACGTGTCTATTCATACAGTGGGTTCCTTATTACATGTTCAGTCGTGAGTATTATTACACAGGTGCAGTCATACACTATGTGCATTATTACACGTGTTCAGCCGTACATTGTGTTCATTATTACACGTGTTCAGTCATACAGTGTGTGTATTATTCCATTTGTTCAGCCGTATAATGTGACCATTATTCCACATGTTCAGTCATACAGTGTGTCCATCATCATACGTGTTCAGCCGTACAGTGTGTTCTATATTCCAGACGTTCAGTCATACAGTGTGTGCATTGTATTATCATACACGTGTGTTAATTTTATCCCCCGGACTTCGACTTCGTCGCGGAATACAATGGATTTGACACCGTTCCGCGTCCTCGTCCGCGTCCGCGTCCGCTGCAGACACTTCTTGTCCGGAGCATAACTCGAACACCCTTTGGACTATTTTCATGAAACTTTACACATGCATAGACCACGACCCGAAGGTGTGTCGCGCATAAGAATGACAACTCTTTCATAGCTAAATTTTTAGTTATCTCCCTTTTTTGTTTCTCGCACTGATTTCGTGTCCGGAGCATAACTCGACCACCATTTGGAATATATTCATGAAACATCACACATGCATAGACCACGACAAAAAAGGTGTGTCGCACACAAGAATGACAACTCTTGCATAGCTAATTTTTTTGCACACAAGATGACAACTCTTGCAATAGCTAATTTTTTAGCTATCTACTTTTTTTTGTTTCGCGCACTGATTGAGCATAACTCGACCACCCTTTGGAATATTTTCATGAAACTTCACACATGCATAGACCACTACCAGAAGGTGAGTCGCGCACATGAATGACATCTCTTGCTTAGCTAATTTTTTATGTATCTCCCATTTTTGTTTCGCGCACTCTACAAACTGGACAATAATGCATGAAGACCCGTTTTCTCGTGTGCTCTGTACACCTTACCTGTAGAGAGAACAATCTCCGGTTGTACAATAGTGACTGTGAGAACAATTCACCTGTGCATGTGCTAGCATGTGCAAATGTCCAGACTGACCACTAACTGACCACTAACTTAGTACAGGTAATTTATATAGGTAAATTATTTATTACATTTCCGTAAATTGTGTTGATAATATTGTGGCAATATGTGGACCTGTGCAGATATGATATGTAGATAAATATAGGACTATTAAAAACAATTCTTGGCTCCAGTAGCGAGCATTATTATTTTTAATTTTTAAACTCTTTTTTTCCATTTTTTTTTCAGATTCTTTTTCAATTTTTTTCTGGTAGCATAAGGTCGTAAGTGCTATATACAGACTATTATCATATAATAAAACAATTATTGACTAGTGAGCCATAAAATATAATCTGATATTGTATGGCTCACTAGTCAATAATTGTATAATATGTCCCGGCCAGTGAAAATTGCTTTCGGGCCCAGGCTCGAGGTCAAGGCGGGACAAGGCAAGGCATTTGATTCCGCGGAATTTTTGTTTACTTATCTCCCTTTGTTGTTTCATGCACTGATTTCGTGTCCGGAGCATAACTCGAACACCCTTTGGAATATTTTAATGAAACTTCACACATGCATAGACCACGACCCAAAGGTGTGTCACGCAAGAATGACAACTCTTGCATCACTAATATTTTAGTTATCTCCCTTTGTTTTTCCGCATACTGATTTTGTCTCCGGAGCATAACTTGAACATCTTTTTTTCAAACTACTTGTGTATCTGGGAGGGGGATATATATGTGCTTGTCGACAAGCGTCCATTTCTAGTTATTACACACGTTCAGCAATACAGTGTGTGTATTATTACACATGTTAAGCAGTATAATGGGTTCATTGTTACACGTGTTCAGTCATACTGTGTGTGCATCATTACACGTGTTAAGTCATACATTGT
Organism: Conchocele bisecta; assembly: GCA_029237695.1. Lineage (NCBI taxonomy): Eukaryota > Metazoa > Mollusca > Bivalvia > Lucinida > Thyasiridae > Conchocele > Conchocele bisecta. The sequence continues at coordinate 86,475,916 of CM055276.1, read as the reverse complement.
GTTAGTTAGTTATAAAACATGATCAGTGAAACAGCTTGTGCATCATTACACGTGTTCAGTCATAAAGTGTGTGCATATTTACACGTGCTCAGTCATAAAGTGTGTGCGTTATCACACATGTTCAGTCATACAGTGTGAGCATTATTACACGTGTTCAGTCATACAGTGTGTGTATCATTACACGTATCCAGTCATACAGTGTGTGTATCATTACACGTGTTCAGTCATACAGTGTGTGCATTATTACACATGTTGAGTCATACAGTGTGTACATTATTACATGTGTTCAGTCATACAGTGTGTGCATTATTACACGTCTACAGTAATACAGTGTGTGCATCATTACACGTGTTCAGTCATACAGTGTGTGCATTATTACACATGTTCAGTCATACAGTGTGTGCATTATTACACGTCTTGAGTCATACAGTGTGTGCATTATTACACGTGTTCATTCATACAGTGTGCATGATTGTGCATTATTACATTTGTTCAGTCATACAGTGTGTCATTATTACATATGTTCAGTCGTACAGTGTGTGCATTATTACACGTGTTCAGTCATACAGTGTGTGCATTATTACACGTCTTCAGTAATACAGTGTGTGCATCATTACACGTGTTCAGTCATACAGTGTTTGCATTATTACACATGTTCAGTCATACAGTGTGTGCATTATTACATGCGTTCATTCATACAGTGTGCATGTTTGTGCATTATTACATTTGTTCAGTCGTACAGTGTGTGCATTATTACACGTGTTCAGTCATACAGTATGTGCATTATTACACATGTTCAGTCATAAAGTGTGTCATTATTACACGTGTTGAGTCACAAATTTTATTAATTATTACACGTGTTCAGTCATACAGTGTGTACATTATTACATGTGTTCAGTCATATAATGTGTGCATTATTACACGTGGTTCAGTCATACATTGGGTGCATTATTACACATTTTCAGTCGTACACTGGGTGAATTATTACACATGTTCAGTCGTACGCTGTGTGCATTATTACACATGTTCAGTCGTACACTGGGTGCATTATTACACATGTTGAGTCTTACACTGGGTACATTATTACATGTGTTCAGTCATACAGTTTGTGCATTATTACACGTCTTAAGTCAAGCAATGTGTTCATTATTACATGTTTAGTCATACACTGTGCATTATTATACATGTTCAGTCATATAGTGTGTGTATTATTACACGTGTTCAGTCATACACTGGGTGCATTATTACACATGTTGAGTCTTACAACGTGTGCTTCATTACACATGTTCAGTCGTACACTGGATGCATATTACACGTGTTCAGTATTACACTGGATGCATTATTACATGTGTTCAGTCATACAGTTTATGCATTATTACACGTGTTCAGTCATACAGTGTGTTCATTATTACATGTTTTCAGTCATTCATTGTGCATTATTATACTTGTTCAGTCATACAGTGTGTGCATTAGTACACGTGTTCAGTCATAAACTGGGTGCATTATTACACATGTTCAGTCATACACTGAGTGTATTATTACACATGTTCAGTTATACACTAGGTGCAGTATTACTCATGTTCAGTCGTACACTGGGTGCATTATTACACATGTTCAGTTGTACACTGGGTGTATTATTACACATGTTCATTCGTACACTAGGCGCAGTATTACACATGTTCAGTCGTACACTGGGTGCATTATTACACATTTTCAGTCGTACACTGGGTGCATTATTACACATGATCAGTCATACAGTGTGTGCATTATTACACGTGTTCAGTCATACACTGGGTGCATTATTACACATGTTCAGTCATGTACTGGGTGCATTATTACACATGTTCAGTCGTACACTGGGTGCATTATTGCAAATGTTTAGTCGTTCCCTGTGTGCATTGTTACACATGTTGAATCGTACACTGGGTGCATCATTAAACGTGTCCAGTCTTACTCTGGGTGCATTATTACACGTGTTCAGTTATTTAATGTGTGTTCATTATTACATGTGTTCAGCCATACATTGTGCATTATTATACATGTTCAGTCATATAGTGTGTGCATTTGTACACGTGTTCAGTCATAAACTGGGTGAATTATTACACATGTCCAGTCGTACATTGGGTGTATTATTACACATGTTCATTCGTAGGCGCAGTATTACACATGTTCAGTCGTATACTTGGTGCATTATTACACATGTTCAGTCATACACTGGGTGCATTATTACACATGTTCAATCGTACACTGGATGCATTATTACACATGTTCAGTCATATATTGCGTGCATTCTTACACGTGTTCAGTCATACACTGGGTGCATTATTACACATGTTCAGTCGTACACTAGGCGCAGTATTACACATGTTCAGTCGTACACAGGGTGTATTATTACACATGTTCATTCGTACACTAGGCGCAGTATTACACATGTTCAGTCGTACACTGGGTGTATTATTACACAACACATGTTCAGTCGTACACTGTGTGCATTATTACACATGTTCAGTCATATATTGTGTGCATTCTTACACGTGTTCAGTCATGCACTGGGTGCATTATTATACATGTTCAGTCGTATACTGGGTGCATTATTACACACGTTTAGTCGTACACTTGGTGCATTATTACACATGGTGCATTATTACACGTGTCCAGACGTACAGTCGGTGTATTGTTATTCATGTTCAGTCATACAGTGGGCGCACGTCACTTGAAACATTTGATTCCGGCCGGAGTGCAGCACCAGGTTTGGAATCTCTTCATTTTGATTGTGTGACAGCCAGCAATAACACCCCCTCACCCCATTATGGATATGATATATGTATTATATCCGGATTCAGCCGCCTATTATCTATCAAACCTTGTTGTCTGCGCTCAAAAAGCCGCTGGGTTAACAAACAAATGTCGGTAATTTTTCAAGATAGCCGCCGAACATTAGGATATTGTTTTATTAAGGACTATTAACTTTCATTCTGGTCAATATTAACCGTATAAATTGCAATAAAATGTAATGTAAAATGAGTTAGAATGCTTCCTACATTTAATTGCATCAGCAAATGACAATAATTTCAAAATGGATGCCGAAATAGGCTGTTTTACAACATTTTGTTCGCGAATCGTGTACGATTGCAGGAATTCATAACGTTGAAATACGTATGAACTGATTGCCCTCATAAATAAATATAAAATACAGGAGATAGTGATGCAAAATCCTTCCAAAAGTGTTAAAACAGTCAACATGGCTGCCAAACTGTTCTTGTTTTGTTCTATTCTTTAATCTATGGAGATGTTATAAACAGCATTTCACTGATATAGTACATGTATCCATACCAGTTCGATATACAAATCAAATAATTTGATAAAATATACATATCAAGTTATACAATGCTGTAATAATATTTTCAAAATGGCCGCCAATTTGATCAGATGTTTAATGATATTGACGATGAAGCTGCAGATTTCAGTAATTAAACAACACAAACAGTGTTATGTATAGAGTGTGATATTCTGTTTATCTGCTATCATGATGATCATTGGCCAAGATAGTATGTAGTATGGTATGATGAAAGACATGGGTATGTTTATTGCTAATATACATGGCTTTTTCTCATATAAAGGATCCCACATATGTATGCACATGGGTCAATAATTTAAATTAACCCTTGTTCATGAGTTGCAAACATTGCAAAATAAATACAATAATAGTAACTGTCATGCAGTTACTGATGGATACAGTTCTACATTAAACACTACATGTGCTGCATTTAATCTTCTGATTAAACAGTATTAAATCTAATACACACAAAACATAATCATGTACAGTGGCATCATGACAGTCAGTTTTAAGATGACCATCAACATAGCCGTGTTTGCAATTAGGAGATGTGATATTTACGGATCTATATATACATTTTAATACAACTTTAATTTCTTAAGATAGTTGGCAATGCCCTTAGCCCGAGAATGTCCCGCATCTTGCGATGACACCAAAAAGAGCCAGTAACATACACAACCTGTGGTACAATGTGACACAAAACGCCTTCCAGAAATCTTATTCTGACCGCCCATGTAATGGAGCAATATACCTACATGCACCTAATGGATAAATATAAAAATATACCGGTATGTATGGTGTATGGCCTTACACTGGTATAACGGCCATACACATTGGAACACACACGTTCTCGGTTACACGTAGTGTATTTCAGTAGCGATATGGCTTACCGAGATGCAGATATTTTCATTTCGTCTCTGGCTATGTCAGCAAATTATGCATTTTGACACAATACATGACAATATACATGATGTTACAAGTACATGTGCCAACTATGCATTTGAATCCTGTTCCTGCTGATGACTCAGAATTGGTTGAGGGAATATTATTGTAATGCACAATAGTGTGTACATTATGTGGAACCGGGATACATATATCCCAGTTTCATCGGTTTTACTACCTATGTTTTTATTTTTTTATGTCAAACAAACTTGTCATCTTGAAAGCGTACAAATAATGTATTTGTCCAGTTTAATTCCAGCTTAGATTGCTCGCATTATTAACAGCTATCTTAATTGTGTGTGTTTCAGTGTTTACTACGTCATACATGAAGAAATATGTTCTACAAATCATTAATCCAGCATAGTAGAAAAGGCATATGTTCTATATCCAATGTGAAATTAGTACCTACGACCTATACTATTGACAGTAATAATTATATTTATTTATTTATTTTACTTACAGGTGTTTAAAGGCCTCTCATCAGCTGAGAGTAATATAATTATATGTATCTGAGACGTTCGTATTGCAATACACAAAAGATAATCATGGTAATTTCCATGGTTTCATAAATATGAAATGGACATGTAGAGAGACAAACAGACATGCATTATGTATCTGAATTGTGCGTGGATAACTAATATACATATATTAGTAGCTGCACGTTCATATGAACCTTTCATAACTATCTGGCAGCGTATAACGTAAGAAAAATAGTACATGTAAAATGGGCATTGCAAATTCAGTGGGTGAGGAATAGCAAAAACTACCATTGCATCATCTGCCGTAGACATTATGTAATCAGAATATGGGCATTGATACAATTAATAGACACCGAGAGAGATTTACATAATGAGACACATATTGTAGTTGTTACCTTCACTAAGTAAATGCGAAGCCGACGGACTGACGGATGAAAACTTGTATCTGATGTGCATGTCGCGTGTGCACGGGTAGATATTAGGAGTGCCTGAGTAGTTGCATATGCATGTAAAACATTTATAAATAAATGACCGTGCATAACATAAATAAAATGCATTCAATGTAAAATTTCCATTGTAAAAAATGTGGGTGGGAAATGATGAAAAATACTTTGTATTTAACAGTGTATCATCATCAACTGCAGACATCAGATAATCTGCATATATGCAATACTAGGTACCATTGACATAGAGAAATGAGAAAAGTACCCTGCTTTTATTATGGAGTCATTAAGATAGATATTTTTCCATTGAAACCCAGTGGGTGGGGTAATAAACCTTGCAAAATTATTCATCTGAATTATAAGATATTATTTATATGAAATTTATTCCATTATATAGTTATGAACACATCTGAAAACGTACAAAATTGTCACATTAGTTGTTTTAAATGATGAAAAAACAGTCGACTGTCAATGAACAATTGCGAAAAATCCGAAGGTGGTATCCTTCAAAATGGTGCCAAACATCCATCCAACGAGGGGGGAGAGGGGTTGGGGTTGAGGGGGGGGGAAGGTGTTCCCCAATTATCGCTGTCGGCCTATAACGTCAGCGCAATGTAAGAATACGTACATGTAATAATAGTGACGCAGTCAGCCAATCGCATTTGCTCCAGGTGTTTTAGCACCTGTCATATCCACTGGTGCTGCACAATAGCGAACATTGTAGAACGGTTCAAATATAATTCTAGTTACAGGTGGCCGCGCTGTTCCATGCTTCTGTTTCCAGCCTAAATATATAACATATACATGTACCTCGCTTGCAGTGGTGTCCGGTCAAGACAGGTTCCGCGCACATACCTAATTTATAATGTTATCCTGTCTAGAGAGGTTCCGCATATATACCTCATGTATAGTGGTGTCCGGTTTAGAGAGGTTCTGCACATACACGTAGTTTACAGTGGTGTCCGGTTTAGAGAGGTTCCGCACACATAACTAGTTTGCAGTGATGTCCGGTCTACAGAGGTTCCGCAAACATACCAAGTTTACAGTGCTGTCCATTTTAGAGAGGTTCAGCACATACACGTAGTGTACAGTGGTGTCCGGTCTAGAGTGGTTCCGTACACGACATACCTACTTTATTGTGGCATCCGTTTTAGAGAGGTATCGCACATATACCTAGCTTATATTGGTGGCCGTCTAGAGAGGTTTCGAAAACATACCTAGTTTACAGTGCTGTCCCATTTAGAGAGTTTCGCACATATACCTACATGTAGCTTACAGTTCTGTCCGGTCTATAGAGGTTCCGCACACATGCCTAGTTTACAGTTATGTCCGGTTGAGAGAGGTTCCGCACATGTACTTAGCTTACAGTGGCATCCCGTCTACAGAGGTTCCGCAAACATACCTAGTTTACAGTGCTATCCCGTTTGGAGAGGTTCCGCACATACACGTTGTTTACAGTGGTGTCCGGTGAAGATAGGTTCCCCACACATACATAGCTTGCATTAGTGTCCCGTCTAGAGATGTTGCACACACATGCCTAGCTGGCAGTGGTGTCCGGTCTGGACAGTGCCGTCCGGTTTAGAGGGGTTTCGCACATACATCTAGTTTACAATGGGGTGTCCGGTTTAGATAGATTACGCACATATACATACTGGTCTAGAGAGGTTCCGCACACATGACTAGCTTGCAGTGGTGTCCGATTTAGAGAGCTTCCGCACATATATCTAGCTTGCATTGGTGTCCGGTCTAGAGAGATTACAAACACATACATAGCTTACAGTGCTGTTCGGTTCAAAGGGGTTCCGCAATTATGCCAAGTTTACAGTGGTGTCCGCTGTGGAGAAGTTACGCCCCTGTACTTACATATGTAGTTTACACAATACCAGACACATCTCACTGCCCACTGCTGTTTACTGCTAGCACTGCTGCTTACTGCTAGCAGTGAAACACACCTCACTGCTCACTGCCGCTTACTGCTACTTACTGCTCACTGCTAAGTTCACACCGATAACTTCCTACCGGTGATTTTTGTATATATGGATTTTTAGTTACATAAGGGTTCCTAAGTTTGTAAAAAATCGCGTTGCCGTGTTTTTTGCCGTCATCTTGATATTATGACGGCCATTTAGAAGTTTGAACATGGTATTAATCAATAATACCAATTTGATTTAATGGATAGTGCTTATACCATGCTATAGATATATCACACTTACGAATTTTATTAAAGTCATATACTAGTGATTGTTCCATATATATTGTTGTATCTGTTATGCAATTGTCTGGCCCGAAATGGTATACTGAAAAAACGTGGTCTAATTAATATATCCAAGATGGCCGTCATGCATATATATATTGACACTTGTCAATGGCGGGTTCATGTAGCGGAAAACCCGGCGCTCCCTCCCGCCAGCCCTAAAATTTGGCGAGTAAATATCTTTTGCTCTAAAATGCGTCAGAACGCAGCAAAATGGGGTGTATATATCAAAAATATTCCGGAAGGCATACCGGCGGACCCACCTAGCAGTCTCAAGAGCTCCGCTCGGTCGATGAACAAACGGTGCTAGTTCGAAAATAAAGTAACCTGTTTCAATTAAGAAGCCCCCCCCCCCCCCCCCTAACCTGAAATTCTTGATCCGTCCCTGCTTGTCATTGATATGTGACGACTTTATAGTGTTCATACCTTCGATTCGCAAACTAATTAACTAATTAATACGATTAATACGCACTCACGCACGCACGCACGCACGCACGCACGCACGCACACTCACCCGGCTATTCTACTTTAATGGCTGAAGATATATTTGTTTGATGTAGGTATGCAGTGCTGATATTGTGTTCCCATTTACGGGATTTACCCCTGTTGACCGGTGTCTAGAATGTTGACAGGCCGTTAAACACAATTAATCAATCAATATATCTTCATAGTTTTCTAGCCAGTCCAAGCAAGTCTAATGTTACATAATGTTTATGTATGTTTTATTTGCTCTTGGGTGTACCGTAAAGTCATGCGTCAGATTTATGCAGATACATGTTATGCGGCATTGCATATTGCAGCAAACGCAGTATGAGTACTATTTGATTCAATCATCACTCTAGACAGGGGATACATATATGAGCAATGATTACATTAATATGATACATGGGATTAATTATGTGGTGGTATGCATATGTCATACCAGTTCCTGCTAATGTCAAAATGTGGAATGTGCAACTTGTTAGCATGTGAATCCTGCATTTCGTATATGTCCGTTAACTTATTATTGATATGGTAAATACGACCATAATGCGTTTAATAGTGTAGGGGTTAGGGTTCGCCAATCTCTCTGGTGAAAATGATAAGTGTTCAATTGAAGTAATTATGTAGATTATTTGAACACTTGGCATAATACCCTCACTTATATCCAACGCATTGGTCAACACCTGGAATCGTCTTGCATTGAAGATGTTTGTCCAGATGTTGGTGTATATGAAGATGGAGCGATACAGAACAATCTGGACGGAAAAGTTTATAACAGGGCTATCAGGTCATACAAGCTTACATATGAAGCGTTATGGAGAAGCGTGTTGTCTACATTATAATTGGAAGATACAACCATATAAATAAAGGGAGAAGACGTGCTATCAAGTTTCATGTTGAACGACTGTCAATGCGATTGCATTTAGTATAGCGATCTGACAACGTATGTAAAAAAGGATTGGCGTATATTAATAACATAATAGTGTTAAGAGACCGTGTGTACACGTCTAGTGACTATGTTAGACCTACTAGACAGATAAGCTGGTAGTAGGTTGCACATCAGTAAAAGCGTCCACGTACTCGCCTCGTGAACATACAACTTAAGGTAATCTTAGCATGGCAACAACACATGCATACATAACTTATATATATTATTTTTGCGACCATTTTGAATTCAAAGCATAGTTTAGACATATTGCATTTTATGTTTTGGTACAAGGAACTTCTTATTCCAGAACATACGTATATCTGAAAACAATATCTAAAACATATATAACAAGCATTTTGTTACCAGTATCTGCAGAATAATATTATTTAGCGGTCAATTTGAATAGTTCTGTATACTATGGAGGCAATTGATAGTTTTAATATGTATTATTATTGAACTCCAATGTCAAAAACAACGTGATAAACATCTAACATTAATTTGAATGATCCAGTTCAGCCACTATCACCAATATATGAAGATTTACATTAATTTTGCGACCATATTGCATTTGAAGCCATTTGCCGTCCATATTTGATTTTGAGTCGTTCCCTGTCGCACTCAGCATACCCGAATACCTACAAATCGACACATAAAACATTAACATCCATTAACTCTTGACAATTGTGTGAGTTTCCATTAGCTAAAAACCCTGACCTCGGTTTGGGGTCTTTAAGGGTCCCGGTGGACAACTTTGGGCACCTTTTTAAAAAAAACATTTTAAGTATCAGACTGACTGATATTCTTGTACCCACGAGACTTGATGTTGTCCGTTACGTAACGATTGAATTCTAAGAACGGTTGCCGCCTTCCCACATTGTCAGATAAATAAACGAGTCACGTCCTCTAATACTACAGTAAGAAATCGGCTAATTACATCATGATTTGGACGAAATAATTCCATATACATATACTTTTTGTTCACGTGTTTAAACGCGAGAATATTTTGGCAGACACCCACACGGAGACCCACAAGCATAGACGAGTATTAAGACATATGACACTAAGCTGTGCTCCAAAATGCCCTCACCTATAAATTGCCCCTATACGACCATCCTACTAACACTGCAGTTAACGACATGAATATGCGGAATACGATTTCAAGGTACATGGTCACGTGGTTATCACAACAACAACAATGTCTGAAAGTGTTGAAAGCGCGCCCACTCCAAAGTAAGTATTATTTGATATTTTCCTTAATATGCAACGGATTTTTATGAAATATAGCGCAGCAAACGTGTCTTCATGACCTGCATTTGGTGGTCTCGGGACTGCGACACATACTTTTCAGTGGGCACACGACGTCAAATAGACGTCGAACTAACGTCGGTTTCCGACGTCGGATAGACGTCGGATTATGTTCGAAAATGAAAGTTTTTAGACGTCAGAATCCGACGTTAGATAGACGTCTAATTCTGACGTCATTTCAACGTCGGATTCCGACGTCTAAAACACTTTTATTTTAAAATATAATCCAACGTCTATCCGACGTCAGAAAACGACCTTTATCCAACGTCTGGTTCTGACATCAATTCAATGTCGGGTTTTATCGTCTGGAAAACTTTATTTTGCATTGATTACTTGATCTGCAGTTTCACTCTGGATCAACTAATCAATATCCTGGTTTGGTACCTGGTCAGTAATAAACACATATTTTGGCTGGCAAATGTATTTTATTATACTTTCACAAATAGTTTTGCCATAAATGTATGGTACGATTCGTTAGTCGATGGAATCATATAGCCGGGACTTAGTTCACTTTAACCCTTATCCTGCTGCAGACGACAATCATGCGGATGGAAATTTCTGAATATTCGATCATTTCGCGATAAAAACATACCTTGGCATTTCATTAGAATTGTCTCACGAGACAATTCTAATGACATTTCAAGCAATCTTTTCATGGAGAACTGGAACAGTGTCCGCGGATACAAATGCCCCCACTGGTGCATCGATGGTCAACCATAAACGTATCGTCCACTTCCGCCTCGGGTTCCGAGTCCGCGTCGGTTCTACGAATGCATGAATTGTATCCAGAAACGGCGCCGGCGATGTCTTGGGGCGAGCTTGTTTCTGATTCTTTTTCATCTTAGCATCGTGCTTCATTCGTCGCTTCAGCAGTTCTTCGAGAGGATCCTTATTAGAATCCGGTTTACTTTTCACAATTTCTCTCTGCCTGTCGCTGTATCGTCTCAATCGTTTCTTCATCTCGTTCTGCGCTTTACATATTTCCATGGTCGTACTGTCTTTCAGTGTATCCAAGGATGCAAGCGTGATTTCAAACACTCATTGTTCTATAAGATTGGCTCGTTGGGAAGATCGATCGGCTTCAATCTCTTCCATTTCTGTGTTGCTCTCGTATGTGTATGTCTTAGCGTTGTATGAAATATACATAAAACAACACAATTATGAAAGCATACCAATGTTTGCATATCCTTTAGTATTAGCCCTTTCAACCCCTATGTACATGATGTATACCTCCATAAAGCCAACATGTGCAAACAATGTTTATCCATATGAGACGGCTCGTCGTCTCATCAGGATCTGCCGCATTTGCCACTATTATTCATCTAGAATTGTCTTTTGTCATAAATGGAATAGTACAAAAATAGTGTGAAAAAGACAAGGTAGGATAACCAGGGTTGAAATGGTTAATAATAATAATACACTAGTATACGTTAGGCCATCAAAAGTACTTTGTTTCTCAGATATCACCGCGTCTGAATAATCCCTGCGCGTCTAGCATTTTATCGTCATGGAGAATAAAGGCGTACTATAAACTTGCCACATGATCAATAAAAAACACTACCATGAAAAATATGTTAAATCCAATCATGTCTGACCAAAATATTGTGATTTTTCACATCTAAAGAGTTTATCGTAACTTTATATAACACTTTCCTTTTGTTTGAGATGTTCGTCTCTGATTTTTTTCAAGTTGTCAGATGCATATATGCATCTGGCAACTTGAAATAAATTCATACACGAACATCTCAAACACAAAAACAATATAATATATTTAAAAAAGCCGTTCTCCCGCTGCACATTCTGCACACCCCGTGACTGCCAAAGTCCTTATTTTTATGGCATAATGTATATGTTGTAGACCGCTACCGAATACATGTTCGATGAGCGTTACAGCTGCAAATCACGTTTCCTATGAAACTTGTAAATTCGTTCTATAAATAGCCACTCATGTAAGAATGTAATTTCACCAGCAAGAAATATGTGTATAAATCAGCATACTTCCTTTTTACGGAGCCCCGCAGGGGACGTAGATTTTTTTTAATATTAATTCGTTTCCACGAAATAACAATGCTTTCCCTCAATTTAACAATTAAATGTTAAATTGAGAGAACAAATTGTTAATTCGTGGGAACGAATTGCTAAATTGAGGGAACGAATTGTTATTTCGTGGGAACAAATTAACAAAAAAAAAGAATTCTACGTCCCCTGTGTGGCTCCGTACATGTACAGTGTGATGTACAATGCGAATAAACTTTGAGTATATGCGCCATTATCTAAGACGAATAGTTTCACAAAGACAGTATGTAACGATGACAAAATCTATAATTACTATAGCTGTCCTACAAGTTTTGAGAAAACGCGACCGCATAGACCTCCATTAAAAGCACAATTATATGATAATGCATGCAGTTTGTAAATGGTGAATAAAATAGCGACAATATATTAACAACACATGAATAGGAATGTGCGAAGTGAGACGGGGCGAAATAATTTCACGAATTGAAACGTGAATCAACTGATCACGGCGTTGTCATGTATTTTTGTATTAAAAATGTTATTGAAAACATGTTAGCTGACACGCATGCATCAATATACTTACATAAGAAAGTTGATTTCTTCAAGATTACGTCGATCTTTCCCCAAATTCAAATTAAAATCACAAAGAAGAAACGGAAATTGCGGGATAACCTAAATACAATTGGAACACCTCGGGGATTATAGATTAACCAGACCTCCGCTTTGGCGAAAAGATTCGAGATAGTTCCGAATGAGTCAGTTCGGCTGTTTACCAGCGTATTACTGTATCTGTGGCTACCGCTATGCAGTAACGCGGGAACCAGGTCCAGTGACATTTGACACGGACGCTAATAAAGCATACCAGTTGTCTACAATCCGCGCGCGCACGAGAATCTTGACCTAGAATTATGCGACGTTAATGATATTGCACGTACGCCCAGCCCAACCTAAATACATACGCAAACTTAAACGTCTAGGATATAAAATTACATAAGCCTAAACATGTCGCAAATAAAGGTTAAACTGAATTAAGTTGGTGTGGAAATCAGATCAGCTGCTCTTCCATTGGCGTATCTATAGGCTAACGTAGAGATAGATCTGCTGGCAGTGAGTCACCTTTTAGTGTATACCAATCACGACCTGGACCAGACGTCTATTCGACATCGGAAACGGACGTTGATCCGACGTTGTGATTCTGACGTCAACCCGACGTTGTGTTTGTGTCGCGACGAACTACGACTAGCAAACAACGTCAGTACGACGTCGTAATCCGACGTCGTTTCGACGTCGGAGTTTCGACGTCGGCCATGGTTATGGTACTGTATTTCACTACGTCGATATAGAACCATCGTTATGGTACTGTATTTGATTACGTCGATATATAACCATGGTTACGGTAATATCTTTGAATATATCTCTATATAACCATGGTTATGGTACTGTATTTGACTAAGTCTCTTTATAACCATTGTTACGGTACTTTATTTGACTCCGCCGCTATATAACCATGGTTATGGTATTGTATTTGATTACGTCCCTATACAACCAAGGTTATGGTACTGTATTGGACTACATCGCTATATAACCATGGTTATTGTACTGTATTTGAATACATAACCATGGCTATGTTACTGTATTTGAATATGTCGCTATAAAACCATGGTTATGGTACTGTATTTGACTATGTCGCTATATAGCCATGGTTATGGTACTATATTTGACTACGTCGCTATATAACCACGGTTATGGTACTGTATTTGACTATGTCTCTATATAACGTCACGGTAATCTCTTTGACTATGTCACTACGTAACAATGGTTACAGAACAGTATTTGACTATGTCTCTATATAACCATGGTTACGGTACTATCTTTGACTATGTCTGTATAGAACCATCGTTATAATACAGTATTTGACTATGTATATATATAACCATGGTTACGGTACTGTATTTTACTACGTCACTATATAATAATGGCTATGGTACTGTATTTGACTATGTCGCTATGCAACCATGGTTATGTACTGTATTTGACTACGTCGCTATATAACCATGCTTATGCTACTGTATTTACTACGTCGCTATATAACCATGGTTATGGTACCGTATTTGACCATGTCGCTATGTAACCATGGTTATGGTACTGTATTTTACTACGTCGCTATATAACCATGGTTAGGGTATTGTATTTCACTAACTCGTTATATAAACATAGCTATGGTACAGTATTTGACTACGTCGCTATATACCCATGATTATGGTACTGTATTAGACTATGTCGCTATTTAACCATGGTTATGGTACTGTATTTGATTATGTTGCTATATAACCATGGCTACGGTACTGTATTTGACTACGACGCTATATAGTCATGGTAACTAAACAGTATATACTACGTCGCTATATAACCATGGTTATGGTACAGTATTTGACTACGACGCTATTTAACCATGGTTATGGTACTGTATTTTACTACGTCGCTATATAACCATGGCTATGGTACTGTATTTGACTACATCGCTATATACCAATTGTTATGGTACTGTATTAGACTATGCCGTTATATAACCATGGTTATGGGTCTGTATTTGACTATGTTGCTATATAACCATGGTTATGGTACATAATTTGACTATGTCTATATGCAACCATGGTTATGGTAATATATATGACTACGTCACTATTTAACCATGGTAATGGTACTGTATTTGACTACGTCGCTATATAACCATGATTATTATTTTGTATTTTACTACGTCGCTATATAATCATGGTAATGGTACCGTATTTTACCATTTCGCTGTATAACCATGGTTATGGTACTGTATTTGACTACATTGTTATATAGCCATGGTTATGGTACAGTATTTGACTATGTCTCTATATAACCATGGTTATGGTACTGTATATGACTACGTCGCTATATAACCATGGTTATGGTACTGTATTTCACTACGTCGCTATATATCAATGGTTATGGTACTGTATTTGACTACGTCGTTATATAACCATGGTTATGGTACAGTATTTGACTATGTATGTATATAACCATTGTTATGGTACTGTATTTGACTATGTCTCTACATAACCATGGTTACGGTACTCTCTGTGACTACGTCGCTATATAATCATGGTTACTGTACTGTATTTGACTATGTCGCTATATAGCCATGGTTATGGTACTGTATTTGACTACGTCGCTATAGAACCATGGTTATGGTACTGTATTTGACTACGTCGCTATAGAACCATGGTTTTGGTACTTTATTTGACTATGTCGCTATATAACCATTGGTACGGTACTGTATTTGACTACGTCGCTATATAATCATGGTTACTGTACTATATTTTACTGTGTTGCAATATAACCATGGCTATGATACTGTATTTGACTATGTCTCTATATAACCATGGTTATGGTACTCTCTTTAACTATATCTCTCTATCGCCAGATACATAGTCACATTGAGCACCGACAGGACAATAATTGAAATATAATATTTTAGCCAACTTCACCAAATTATCTAAGTATACGTAACATTTATAGCCTGTGCCTCAGCGTTCAATTGGTAATTAATACAAGATTTGGCTGGCTGAACCCAGACAAACAGGTTGTAATTACGATGCAAGCATGAAATGTCATCCATACGCTATATAACGGACTTTCCGGAGATTGGTATTCAGTTTAAAAAGTGCTCACTAGTGCTATACACACGGTTTGGCTGGTTGGAAGGTCGGTCGTCTTGGAGCGCCGTTTGATAGTCTGGGCTGGTAACGACGCCTAACTCTAGTCCTAACCCTAACCCCGCGGGATTTAGGCTAATTTTGAAACAATTCCACTATACGATAAATTGCGTGCTAATAAAATATGATGAGAAACCTACTACATTGTTCGTCTTAGAAATGTTCCAGACAAGGTGCAACTCAGATGGTAATCACAAGAACGTTATACTTGTCTATCTAAGTATTCTTTCAGGGAGTATTATTTACGTTTCCTGAAATGCATTATTTCATAGAGAATTAATTATATTTGATGCTTAAAAGAATTCAGAATTATTATACTGTATTTATTACACAGACATTTTATTTTGTTAGAAAATAGTTTATGTCATTAAATAAAAACTCATTATTGTATGCTTTAATTGAAGATTTTAACCTCAAAGTGTGCTTAGCAAGATAAGTGCACTTAGCGATTTTTGTGAAATCGGCTACTAGTGCCAGACAACCGTGAGTACTAACACGAATAGCCAGTGTTCCAGATACGATGCGTATTGGCATATTTATAACTTACATTAGCAAGGTACGCATTGATTATCAAAAATGGGAGTACAACATACACACAGCAATGTGAAAATACGTATTGATTTTCAAATTGAGTAGTGAAAATACTTTAATAAAGTTGAAAAGTTACTTAGTTGAGCTGCAAAAAGTGCTTTTTGCAGCTCAAATAAGTGAATGTTTAAATTTGTTGTATTTTTGTATTATGTGTTCCCTATTTTAGAAAGAAGAAAATCAATAATACATTTGTAAAAGTGAAATACGCATTGGAATTTAAATCTTGGGGCATAATACTCTTTAGATACAAAACTTATCTGGAGCTCTGAATAGATGAATACGCATTTGATGTACATATGAATGTATTCAACCATAACTGATTGGCAGCGGCGGATAAATGTATTCCATGCCAGATAAATCGACCGGCAGATCGATCCCTGCAATTCGACAAAGTCTACAATGGTCAGTCTAATACCCGGCTCCAATAATTAAATCTCTGTGTAATTCCTGCCGTTGGGGACACTCTTTGGAATGGAAACGAAAGTACCAGCAGACTTGTGGACATAAACAATTTATTGTATACACATTCTTGGAATTTACGAAGAAACGCACGCAACAATGACCGAATACACGTTCAATGTACACAATGGCCCAACTGAAACACGTCTGTTTGCCATAAATAATAGTTCAATTGAGAATCAGGGAGCCGCTTCACTGAACTTCGTATGACTAATATGTTTGTAAGTGCAAACATATATTTGTCTGTACATTTCATATCAACAATGTATTCTTGTAAACGATTATTGGATTTACATTTATTGAGCATAGGCTGCATATGCAGCCGATGCTCAATAAATGTAGATCAATCTAATGAAATTTCCAGATGATCCTAAATTGGCATTTACGAACATCATGGTCGTACGAAGTTTAGTGAAACTGGCCAAATTGATTTGCTACTCTACACGGAAAGGCTGTATGGCACTATAGCCCCGCTACCATTGCTACAGACAGGACATTGTTGTTGCATAGCATCGGCTTTCGCATTGTATAAATACAATGTATTGAGATTCATAGCACCACGGTGGATGATCACGTGGTATATTGTGCTGGTTTTGTGTAATGGCGATGCCCGTGATTTGTGAGGTAAATCTTGTTTTTCATCAATACAACTGTGAATTATTCCGTTGAATGATTGACATATTTCATCAAAACTCGCCTTAGCCTCGTTTCTTATGAACTCAGTAAATAAAATTCGTTTAATAAATACGATACCAATAAATGAGCTAGGTAACCGTATTGATAGAAAAAAAACACATGTTCTATCACACCACCTGCTGCCTAATATGTTGTTGGTAAAAATCAGAGATATTTTATTTCTGTAAGCCAGCTGGGTAACAACGTCAATAAGTCCCGTCTTGTATTGGAGAGTCACCTATGTGACCCACTGACTCCCAAACCCCGACCACCACCATCACAAACACCACGCCCCTAGACCACTGAATAAATGCGTGTAACCAAATACATTGGAACCTCTCTAAACCGGACACTAAGAAAACACCTGTATTCTTATTTTTGATGAGTTTCTAGTCATTTATACCAGGTGATAATGTATGTTCGTGATCTCACAACATACATCTATGGTTCAGTATGATCAAATGTCTGATTTAAAATAGGACTTCTGTAAACTGACACCCTGGGGAGCTCTTTAAATCGGACACCCTGGGAGGTCATCAGGGTGTCCGATTTAGAGATATTTCACCCTCAGGGTGTCCGATTTAGATATATCACTGTAAATCAGGCCTATGAAAATTCTAAAATATATTTGTGTGCTTTGCGATCATGAACAGACAGTATCAGCTGAGATAAATGACCAAGAAACCCATCAAAATAAGATCGCATTTGTTTTATTGGTGTACGGTTTATGGAGTACCACTGGATTCGGACACATCAGGCTGTGTGACTTTTCTAGCTGAGTATTTGTTGGTCTGTGTGTCTTCTCCGGATACTTCGGTTTCCTCCCACAATACGGACCAGCATTATCAATGTAAAATACTGTTCAATCTTATAGCTGACTATGAGTTACACTGATGTGCAGAAGCTCTGCATTCGTAGTCGTGTCGTGACAGGTGACCTAACTACCCTCATCCCCACCTCAACCCCCACCCCACCCCACCCCACCCCACCCCAAACGACTATGGATATGCGAGTAACGAACTGCTTTTGTATTGAGATCTGCATTAGGTTTATGGCTGTTCCAGCTGAGTACGAGCTATACTGATAAGAAGTTCTTCAATCGTAGTTTTGTCCTGACCGGCGACATATATGTAATTATGTTGCCATATGTGTATGCAATTATACAACCCATCAGTGAAATGACAGTCGCTGATAATGGCAGTGAAAAGTATGGTGGGCGTCTACATTAGACTATATATCAACACTATTCATTCCTATGTCACGTGCATTGATGCAATACTTATTATATGGTTAGTCACGGGGTTATTATATATTAATCTCGTACGGTAGGTCATTGGCGCATTTCAAACCGACGTCAATTCGCCAATTCTAGAGGATATAAGTAGCTCTATGGGAAGTGATTTTCACGTTCGGTAACCTATTTATAAATGGTTCGTGGCTGTGACTTGAGAAATGGGGTTTGTGGCACCAGTGTAGACACAGATCAACCTCCGCAAACGCGCAGTCAGATTAGGGTCTGTACTGTGTATCAATCAGTCTGCTTTGCCATAAACAATAAGTATTCTTATCATGAGGGCAGCAACAGTCCATGAGCTAGACTTACTATATAAGCCATAAGCCCATTTCTCCAGTCCCGGTCGCATATTGCAGTTGACATGAGCTAGACTCACCATATATTCCATAAGCCCCATTTCTCCAGTCCAGGTCAAATATTGTAGTTGACATGAGCTGCCATTTGAGACAAGCCATGTGATTGTGTACCTGTAGGAACATTTTCATGTATTTTTTTACAAAATATACGATATTTTCCGTAAATGACGTCGAAATTTGACAAAAGTTTCATAGCAAATTTGCTATGAAAATTTCGTCACCTTTCGTCATCTTTCAGAAAATATCACCGTTTCTGGAAATATATTTCATGAAAAATGTTCTTAGGTACAAAATCACATGGCTTGTCTCATTTATGGAAAGGTTCCCATGTCCATGATGTCTGCAGCTATTTCCAGGATGTATTTGTCACAGGGCGAGAACAAATGTGAACCGGACCAGGTCTCGAACCCGGGACCTCTGCATTGTCGTACAATCGCTCTTAACGAACTAACCGGGTACAAAAAAAATCACCTTAGCATTAGTCCCCGAATTACCGATGTTATATGTTACTATTTTTAGGTATCTCCATTTTATTTACCTATTTTTAGAAGCGCTGTCGGTCGCCATTTTTGTGGACATGTTTATTCGCCGAAAGTCGTGTACTTATTATGTGGTAAAAAACGGAACTTTTATAAACGGTTTATAATTCATATTTCATAATACCTGTTTTCATGGTAAACGTATGAAATTAAAGGTATGTTTCTATGCTCCAATTTGGTATATAATATGTATGTCTACGACGGGTGTAATTAATGCACCCAACACCAGATCAATATTGCTATAAAGGCTGCCAATGGTGGCATCATCAGCGTAGGGCAGGCACACTTTCCTACTTTTTTTCTGTCGATACAGTATCAATTCTTTCAGATTCTACACCGTGGTTGATATCGGAGCACTGCTCACCTTGACTGGATAACTTGAGCATATGGGCTTTGCGACCAGTGTGGATCCAGATCAGCTTGTGAATCCGCACAGTCTGATCAGCATCCGCACCATTCGCCATTCTGTAAATGAAACACCCATCATATATGTACTTGCAACAAGCAATATGAAACGCTAATAGGCTCCAGGCGTGTGACATTTGATCAGGAGCAGCAGTGGTCGCAAATCCAATAAGCCCCATTTATTCAGTCACAGTGACATACATCACGATACGTAACTCACTACATGTATGAGGAACGAGGATGTGTACATCTTGTCCCGGTCTGCTCAGTCAGCCGAGTGACGGTAGGTAAACCAGGGGTGGCCGGTTCGAATTCGAACTCGTGCTCATCTGTTTCGGCTGGTGACATATGAGACAATTACCTGAATGAACAAAGCTGCATGTAGTATTTTTTGTTGCGTTTGTACGTAATACCACCTGTCGTATAATTGAGACTCCGGTGGATAAAACGTGCATTAAGCCGTTGATGCGCAGTCTGATGAGGGATGACACAATTCACCATTCCGTCACAGACATCGGTGCATAATCATGTTCATGTATACTCCCACGCCTGTCGCATGTGCTCACGCTGCAAGTCCGGTCGGACATAATATTGTATACAAGTATATTGTATATGGCATCCGTCGTTCATGTATATATAGTCATGTCTCACAAACCTACGTTTCCAAATCGTATTAACGAGCATTATACCTGTATAATGTAATGAGTTTGGCATGTTACTGTGTTAATTTATGTTTTAATGAGATATTAGCAGCAGCTGCATATATACATGATTGTGCTCGTTCGCTACATGTTCACATCGCTTCATGATGTATATGGTCGAATATGGCAATCATAGTTGAAGTGAAAGTGACCATGTGGATGAAATGTGAGCAATTATATTGTTCAAACTTGGTAACAGTTTTTGTATCGGTTTTCTAAACATACCCTATAATGGGTAACCTGTCTTTAAAAAGTTATAACAAGGGGATTGATTGGCTTAAGTTAATAAATTGTGGTCAGGAAAAGTTCAATACACTATGGTCTGAGACGGTTTACAACTCCATTTACACAGCTTTCTGGTAGTCATCACAGTTATGAAGCTGGTAACTTCCCCGGCATGAGGTTATGTGGCCTAGGGGTTAGTACACTAGACTTCCAATTTGGAGGGTGTGGGTTCATACCTCGCATATGGCATCAAAATACTTGCATGGTATTTCCATCACACTGGTATGTCGCTTGAGACTTTAAACTGTTGTGAACTCTCTATATGACCTTAGCTTTTGCTGTGACGTTAAATCTATTCACTTTCACTTTCGGTTCAAGAGTAACCGTTCAATGTCAAATGAAAGTTATATAAAATGCAGGAGTATCGTAATGTAACGAACATACATAAACACAGAATCTGCACTTTCCATATGAAAGACAGAGATTAATTTATTTTACAAGTCTCTGGCAAGATGGGAATTTTTCATGACAATCATGTACATCAAATGGAAATGAGTATTATTGATATGTACAGACGATTAATGTTATACTTATTTCATGTACAATAGCAATACGTGTGTACCGGTAACGTCTAATACTATATATTAAATGCTTTCATAAGCTCATTATCGAGTCGTGATACACCCCTCAGGTATTATTTCACCATTATTACAAGTCTTTTTCAGACAAATATCATGTACTTAAGTTCCTTTTAGACAAGTTCTTTTCAGAAATAAGTGCTTATCAGAATATGACAATCTTTTCCAGAAGTCCAAACGTTTTTTTCGAAAAAAATGTATTTCAAGAAAAAAGTCCTTTTCGGAAATCAGAATAAAAGTAATTCGTCCATTATTCATACTGGTAATGCGTATGACCGGGATATGAGCACTGAGGGACTTCCATTAAGGAAGGAAAAACACATGATAGTAGTAGTTGATTCCAGGCAGATCGGCCGCCACAGAATTACTTCTAAAAACTCCTTTTCAGAAAAAAAATCCTTTTCGTATTCTAGTCATACCGGTAATGCGCATGACCGGGATATAACCAATTGAGCACTTCCACAAAAGGAAAAAAACATGAAAATAGTACACCAATCCTTTCCAAAGATCATTAATTAATGATAACATTATTTTCAGAAAAAAATGTCCTTTTCGTATTCTAACCATACCGGTAATGCGCAAGGAATGGAAATAAGAGACGAATCTTTTCCAGAAGTCCGCTTTCGAAGAATTTCATTTTCATAAAAAAAATCCTTTTCAAAAGAAAAGTTATTTTCGTATTCTAGTCACACCGGTAATGCACATGACCGGGATATGACCACTGGGGAACTTCCACTAGGTAAAAAGTGAAACTAGTAGACGAATCCAGGCGGCCTTCGGTCGCCACTGAATTCCGTCTATAAACCATGATACTAGTCGATGATTCAAGACGGAATCACATTTCACAATGTTCACCCAACTGGTCCATGTTCCCTTTACGGATAGCACACATGTATACATGTGTCATATACGTGTAGTTGTGACTGCAGACTTCGTTTATGGGTTTGCGACCCTTGTAGGTCTAGTTTAGTCTGTGCACAGTCTGATCAGGAGCTGCACTGTTCGCCATTATATCAATGAAACACCCGCCATGTTCCAAACAAGCAATATATACAGTTATCGCGATACAGCAGTGTCCTGTTTGCTCAATATATACACTACTGTCAGTTTCACGAAACCTGTCCAAATTTTACGGATATATAAACAATGCAAACACATTAGTTCTTTCAATAATATTAAATTTTATCAAAATTAGTAGTATATAGGAGTCAAAAGGATACCACCTCCCAATTGTGGATGCAAATTGCACACATACATCCTCTTTTGAGCCAACATACACGTGGAAAAGCAGGTGAATTTTTATCTCCAAAATATGAGAAAATATGACATACGAGAATGGAAAGGTCGAGACATCCACTATTGGGACGAAGACATCCATAATTGGGACGAGAGTTATCCACAATTGGGACGAGAGTATCCACAATTGGGGGTGGTACAAAAGACGACGTTTCGCCCAATTGGGGTGGGGTGGTAGTACAAAAGACGATGTTTGAGCCCGATCGTGGATACTATCGTCCCAATTGTGGATAACTGTCGTCCCATTTATGGATTCTAGACGTCCCAATAGTGGATACATTGCAAAAATCGGCAAAAACATCCACAATTGTGACAAAAACATCCACAATTGTACTACCAACAAAATAAAAAAAAATCACCAAAATATGACAAAATATGACAAATGACAATGAGAATATCCACAATTGGGACGAAGACATCCACAATTGGGACGAGAGTATCTACAATCGGGCGCAAACATCGTCTTTTGTACTAGACGTCCCAATAGTGGATACATTGCAAAATTGCAAAAACATCCACAATTGTGACAAAAACATCCAAAACTGTACTACCAAAATTGAAAAAAAAAATCACCAAAATATGACAAAATATGACAAAATACAATGAGAATATCCACAATTGGGACGAAGACATCCACACAATTGGACGAGAATATCCACAATTGGTCACGATATACACAATTGGGACTGGTAGTACAAAAGACGATGTTTTCGCCCGATAGTGGATGGGGTTCTAGTACATTCTGCACGAGCCACAAATTTTCTGTCATATATATCCACAATTGGGACAAAAACATCCACAATCGTACTACCACCTACCCACACCAAAAATCGACAAAATATGAGAAATATGGCATACGAGAGTGGGAAAAAGGTCGAGACATCCACAAATGGTTGCGAGAAATCCACAATTGGGACGCGAGTATCCACAATTTGGACACGATATATACAATTGGAACTTGTATCATTTTGTCTCCCAAGAGGCAAACAGAAATGATACCACCCATTTGTGTATTTGGACACATTTGGGAAAAGTGTAGAAACAATTTGTTTCCCAAGAGACAAACAGAAACGATACACACATTTGTGTATTTGGACACATTTAGGAAAAGTGTAGAAAAAAAATCGTCTACCAAGAGACAAACAGAAATGATACCACACATTTATGTATTTGGACACATTTGGGAAAGACGGTTCGGAAAAAGAGGTTCGCGTCTACAAGACCTTTTCTCGCAGAGCGTGAACACACGACTCGGCGATTTCTCGTTTTCGTGTTTCTACGGCAAGCGCCTTCTCTAGATCTGCAATCCGGAGTTGTAGCCGCGCGTTTTCGTTTGGGGGGCCATCCGGACACGAGGTGTGGCCGTGCCTAGCTAGGGACCGTGCATGGGAAAAAGTCTTTCCGCAACCATCGCACAAGAAGCACGGCGGACTACACCCATTTTTTCGTTTCTCGTGTCGAGCCAAGTTGTACTTTTTGGCAAAGACTCTACCACTCTTTTCGCATTCCATTTTCCCAATAGTGTTTTGTGTCTAATTGGGCGCAAAACTATTTTGGAAAAGTGTAGAAAAAAATCATCTCCCAAGAGACATCCACAATCGAACGCCTATTTGAAGATATAGGACCCCATTGGAATAGACTACAACTAGCCATGCCATACAAGGAATGCGAGACATGCGGCAAGGGCTTCGACAAGCCCACAAATCTTCGAAGACACATGAGTCGTAAGAACCCGTGCAGACCTCCCACGAGAGAGTGTCCCGGATGTGGAGGGAAGTTCGCCACCTACAAGACTCTCTGGCAACATCGCTCGAACAGGTGTCCCGGGGGCCTGGAGGATAGAACCACGGAGGGTAGCAAGAAGAAGGCTGCGACAAGGAAGAGGGTCCTGGTACTGGAGAGGAGGGTGGTAGAGTTGGAGGAGGAGGTAGCTAGACTGCGGGATGGAAAACCTCGCGAGGGAGTGAGACACGAGAACGTCGACGACGAGATCGATTGGGCAGATCTCGATCTGTAGAGAGAGGCCCAGACTTTTGGACCCGAGAGCAACGAGGAGGCAGCGAAGATTCTGCTGTATATTTCCAGACTACAACCTTGGAAAAGAGGAGCGGTCCAAAAGTCTGGGCCCTCCCAGTTTGTTTCTAGGAGTGGTGCTGGTACGCCTGGGCGTGGTGCTGGTATGCCTAGTCGTGGTGCTGGTATGCCTAGGCGTGGTGCACGCATGCCCTCGCCTACCTATGTCTGCCTAGGTGGGCCCAAGATTTTCCATGTTGTACATTGGGCAAAATATATTTGTATATACATACATATTTTGTGCCTACAAACAAAAAAAAAAATGATGCCGCCAAAACGAGATTTGTCCGAGCAGGATATAGAAGATATTCGCAATCTTCGAGGTGTCGAGTCTGCGGACGACACGAAGAAAAAATATTGGATCGGTACCACTCGTCTTCGAAGAATATGGGACGCCGTCGATGCGGAACGTAGTACAAAACCAGAAGAAGAAGAAACCCCCGAAGAACAAGAAACCGCCACCCCCGTAGTACACAGGGTGGCCGCGCCTGGCTCTCCCAACGAGTTCCCCACGGATCTACTGCAAGATGCACGAAACGCCAGCTCGTTCGAAGAATCGACGCACCTGTCCGACATGGAGAGACGTTTGGAGAACCGGTTGGACGCGTTGGAACGTAGACTGTTGGACGCAATTTTCGACGATGCCGATTCCAAGTGTCCGAAGAAAGACGAGTGCCCGGAGGAAGAAGAGTGCCAGACGAAATCCGGGTGGGAGGTGCACGACATCTGGAGAACCGTAGAGAATGCGAAGTGGTGGCTGGGGGTCTCTGTGGCGGCGTACGCGGTCTGCAGACCACTGTCCCCATTCGTGACTCTAGAGGCCCGTAGACTCTGGAAGAGCAAACCAGACTCCGACACCCAATTCGTGCACTCCGCAAAACAGTCCGGTACGCCGAAGAAAAAAATGGCGACTCCGTACACCAGCACTCTGGTAGTAGCGACCCGTTCTACATGGAGTAGCCATTTATGAAGAAAAAAAAAGTTCTTTGTCTTTCTTGTTTTGTACCGAGTTGTCTTTCTTTCCGTTCCAATTTTTTACCTCCTTTTGGAGAGGTTTTCTGTTTTTTCGATGTGGTCTAGATTTTGTTTTGCTCTTGGGAGACGATTTTTCTTCGACTTTCCCAAAAGTCGAATGTGTACAATTGGGTGGTATTATTTTTCTACATCCTTTGGGAGAGGTTTTCTGGTGTTTTGTTTGCCGTTGGGGTCGAGATGGGACAAACTGGCTAGTGCAAAAATGTGCAAAAATGTGCAGAATCTCTCTACAGATCGAGATCTGCCCAATCGATCTCGTCGTCGACGTTCTCGTGTCTCGCTCCCTCGCGAAGTTTTCCATCCCGCAGTCTAGCTACCTCCTCCTCCAACTCTGCCACCCTCCTCTCCAGTACCAGGACCCTCTTCCTGGTCGCAGCCTTCTTCTTGCTACCTTCCGTGGTTCTATCCTCCAGGCCCCCGGGACACCTGTTCGAGCGATGTTACCAGAGAGTCTTGTAGGTGGCGAACTTCCCTCCACATCCGGGACACTCTCTCGTGGGAGGTCTGCACGGGTTCTTACGACCCATGTGTCTTCGAAGATTTGTGGGCTTGTCGAAGCCCTTGCCGCATGTCTCGCATTCCTTGTATGGCATGGCTAGTTGTAGTCTATTCCAATGGGGTCCCATATCTTCAAATGGGCGTTCGATTGTGGATGTCTCTTGGGAGATGATTTTTTTCTACACTTTTCCAAAATAGTTTTGCGCCCAATTAGACACAAAACACTATTGGGAAAATGGAGTGCGAAAAGTGTGGTAGAGTCTTTGCCAAAAAGTACAACTTGGCTCGACACGAGAAACGAAAAAATGGGTGTAGTCCGCCGCGCTTCTTGTGCGATGGTTGCGGAAAGACTTTTTCCCATGCACGGTCCCTAGCTAGGCACGGCCACACCTCGTGTCCGGATGGCCCCCCAAGCGAAATCGTGTGGCTACAACTCCGGATTGCAGATCTAGAGAAGGCGCTGGCCGTAGAAATACGAAAACGAGAAATCGCCGAGTCGTGTCGTTTCGCGCTCTCTGCGAGAAAAGGTCTTGTAGATGCGAACCTCTTTTTCCAAACCGTCTTTCCCAAATGTGTCCAAATACACAAATGGGTGGTATCATTTCTGTTTGTCTCTTGGTAGACGATTTTTTTTTCTACACTTTTCCCAAATGTGTCCAAATACACAAATGTGTGTATCGTTTCTGTTTGTCTCTTGGGAAACAAATTGTTTCTACACTTTTCTCAAATGTGTCCAAATACACAAATGGGTGGTATCATTTCTGTTTGCCTCTTGGGAGACAAAATGATACAAGTTCCAATTGTATATATCGTGTCCAAATTGTGGATACTCGCGTCCCAATTGTGGATTTCTCGCAACCATTTGTGGATGTCTCGACCTATTTCCCACTCTCGTATGCCATATTTCTCATATTTTGGCGATTTTTGGTGTGGGTAGGTGGTAGTACGATTGTGGATGTTTTCGTCCCAATTGTGGATATATACGACAGAAAATTTGTGGCTCGTGCAGAATGTACTAGAACCCCATCCACTATCGGACGAAAACATCGTCTTTTGTACTACCAGTCCCAATTTTGTATATCGTGACCAATTTTGGATACTCTCGTCCAATTGTGTGGATGTCTTCGTCCCAATTGCCGATATTCTCATTGTATTTTGTCATATTTTGGTGATTTTTTTTTCCAATTTTGGTAGTACAATTGTGGATGTTTTTGTCACAATTGTGGATGTTTTTGCAATTTTGCAATGTATCCACTATTGGGACGTCTAGTACAAAAGATGATGTTTGCGCCCGATTGTGGATACTCTCGTCCCAATTGTGGATGTCTTCGTCCCAATTGTGGATATTCTCATTGTCATTTGTCATATTTTGTCATATTTTGGTGATTTTTTTTTTTTTGTTGGTAGTACAATTGTGGATGTTTTTGTCACAATTGTGGATGTTTTTGCCGATTTTTGCAATGTATCCACTATTGGGACGTCTAGAATCCATAATTGGTACGACAGTTATCCACAATTGGGACGATAGTATCCACAATCGGGCGCAAACATCGTCTTTTGTACTACCACCCCACCCCAATTGGGCGAAACGTCGTCTTTTGTACCACCCCCCAATTGTGGATACTCTCGTCCCAATTGTGGATAACTCTCGTCCCAATTATGGATGTCTTCGTCCCAATAGTGGATGTCTCGACCTTTCCATTCTCGTATGTCATATTTTCTCATATTTTGGAGATAAAAATTCACCTGCTTTTCCACGTGTATGTTGGCTCAAAAGAGGATGTGTGTGTGCAATTTGCATCCACAATTGGGAGGTGGTATCCTTTTGACTCCTATATACTACTGAATTTAAGAGTGAGCCTTCTTTTTATTTCGTGAATTATGGTCCAATGTTGATTTTATTGCGAAAAAACAACATTTTCCCATGTTAAATACCCATAGATATATTCACATCATTTCAGAAACATTAGACCCATTTTCAAAATTTAACTTTTGTTTTCTTAGTTAGATCATTTCCAAGCTATCTAGCCAGATTTCGGAGTCAATTTCCAATTGTTTTCGTTTTTGGCTCCTCCCCATGTCCTCCACCTCTATTTCCCCATTTTAAATAAGCATAGACAAATAAAGTTCGTAATAAAATCAACACAACATAAAAACAAGGCTCGTTTTTAAATTTCGATAAAATATAATATTATCGAAAATATTATTGCTTTTATATTGTTTATATATCCGTAAAATGTGAGCAAATAGAATAAACAAGAGGAGTTCTGGGCCACTCACCCACTGGAACCCGTACCACCCCCACTGCCCCCATCCCATTTCTGAACGCAATACACCAGCACCCTTTTCGCAGAGCGCCCATGTCGCAACAATATAATGTCGCAACAATACAATGGAGAGTCAGTGGTAAACCCACAAGGCGAGCCCAAGGGACGGCCCACACCCCTGGCCGGCCAAAGGGGTCGCCGCGCCTCCCAGCCCCATTTTCCCAGCAATAATGTTCATTTGCGATTGCACGGTTTGTGAACAGCCGATTATTTAGCTTTATCGATAAATAAAACTAACATTGTGTGGCCGGGTGGTCGCTCAACCTTAGCGATACCCAAGGCCGGTAGATAGAATCGGGGTTCTCTATTTGGTTTGGAAACTGGCGGCAGATACGTGAAGGCGGAACAATAAACTGTAAATACAATATTTACCAAGATAATTTATATCGAACATGTACATTAGTGATCAATATGGCGTCGGGAAAATGAAGTGTTGATCAATTCAAGAAAACGGATTTTGGAATGGATCTCCAGCGATATATGTGACACAAATGAATATTTGATGTCGCATATCTCTGGGGACAAGACAATGCACAATTTCAACCCAAAACATTACCTGTAAATACAATATTTACCAAGATAATGTATATCGAACATGTACACAAATGATCAATATGGCGTCGGGAAAATAAAGTGATCGGAAAAAGCTGCGTGCGCATGCAACATGCATTTGTTAGTCATGTGACTTCCTAACAAAAGAACTACACTAGTCCAGTCAACAAATACATATTCTGAACTGTAATAGTCCAGTACACTACAGGTAAATCTGAAAGTGCTACATTGACTGGACCTAAATGTATCGATAATAGACTACAACGAGGGTGTATACATATTAGAAAGGGCTGCATTGGTCATGGAGTGGAAGATATTATATATATCACAAAGACAAGTTTTATATATTTTAATTCATCACCACAAATTCCAAATACATGTACAACCGAAATGGTTAGGAAGTGAATGGGATTAAATACATAACAAACCCAGGTTTTGTATATTTATTCAAACCCCCCACAAATTCCAACTGCCACAATTGCACAACACTAGGTAGTGTTTATATATAGCTTCCGGATTTATGTATCTCATAACTAACTCGGTAGTCGAGTGGCCGACCGGAAACATAATGGCCGACCGGTTGCTAAGGTAAACAACAGCATCACAACAGCGTTCCTATACGTCCGCCGTTTAACTGCGCCAGAAATCAGCCGAATCAAATTCATATTCTAAATATAGAAGCGTTTATGCCATAAACGGTCGCCTGTCGATATAACAAGCGGTGGTGCACTTGGTGTACTCAGGAAACGGTGTAGAAGTTCTCTTCTTCGCGGAGGACGAGTTTTTTACATCTTCGTCTGCGGGCGTGTGACTTTTCTCCAGATGTCCTGTCCCATCCAGTCTTAAACTCATCGTTCGAAATTTCATTGTCCGAGTTGGCCTGGGTAGGTGCTAATTTGTTTGTAACAGTATGAACAGGAAGTTTGAGCGCACTGGGATAACAAGCGATAAGTATGGTGGGCGGCTGGGGACATTTCTGGGCGATAATCACGGTGGTGTACTTGGACGGAGCAAGTGCACTCTACCATAATGTGACGCTCTATTAATACAGTGTATACTTTATGTAGTAATACTAATACATAAATTAATACAATGTATACGTTATGTAATAATAATAATAATAACAACAATAATGATATTTTACATGTATAGTGTGTACTTTAACATGCTCCACGATATGACGTCGGTATACGTTTTAGTTTTTCCTGGTGACGTCATATCATGGCAGTTACAATGGTAGAGGAAACAATGGCCATTGTTTGATCAGCTGTTTTGTTTCACGGAAAAAGTATTCGATTGTTTTGATGTAATTGGGGTATGCTGTGGGAATTGGTTAGTTTTAATTTAAAGAGGGAGTTTCTTGCATTATATTCAATAGGTCTGTTGTCATTTATAGTAGATTATTTAGAGTTTTATGGGCATTTTATGAATTGATTTTGACAGGTCGGATCGTTTAAATTTAACCAATTTATTCCAGAATTGCGGGCCTGTACATTTTGTGCCTCTGATTTATATCACTGCGAATGTACAGCATCTGGGTCTTTTGGCATTGATTGTTTGACATTATTATTGATAAAATATTTATTTATTAGAACGCTAAAACGTCGGAAAGCACCTTTGCTGTTGTTTAATCAAATATTCTCAACCGAAACAGTCCCGTGTGCTTGGAAGAAAATTATAATTATTCCGTTGTACAAAGGTGGTGGGAAATCAAAGTCGGACGCTGGCAGTTACCGACCCGTTTCCTTATTACCATGTCTATGTAAACTTTTGAGAAAGTGGTAACAAACAGGATATGGAGATTTTTGGATCAAAAGTCAATTAATTTTCCGTGTCTATAACAAGGTTCCAAAAGGATATCAGCTGCATAACAGCTGCGTTCAATTTACAGGAAACTGTAAATTATAATTTGGAACGTGAAAGCAATGTGTATGTAGCTTTTCTGAATATGCAGAAGGCCTTTGACACCTTGTGGCATAATGGACTACTCTACAAATTATACCAAATTGGAATTAAAGGTAAGCTGTGGCGGGTGGTGAAGCATTACTACACAAACTTGGAATGCTGTGTGACCGTTAATGGTGCGATCTCAGGAGCAGTACCTGTTCCGCGTAGTGTCAGACAAGGCGGTATTCTTTCGTCATTTGTTTACCTCGTGTTCATCGACGGCCTAGTTCGAGAACTTGAAACCTCCAGACTTGGATCCAGCGTGTGCTCGGTTGATGCCGGAAATCCGATGTTCGCAGACGATATCGCTTGTATTGCTCCCACTCCGAGATACCTACAGCGATTACTAGACATTGTGCATAATTACTCAGTAAAATGGCAGTTTGCAATCAATGCCAGTAAGTCATGTGTAGTAACCTTCAAGCAATCTAGAATGAAATCGGACTGTAAAGGCTTCACGATGGGAAATGTCATCATTCCACAGGCGGAATCCGCAGTACACCTTGGCATACGTCAACACTCGCGCACAAGTTACACTGAAAGAATTTGTGACCGCTGCCAAAAAGGCATCAACTCGTTCTATGCGATGATCGGTTACGGGGTGAAACCACTGGGTCTAAATCCACTAACGTCAGCTAGCTTATGCAATAAAATAGTATTACCCACAAGGCTTTACGGTTGTGAATTGTGGAATGATATGACGAAATCCGACTGTCCACTTCTTAATAGACACCAACACCTGATTGTAAACATGATTCAAGGTTTTTCAGTAACAACACGATCTGACATATGCGAGTCAATGCTAGGCATTCACCCTATAAGCTCTGAAGTCGATAAATGAAGTCGATTAAGAAATGAATGTTTCTATACAAGCTTTTGGCACTCCCAGGGTCCGCATCAGTCGCAATATATTTTTTCGCAAACTATTTCTGTATTTGATGGACACCACAATCGTAACCAAGGGTTTCATCCCTGACATATGCAAACTGTTAAATATATATAAATTGGAGTACATCCTCCAATTGCACGAGTCACTGCCTTCCAAAGCCTCGTGGAAAAGCAATGTAGCCGTCGCAGTCACTGCTCGTGAAAAATGTATTTGGCTACAAAGACTAGACAGCGATACTGATTTCAGCAGGTTTCGTAACCTTCATACGTCCATACTGCCATCAATAGTCTGGTGTTTCCCGAAACACTCCGTTGACTTGAGGACATCTGACTTCATTGCCCAACTATGGACATGTGTACCCGACAAAGACGTAAGTGTGTGTACACTCTGTAATGGACTTACGGGAGACAGGTTACGGCATTGCATCTCGGAATGTTTAACAACATTGCCGATATGAGATGACTTTCTTGGCGAGATTTACAGGACATGTAAACTTGAACTGTATCTTGAACTGGAACAATGCACTCCAGAAACTGCTTTCGGGTGGCACTTGTTTTGTTAGAGACCGTCATAGACTATGTCCACTAAATCAGGAGCAATTTATGATTTAACTTCTTTGATTAGCTAGTTCTTAGAGTCTGCTTAGTCATGACGTGTATGCGACAATGAATTTTGATTAATCTTGGTGTCATTTTCAGTATTATTTCATACCCACATGCATAAGACGTATGCTCATTATAACGTTCCTCCATGTAGTCATGTACATAATATAATCTATGTAAACACACATGTTTGCACTATTATTGCACATTATGTTCACCTTCACTATGCTGTTTGACTTCTACTCAAAATCTCTGTAAAGATGAAATAAAGATATTGAATTGCATTGAATTGAATTGAATGTGATCTGTTTTCCTGTTCTTCAGCCGCTCCTGTTATATGTTAGAGAGGATTCAAGATAGTTCCCACATTTTGAGAATATTACATGTACATGTATAATGTAATGTTCTGCTATTTGTCCTATGTCCGCTTGTATCTATATACATATCATAAATATTACATTATTTAACTGTTATCAACAATTAATAATGCAATGATGTAAATTGATGTGTTCACCTACACATGTTTACAATGAAATACTATTTTATACGTTTAAACCAATCTCGTAGTTTTCTATATAAAAGTACATCTTGTGCGTCTGATTTCGCTCCATAAGAAACAGAATACATATACATTTACGAACCAATAATGCCAGCATGGAGTAGGCACATTTTATATAGTGATGTGTATTTACAATTATTTCACGAATGTATCAAATATGTAGCTGGTGCATACGTTATGCTTGTATAGGGTTAATATGTATGTTCCATGCACAATCAAATGACATTATATACAAGTTTCAATTACGAACATATATATGAGAAAAGCGAAGTGATTATTGCGTTAGCCCGGCGGTGAATAAGTATATGCCACCGATTAATATTTTTTCATTTATAATGTACACTTATAATGCACGTACTGTCAAAATAAATGAACTAAAACTATTTATGACGTTTAGCCGACAGTAACATATTAGATAATGAACATATAAATAAAGAAATAACAGCAGCTACAAATCTTGTAATCATGGCTCAATCGATTTGTGTGCAAGGTCCCATTAGGAGTCAAATATCTCCATATAATTCGCCAGCACACTCAAGTGTATCAAATTAATCTGCATTATACAATGTTCCCATCACATATCACATAGAATGATAACATAACTTGCACATTAATTTTTATATTGCATGTGACTAAATGTGTTTTGGTTAAGTAAACCTGTGTGTACAAGCACTATATAGGCTACATGTATAAGTGTTCATATTACCCCGACTCAATCATTAATGTCTATCAATGTGTGTCTTACCACCTACATGTCAATTACTGACACTAAAGTATTCCATACATGTGATGTACATTTGATGCTTGTACAAACATTCAGTTCATGAACAACAATATTACGCCCATCGGACGTAGTAATAGGAACTCATATACATGTATACTCAAATAATCACGTTTTCGATATAGAGCTTCAACAGAATGTACGTGTAAGTGCTCCCATGACGCGATTTCCCAGGACCACCAGGCATGTGTGTCCAACTAGTACGCATGAGCCACTGAAAAATATTCAGGTATATGTCCACTATTTATTCCTTAGCCACTTCACGAAAAATGTAACTTTCCCGGAGATGAATTCAAATAAGCGTTACAACTTGTGTTCTAATCCAATTGTATACACTATGTATATCACTTATCATTCATGAAATAAATATTGCATGACCATTGTTCATATAATAGTATTTCTATTGTATATAATAATTGCATAAACTGATAGTTACACTGTCACCAATGCATTTTGCTGATATCAAATAAGTTTAGACTATTATCAATGCAATAAACATATATTTAGCCACCACTAATACCAGATATGGTGTGTTGTTATACCATAAATTCCACACACATTCCATGTTCAACAAACAATGTATGATTAAACGGGAACCTCTTCTATCATAACACAATACGGTTTCTTGTACCTCACTAGTCAGCCAGAACACCGGCTTATGTCTTCTACTCTAAGTTACCTGGATGACTTTCATCGAAGCCCAGGAGAATGTGACTGCTCTATGCTATTTAAAACAATTTATTTCTACAAATGTACACAAGTTCAAGTTCGTTTATTTCCATACTTTAGGACACCGGCCCATAATACCACATAGTAATATGTACGTGAAATAGGAGTGATAAACCACAATATAGCATGTGAATTCGCAAGTATATCGTAATACAAACAACTGGTGTGTAATATATTGTGAAAATACATGTTAAGAACGGTGAGAAAAGGGGCTCCATTCTGATTTCGACCAGTGTAGCATCAGATCATACCGCGCTTCCGCACAGTATGATCGGAACTCACAAAATATAATTATAGTAATAGAAATACTAATAGTGTAGAATATATAATTGCATTTAGACTTGTAGAATGGATTGTCTTTTCTCAAACGCTAGAACAATGAACTTTGCAATATGTGAACTCGCCATCAATCTATTAAAGGAATCAACATTTCTATTTCTAAGAAGGTCATTATCGAAAATACATAGATGCAAATATTCATAAGCAGTACATTCAAAGAAGAAATGATATTCAGACTCGACAACCTGTATGCCATCTTGTCTGCAAATTGGGAAATATCGTAAATGTCTATCAATACCTACATGACGTCCGGTTTCAATAAGTAAACAATGCGTCGAGCATCTGAATTTAGCTAAGACAAGTAGTATGCGTATTTGGTATGCCTGTGAAACCTTCTTCTGCGTTAAATTGGTTAATTCTTCAAACATTTCAACATAATAACTTTCCAATTATGTAAGGTTTATAGCCGCATATGACATGTTATAATACATTATATACATTTTCACTAGATGTATTACTATCACATTGTATATAATACTACTGGAATGTATATGTAATCAAGAACTAGCAGACCTGCACATATGATGACTAATGAGATATAACCACAATCATATTTTTGTCTAGGACTATACTGTCAACAGCATCAGGGAATGTTTTGTGGTGCCAAGTAGCCTAGTTGAGTACTACCCACTGACATGTCCATACATGTGCAATTGCCATCAGATTTCGAATCAATCATATGTTATCATATATTCTACATTTTAACCTCTCCAATTGTATACTGTTTAAGACATTATGAATTGATTATATTTTAACTGGAATTTTCTTTCTCTTTGGGTATTTGACCTCTTGTTCACATATGCATACACATGTCCATACTAGAGCAAATAAGCAGGGGGTCACGGACACCCCCGGTCGCAGCCTGGTCTGATCAACAAATATTTTATCAGTTATTTGGCCTTGACATTGGGCATGAAATCCGCTTGGATGAGCTATAGAATGCAAATAGGTATGATGATAAAGATGTATATGATGTTTCAAGTTAACCCGACTTACGGTGGCAAAGATAATGGGTACCCGCAAACGGTTAGTTAGCGAAAATTATATGGACAGACAGACGGACGGACGAACATACGAAAGCACATTTGTGTTTGAAATAAAACAAACCATGCTAGTTGGTTCATGATGTCATCGTCATCATCGTATATGCTTACGCATGAAGGAAATTATAAACAAGGTTTATGTAACTGTTCTCGGAATAAATGTTTTAATTAAATCCAAACGATTAAACGTGACACTCATTTTATCATTGTTATTTAAATTTCGATCTGTTATAGGCACATCCAATACCTATAGGGAAACTACATAATGATTAAATAGCACTTTAGCTATGATTATTTTCATCAAGCTATTAATGTAGATCACATTCTATCAGGTGTTAGCATAGATTATTAGCGACAACAAATCCAACCAATTAAGGCATGTTATCGATATGCTACGAATTAGCTGATATAGTTATATCGAACAGGTTCTCATATGTACTCAGGATTTAGATGCTTTAAAACAGTATCGACAATTGCAGGCTACATGATTGTTCCACCGTGAGTATATTGAAAATAAAACAAAAAGTCATTTACATACTGCGCCAATTGGTAAAGAAGCGTGTAACATATATGTGTTTTAAGTAGATCCTGATCATCATTTTGGATCGTGCAATGGTTAGATCGGTAACAGCCAGTTATTTAGGGAAATAATCAACGTTATTTGGGTTGAATCGTGAACAACGTATGCCGTGATCAGATTCTGGTGCTATGCATTCTTGTCGAATTTACCAGGCAGTGAACAATATAACATGTAAACATCGTTATCGGCTTCACACTTGAAAACTGCATCACATATTGTATTCTAATTCAAATGAGACGGGATTTTCAACTTATGATTTATCGAAGAGCTGCACAACTTGCTTCATAGCGGCCATTTTGAAACAAAAATGTATTGACTGACGGTTTGAGTCTATAATCAACAATTTCACATATTGATACTAGTAACTTCTGTATTTATCCTGTTATAAATGAAAATACTTTGTAACTGAATATTAACATATATATCAAATAGAAATGGCAAGATGCTTCATGGCGGCCATTTTTAAAAGTAAAGTTACTGAATACAGTTTATTGCTCATTGGGTTTTATTATCACTGACATAGTTACATTCATTATAGTTATTGGTATCATACTGTGTTGAAATATGGATATTTCCGGCTGTTTCAAGATATTATCTGTCGACTGGCTGTTACGTAATGTTTCATAGCGGCCATTTGGAAACAAAACATGACGAAACAGATCTTCTATTTTCTCTGCTCATAATTCCCGGATTTATTACATGTCTTTATATACAAAAATTGTATAAACAATGTGCCCTAAACAAGTGATAACATATGATAAAATGTTGGTTGTGTCATTTTCAGGCAGGGTGATCATCTTGGAATTGGCGGCCATCTTGATTTTAGAACACCTACACCAGACTAATTTTTTTTCTCCTACAACATAAAGGTGTATAATAATTCAAAAGTTTGCTTTCAATACGAACAGTTGACAGTAAAGTTACAATTTGGCCGACATTATAAATA
The DNA here is from genome assembly GCA_029237695.1 of Conchocele bisecta. Lineage (NCBI taxonomy): Eukaryota > Metazoa > Mollusca > Bivalvia > Lucinida > Thyasiridae > Conchocele > Conchocele bisecta. The sequence goes on along the minus strand of CM055276.1, from coordinate 86,437,904 downwards.
TTTGTAGGTTCTTGTTAATGGAAATCAGCTAAACATCGATATTCGGCCGCGATTTTCGCAATTTTAGCTTGCGGACTCGAATTATGCGATGAATTTCCTATAAGAATAGACATGTTTCATAAAGTTCTACTCAAGGGTAGGGGTATGTAAAATTGTTCAGCCAAGATCCAAAGCAGTATTTAACCTGGTATGGCGGTATGGTATTCCATGTAGACGATCAGGCACGCTATCTCAATCACGGTCGTCACAATAAGTGGGCCGGGACCTTCTTTTAAACATACCTATACTAGTAGGTATACCTGAAGATAATGAAAGGTAACAACAGAAGATAATGAAAGGTAACAGCAATTGCCAGTGGCTCATTCTGGGTTCCACAGAGTTCTGCGGCATAAGCCGTTGGGTGAGTATTGTAAGGTGCATCTCGCTAGGCTGCCGAAAGGTCAAGGAACGCAGCCGTGTACTGGGTGTGGCAGAGGTGTTAAACTAACTATCTGCTGTGCCAGAGGTGTAGGTATCGTCGCGCACTCAAGCGAGATTGTATGTGGAGCGTTAGGGCCATCAAAAAAGAATTTACCCGGTTGGCGGCTATAGAAATTCCCAAATAGAAACGTCAGCCCTGTTAGTTATGCCCATCCAGCATGGCTACTATGGATGAATTCATCGAGCCCGGTTGGCGGCTATATAAATTCCCAATTACAAACGTGGGCCCTGTTAGGTATACCCATCCAGCATGGCTACTTTGGATGAATTCATCGAGCCCGGTTGGCGGCTATAGAAATTCCCAATTAGTAATGTGAGCCCTGTTAGGTATACCCATCCAGCATTGCTACTATGGATGAATTCATCGAGCAGCTGGTTGCAGAATTGCAGGCACCCGAGCATCACCATGACGTTATCAAGAATATCATGGATGTGCCCATTCCGGAAGAGGTGAAGAGGCGACTACTCAAGCCCCTGCTTCCATGCAGCTACCGGCCTTTCCCGAAACAGCTGTTAAACATCCAGACGAAACGGAAGGTCATTCAGAAGTAGTTTGACCCTATACTCCCTCAGAAATCAATTCGAACAAAACAAGAGGGGAACCCCCTTGCCGCAGACACCAGAGCCTTCACACAGGGCGTGCACCACCAAATCCACCAGAAACTCATCGAAGAGATCCAGGCTCTGAATGGAGTCAAGTTTCAACTAGCACTCAAGGTCCAGCTTCGTAAAGACTGCCCAGATGGTAGTGAGGAGTACACAGACCATGTGCTCCGCCACAAGTAGGTGGCTCTACTACAGATTGGTGAGATCAACGAGGAGCTAGACAAGGCCTTCCCCCACCTCCTGGAGATGCTCGACAAATGGACGCAGAGAGGCTCAGGATTGGTTGTTGAGATAGTCACCTCTCTATGACTGGATATAGCCAGGTATCAGCAACTGAGAGGGGGTTCCTACATCTCACTATCAGCGGCAGTGAGACACAAGAAGGCCGTAGTAAATGTCCAAAACAAGGATGACCACTGCCTGAGATGGGCCCTCCGATCAGCTATGTTTCCAGTTGCCCACGCAGTATCCCACAATGGATGGCATGGACTTCACAAGGATTGACGCGACAACACCTATCTCCCAAATCCAGAAGGTTGAAAAACAGAACAACCTGGCCATCAATGTTTTTTGCATCAAAAGGGTGTTATTGTTCACAACCTCAGTAAGCAAGATGAAGATATCCCAAGGATAAACCTGCTGTTGATTGAGAAGGCCGGCAAGTTGCATTACACATGGATCAAATATGTCAACCTGCTTCTCTAGGACCAGTCCAAGCACCGGGAGCGCAAACACTTATGTGAGAAATGCTTCCACGGTTACTCAAGGGAAGTCCGCCTGCAGGACCACAAGCCCGAGTGCCGGAGGATCGGGAAGACGGCAGTGTGAGGGCGGAGATATCAGCGCAAGCACAGCGCAGAACAACTAGCTGGTCTTCCAAAGCAACCACAAATAGCTCCCAGCCCCCTACATCATCTATACGGACTTCGAGGCCCTCACCACCAAGGTCGAGGGGCCCGAGCTCGACCCCACGAAGCGCAATACAAAGTAGACGCAGCAACACTAGACGTGCAGCTACTGATACGTGCTCATCCGCTTTGATGGTCCGGCAGAGCCCCCTGTAGAATCTCGAGGGCCAAACGCAGTGGAGCACTTCCTCTGAGCAATCCAGGAAGAGGAGCGCAGGATCAAGGTTGTGTTGACCAACTCCACAACCATGAGGATGACCCGGTAGGATTGGTAAGCCTATACCACAGCCACTACATGCCATGTTTGCAGCAAGCCACTGGAAGAGTACTCCGTCCGCGACCACTACCATATAACCGGGAAATACCGAGGCGCCGCACATTACGCATGCAATATAAAGCTGCGACTGAGTCCCAAGACCACGGCCATACCGGTGGTCTTCCACAACTTCAGGGGCTATCACTCCCACCTCCTGATGCAAGCCATCTCCAATGGTAGGGTCACATGCATCCCCAACAACACGGAGAAGTACATCTCCTTCTCCCTCGGACAACTCCAGTTCATCGACAGCGCCCAGTTTCTGCTGGCCTCCCGGAACAAGCTTATCGAAGCCAACCCGCCCTAAGCCTTTCGAATAACGGCCAGGTTCGAGCCCAGCCGAGAAAGTCGCGATCTCATACTGCGCAAAGCCATCTACCCGTACGAGTACATGGACTCTTGGGAGCGGTTCGCTGTGCCCAAGCTCCCACCAATGGAAACATTCTATAACATGCTGTCGGACGAACATACATCGGAGACCGACTACGCTCACGCACAAAATGTCTGGGATGCCTTCGGGTGCCGTACACTGGGGGACTACCACGACATCAACCGCACAGACGTGATCCTCTTGGCAGACGTGTTTGTGACCTTCCGGAAGACCTCGCGTGCCGAGTACGGACTGGATCCTGCACAATACTACACCAGCCCCGGCCTCTCGTGGAATGCCTTGCTCAAGAAAACGGTGGTAGAGTTAGAGCTGCTCACGGATTACGACCAGTACCTGTTCATCGAGAAGGTGATTCGTGGTCGCTTTTCGATGGTCTCGAAGCGATATTGCATACCGAAAAGCCCCAGCGCAAGCGCGGAGGGGTACGACCATTCCAAGCCCAACAGCCACATCCTCTACCTGGACGCCAAAAACCGCTACGGGTGGGCAATGAGCCAGCTCTTGCCTACGGGCGGCTTCAAGTGGATAGAAGACTGTGATGGGCTCACAGAAGTAATAGCAGGCCGTCCGGTCGACAGCCCCGAGGGTCATATCCACGAGGTAGATCTGGAATACCCTGTAGAGCTGCACGAAGAAGGACCTATACAAGCGGATGAACAACTCTGTATTCTGGAACACCATGGAGAACCTCAGGAAACGTGTTGACGTCAAGCTCGTGTGTGCGAACGAGGAGGGCAAGCTGCGGCGCCTGATTGCCAGCCCAGCCTTCGCACGGCAAACATCTCCGATGATGACCTTACGGCGATCCAAATGCACAAGACCCGCCTGATGCTCAATCGGCCTGTGTTTGTGGTATGAGCATCCTTGACCTCTCCAACTACCTAAAGTACTACTACAACGACTTGAAGGTCCAGTATAGGGACAGCTGCCAGCTCCTCTACTCAGACACAGACTCCCTCCTCCTCGAGATCCAGACCGAGGACGTGTACAAGGACATGGCGGCACACAGCTACCTATATGACACGTCCGACTACCCGAAATACCACTCGCTCCACTGCACGGTGAACAAGAAGGTCCTAGGCAAAATGAAGGATGAGTGCGCCGGGCGCCCCATCGCCGTTTTTTTCTGTTTGCGCCCCAAGATAGCGGCACAAAAATATCAAGAACGCCAAGGGGGTGAAGACGTCGGTCGTGAAGAAGCAAGTCCGCCACGAGCAATACAAGGAGGCCCTCTTCGGCAAGAAGATATTCCGCCATGGGTTGGATGTGTTGCGGTCCGACCGCCACCGCGTCTACGCCCAGCAATTGAACAATATTTACTTGCCCCCCCCCCCCTTTGCCACAGAAAAGGAGGTGGACATCCACAAATATGCAAAGTCACAGATGGACAGACGTCTATATCGAAGAGCTTCTTGCGCTGTAGAACACCACCTGGTGGCAGCACTGTGTCAGGAGGCATCACGGGAAGCTCTTCCCGGACGAATAAGCGAGAGGGCCCTTCAGAAGAATCTAAATAATAGAGAATGAACTCTTCATGCTTGGTGACGAGCATCCAGGTCGATACACCTGTAGGGATCACACGGGGTCCGTAGCACGTTGGCGGCCACCCTCCAGCTCTCCAGGCTGGTAGAGATACCGAACACCAACAGCCGATCGGAGTTTCTGCTCCTACAAATCAGCAGACCGCCCGGTGACCACAGAGTAGGGTTTGCGGGGCAACGTTTTGACCTTGATGGCGTCAGAGGGCTTCTTGCCGATCAATCTGGTCACCTCAGCATTCAGTGCAGACACCACGGCGGGCTTCCTGGCCACCCACTCAGTTGATCGCGTATTAGTGTATACAAGCTATTGGGCATATTGGTGGCCGAACAGCCGCTCAGCCAGGATCCGTTTAAAACGCTCTACGATCCCCTGATCCCTATGGAAATCCACACGGCCGCGTCTTACCGAGACACCGTGCTTGGCCTGAGAGCCTGCGCCAATGAATTTGCGCCCCGTTTCTACCTGGAAAAGCTTTGGCCATCTAAGGGGGCTTCGCTTATAGATGCGGGCAAGAGCTTCAAGGCACCTCCTTGGCGTCTTTCTTGGTCAGCGGCGCAGTCTCATCATAGCGGGAGGCCACGTCAACGACTGTCAGGGCGTACTTGTACGTCTTACGACCTTTTGGTAGGCGATCGTGAGGGAGAAACAAGAGGCCGGCTTGGTGGACTTCGCTTGGCACCGGCACGTAGTATTTCGGGCGTGGAATACTGCGCCTACAAAAAAGTACAAAACGTCGCGAGCTTAGTTGTTATTGCTATGGCTTCGCAATAATAAAGTAGCTGACAAGGTATGTCACAGTCATTCCCAGGACGACGAAGGCAATCTCACGGTCCTGTTTGGTCATCTGACGGCACATAGCAGTCTGAGAGTTGGGGCTCCGGATCCAGCTGCGAGAGAGTTTTGCTTTTTTTGCGGAAATACCAGTGCGTACTCGCGGATGGCGGCGTCGACGTCCCGGACAGTTTGCACGGCGTGACCCTGGCGGCGGAGTTCCTCGTTTATCCAGTCTAGACGGCCAGTCCGTTTTCGGGACCATGTTGCCTGAGCGACCTGGAATTGTTCTACAGCTAAATCATGGCGCTTGCGCTCCTCATCTACGACCGAGCTTCGCAGAGTCGAGAATAGAAAGTTGCTACCGCTGAATGCCAATGCGTTCACCACTGCTCCACCTAAGAGCATTGCGATAGAAGACATCGTTTTATTTCCATATATTAGCCGGTAGAATTCCAGCTTTAACTAGATAATCTCGGGTCCCAACTGCGGCCGCTACATCTAAGGTCATACTACTCTCTCGCCGTCATATCCAACTTGGGGGTGGCACCACGAAGGCCATCTTTGATAGTCGATAGTGTGGCTAGATATCATCATGGCATGATATACCTCATTCACTATCATTTTGCCATCGTATTTAGCCATAGTCGTATGACAGTTAATGCATATGAAAGGGGTCGCAAGCAGTATTTAAATGGTTCGCAACCGGCTTCGGAACCAAAGGAACCGGTGCGGGAACCGCAACTGGTTGTCGCGAAAGGCCCACCCATAGAGCACATACAACTACAAGCCCACCAACAACCCACGGGATGATCCAGGTCGGCGCCTCCACAAGCCAACCAACAACACACGGGATGATCCAGGTCGGCGCCTGCGCCTTTGAAGCATGGTGCGGAAGGAATGGTTGTTCGGAAGGAATCGTTGTCTTGTGAGTCGTTTCGACTAGTCGTTCCGACAAGCAACTGTTTGGCCTCTCGAAGCTCAGCTAGCATTTTATCTTTCTTAGCTTTCCGGGCTGCAGTCACTGCCCGCCCTGCTGGATTTCTTTTAGGGTGTTTACGTCGTTGGGGCGCCGGCTGGTCCAGCGCTGTCTCCGTCTCTCGTCATGCCCCTCCGGTGTCGACATTTTCTGAGCTTGCCTATTCGTCATGTCCGTGGGCATGCGTGTCCAAAATGATACTGCTTAGATGTGGTCAACGCAGTTGTCAGCGGCGCTAAGAACATACAAAACTTGTGATAAATTACGCAGCAAACTGATCTTAGCGCATGCCCAACAAAGGGGTCAGTCTCGAGGTCGTCAACAAATCGTGATTGATTCTGGATTGGCAGAAACATGCGTAGAGCTGAATGTCTGCTACCCCTAGTGTTTTTGTCATCGCCGCGCCTAACCGCGCCTAACCGCGATTCGTATCGGGCATATCATTTCTCAATCTCTGTGTCTGTCATATTATCAGCCTGGTCGGCTGTGAAACGTCGCCCTAGATACTGTTCGGCCTGCCCCCCCCCCCCCCACCTACAGCCAGTGCAGCGAGCCGTTGACGCCGCTCCGAAGTAACGAGCTATATCGTTGTTTCCTTTGTCATTCCGACAGTCGGGACTGCATCTTCCAGCATCTGATCGAGAAGTCCGTCGCAGTTCATTGTAAGCTTGACTTTAAGCAGTGATATTACGTCTCGCCTCCTAAGTCTAATATATTGCCAAGCGCACCACCCGAACATTATAATCACTGTTATGCTTGCAGCAGAAAAAACAATTGCTTCCCACATTTTAGCCTGCTTTTCAGCATATCACACCAGCAGCTTATTACACAGCTAAGCAGTGTTTATCACAAGCTAAGCTGCGTTTAGCACTTTGTAAGCAGTCGTTAACAGAAGCATGGTGTGCTTGGTTTCTGAAAGCATCTGCCGAACCTCCAGCAGCTACTCATTTGTTGGGATGACGTCATTCTCTCGAAGGCAGTCATCAAAGTAGTCTCGGTCCTTGCAATGAAAGAGGGTGACCCATTTCGTTTGCTCGCGCAGATCCTTGAGGACGGTGTTGTACCTCTGAGTGGAGATCCAGACGCTTTGTTCCGCATGCCGACCCGAAAATGCGAGCTCAGAGAGCATGTCCTTCTTTTTGATCATCGCTGCCTTGGCTGAGCAGTCGTCAATCACGTACATGGTGCGCTCGCCCTGAAGGAGTTGGTAGAAGGCCCGCAGGTAATCATGGAGCCTGTCACCGGTGTCAACGACGTAGACCTCACGGTCAGCCCAGATCCATGGGCGCTGCTGATAAGTCTTGTTGTGTCGCATAGTGGGACACAGGACCACAATGTGTCGAAAGACATCTCAATAGTGGCCCTCGAGCAAGTCCAGGATGAAAACTGTTTTTTCAGCTCTGTATGACTATATCGACCATAGTTCTAGCTCTCAAGGACAGCGATGCCGCTGTTGAGCCCGCGCCGGCGCCCTCGCCCGCGCCCGCGCCCTCGCCCGTGCCCGCGCCCGCGCCCGCTCGCGCGCCCGCGCCCGCGACCGGGCCCGCGACCGCGCCCGCACCTGCCGGCGGAGCCAATGATTGGATCAAAAAGCAGCTAAAGGCCCTCGCCAGTCTCCTACCCAAATTAGCCGGATAAGCAGCTGTCACACTGCCTGTGATGATAAACGGGCTCGTTTCATTCTTGCTAGGTGTTTTGTCAAAAAAAACTGTATTTGCGTCATTTTCCACCTATTCACGACCTCATTGGCGTGGATATTGGGCAGCCTATATTTTTCAAACACGTTGGGGAAGTTGGTTTGAAAGCCTGTTCCATCTGTCCCATCTGTCCCAGCTGTTCCGGATGATGGAGTATACCAACTGGGAGGCGTCCGCTTTGGCGGGGTAGACTCCGTAGAGTTTTTACTTCCCAGCAGAATTGAAGACAAACACCTTGGTATCCATGATCTCATAGAGAAATAAAGATATATTTTATTATCATGTTTGCTACGCTTACCAATGTTCAAAGCGGGGCTTGTACGCTTCAGAAGCCGATCGACAACTGTTGCGGGGAGCGACGCGTCGGCTTCAGATCGATCATTTTCACGATCGGCTGGTGCAACGTTAAAGAAAACGAAGGGTTCGGCTACGAGAAGGACGCCCACCCAGTAGGTGCAAAGCTGACCCCCGGTCTTTGGAGTTCGCGAGCCCTACAAGCTTTTGTCGCGTCGGAGCTCAATGGCCGAGCAAGTCTCACAATCTCGAAAGCCACCGGACTTGACAGTCGAGCCCGCCAACCGGGTAACGATCTCCCCGGCGTTGGCCGTACGGCTCGGTTTTACAACAACATACTCCGACAACAGCGGATGGCGAGAACGTCGGAGACGGGCCAGTGGGCTTAGCCTTTACGAAAACGCTCAGGGTGCACCTGGATCAACTGAACACATCATACAACACGTTAGACAGGGCCCCCAGTACTCCTTAAGGTTGCGCATGCCAGCGACTGTTTCTATTGCGAGACCCTGAAGTTAGACTTCCCAAATCCCGAGATGAAACTTTTGGAATCAGGGCACATCCACGAATTGGAGATATCTAGTCTCGATGATAAAGTGCAATAATTAAAAAACGATTTCCCGATTTGAGTTGTTCTTGAAATATCCTGGGAATGAGCATATACAGCCCAGGCTCCCGCGACGCGGGCACAGACAGCACTGATGGGACGACAATGAGAAGGATAGATGGGAAGGTAGCGCTGGCCCGCATAGAGGCGGCTACGCTTGCACACATGCATCAAAATGCCCCACATAGATCGCGCCGGGCCGTTGACGTTGAAAATTCCACAAAGTGTCGCTTTTCTTTTTCCAGACCTTTTCGATGTTGGAAAATTCGATCGTACAGAAAAGCGAGGCGGCCAGAGTACTGATTGCGCACGGTGCGGGCGAGGTCGGGCTGAGTCGCCATGTCAAATTCGAGAGAGACGTCGATGCGACATCAGTAGCATTAAGGACTCTACCATAATCGTTGAAGGTGAGTTCTTACTCGAGACGATCTCCGAGACCGCTTTGATAGAATGGCATATGGCTCTCCAACAGCTGAAAGTCGAGCGGCAGGAAAAAGCGGTTGTCATACTCTTCCGCTATGGCCGCGTCAGCTGCAACCCTGTCTCTCTTGTCGCCAGCGTTTATACGAAGCTTGGTCGCCTTTCGACCACAGGTGGTGTCGATACCCTGATACGCGGCGTGTTCTCGCGCCTTTGCTTGGTCTTCCAGATGTCGTGGTAGCAGTAGAATACATCGGAGTCGTCCACGGACATAACTTCGTTTTTCTTGACGATCGTGCGTCCGAGGTTCTGTACGATGGTCCTGTCAGCGTCTGTCGAAGTCAGTGAGATCGGGAAGGTCAGGCTGGCTGTGCCCGGCACGATGACGTCTTTCTGACCTAAATTAGAAAAACGGACCAAGAGCTGCTGTTTCTGGTCTATCGTTGATGTGTGGTTTGTGACGACCATGCTTTGATGGATATCCCTGACAAAGAGGGGCTCCCTCAGTCTGCGGTAGGGATCCAACTTTCTACCATAACTTTAAACAAAAGACGTGAACCTTCAATGTATAAACTATGGACGAGGAGATGATACCCCTCATCGGGAGAGATGATGATGATGATGATATGGACGAGGGCGATCTCGGCATAGCTGAAACGACCTTCACCGAAATACCGGACGGATACGGCTCGTTTGTAAAGCTGAATGTTCAATCAGTCCTGGACGAAATGGTTAACGCCTATTATGGGGGCCTGGTAAAACCAAAGGCGGCGACGAAAATATGAGGCATATAGCGACCCGACCGAAATAAGACCCGATAATGTAGGAGACGTTCACGATCTGATGGACGCTGGGATACATCTGCTCGAAACCGTAGGTACCTCGTTCGATAACACCGCATTGGTGATGGATACCGGCGACTCTCTGTGCGCTACATGGATTAGCGAAGAAGTTAAAGACGCTGGAGGGTAATCGATAACTTAACCTCGCAGAAGTTACTCTGGTCAGAAAACATATAGGGCTAGAGAAGAAACAGACGACCCGAACGACAAACGTAGAATAGAGGATAGTATAGACGATCTATACAACGAAAAGGAGGGTTGGCTCGAGGCCATCGCGATTATAAACGAAAAACTACGCACACAAGTTACGCGAGTTCGTCAGACGTACGACAGAATTACACACAAAGACAAAACGCTCGGTGAGGATATACGGACGTTGTTCCGCGAACAGGGAATCACGATCGCGCTCTATATCGACGCTCGTTCTTGCTATCACTGGTGGGACCTCACCCGCGGTCGCGCCATCGCCAGGACCGACTCTGGGGCCAACGCCAGGACCGACTCAGAATCCAACGCCAGGACCGACTCCGGGAGTGGCGGAATGGGCGAAGAAAATGCTAAATGCACTCGGGCGTCTGTTCGCGAAGTTAGCTGGAAAAGCGGCCGCGGCCCTACCGGGAATAATCGGGGCGATCGTTTCTTGGCTGCTCGGCACGATGAGCAAAGCGGCCGGATGGTTTGCAGGAAACCTGTGGGCCCTTGTGGTTGCCATTGATGGCCTGCTATTTCTTGCTACGCGGGAGTTTATAAAGCTAAATAATAGCTAGGCCTACGGTGATGCCCCCCACAATCAGCACTGTATTTTCGGCAACATGATCGGGTCCCAGTTCCGAAGCACTGTGGTTCCCAGTTCTGCGGCTTCACCAAATCTGTGTCGAACGTCGGCTGCTGTTTTATATCGCTGGAGCACATATATAGACCGATTCCAAACGCGAAGTCAACTTTTGTGCCGGCTAATTTTAGAACGTCTTCGTACCGTCTGATCGAATCGGGAATATCGACCGTCGATGAAATTTGTCTTCCACATTAGCGAAAAACAGCTTCTGTGGGTCGAACGCCGTGCCGGCCCCGAGTATACGCGAGCGCCTTTGTGCATGTGCACCTAGAAGCGCGCACACGTACGTTCGGATGCTGCCGTTGAGCCTCTCACCTCCCGGCTGAGTAACACCGGTTGAGGCGTCCATAATGAAGGTGGTCCAGGCGTTCGAGATGTCTACGTAATGTTTCAACGAATTGTGCTCGCTGAAGAACAGATGATTTGTAGCGCCACCATGAGACATGCGATACCTGCCATCTCGTTTCCAGAACATCGTCAGCGGCATTCGGGTTTGTACAAGACGGTCGAATTCACGACCCAAAAATTCTAACTTCCGTACTTTGGAGCGCCGGAGACTTACAAACATTTGCTGCCACGGAACTTGCGGGCCACGCTAGCGTCGTACTTTCGAAGATCAATGGGCTTGCAACATTCAAGGTCGAGAACGGGTGGACCGTAGCCTTGATAAATGAGCTCGCGCCCCTGCTCAGTTTCGTGAAGACGTACTCGGATAACGAAGGCAGGTTTAAACCGGGGACCTATATTGGAGACTGTCCCGTGAATTTCTCGTTCTCGAAAAATCTTCACATTCACTTGAAGAAGCTCAGTACATCCGAGAACGTGGTGGACGGGGCTCCGAGCAGTTTACTAAAAACTGTACCTGCTGGTGACAGCTTCTTCGGGGACATGGCGAACATCGACTGCCCTCACCCGTAGATGAAGCACCTTGAGTCGGGGGTCGTACACCAATTGTAGGTATCGATCCTCGATGATACTGGGTGTAAATTGGACAATCACGATTTCCCGATCTCGCTCGTCCTTGAGATTATATGACAAACTTTATTATGAGCATATATGGCCCCGGCACATACGTCTCCGAAGAAACGTCCGGCAGGGATGACAGGACAATCCGGGCAGAACTGGTGACCATCAGGGCAGAACTGGCAGCAACCAGGTCGAGGCGCCCGATAATAGCGGTTTGGGCTGAAGAGCGGTGGAATCTCACCGAGAGGGCATACGAGTTATCTTTGGGAAACGACCAGCGCGGCACTGGCCAAAACATATAGACGCGCGGTAAATACGATCGACGGTGTCAATACCGCTTTGGCCTCGAGCGGTATCAAGAGCGTATCCCTTCTGTCGACGCTCGTGGCGGCACCGGTCGCTGCCGGGTTGAGTGCATTCGCGCCCGGAGATGGAATTTTCTGCGTTACCAGCCGACTGATAACTATGCGTCAAGACGGACGGCGCAAAAAGCACTTCATCGCAATTCTAGCGCGCTCGAAGAAAAGCAGCAAAGCTCTCGCTGACAATGAAATCTCGTAGGCCGAGTTCCAAACTATCAGTGACGAATGGACCCGATATCAAGAACTGAAATCCGACATTCCGTCAAAGACCGCCGGTGCCCGGACGGTGAATAACGTACTCTCGGACGACGGCGTAAACACATTAATAATGGACGGACGAGCCGAAGAAAGGAGAAACATTATCGAGCGCCTAGGGACCTAGTATGTTCGCGTGTCTTGACGATCAAGTGGATATCCCGCCGTCCGACAGTCCGGCAGCGTCAGCTGTTCCATCGGCGCCACCGAAGCATAAAACGTTAGGACAAGATATATTTATTTCCCGTTCCAAGTACACCACCGTGATTATGTCACCCACCGGCCAACATACACACAGTTTATTGACCGTTAAAGATGTGTGTACACCAGGAAGTTAATCTCTTATCGTGTAGTCGCTACGCGGAGATGAACATTTTCGTCTGCTGATAGAGACAAACATAAAGGTGGCACTGTTAGATATGACCAGCCTATTTTTGGGTGTCCCGATATAGGCAAGCGAACCGTAACTTTGGTGTGTCTATAACCGTAAACATAGACACTTAAAGAGTGGTCCCCTGCTCATATGCCAACGGGTAACCTGTTCTTTCTCGAATGTTCTCCGTTGAGTCATTTGGGGAATTCCGAAATCTCTCAAATATCAAATCTAACTATGATATAGCGGTGATGCATGTTAGACGTAATGCGGAAGCGTGCATGCATAAAACACCTGCTCAGTTTGAATACACTAAACTCGTCGCGGCATGACTTGATTAAAATATGTCACGAATTTGAATAATTGTGTGATAAGTCAAACTGAACAGGCGTATTTTCTCCTTTCTCTTCAAATTTATTGAAACATGTAAGTAAATATGTTCGTCCGTATGCTTGTACAATTAAGGTGGGTGAGAGGTATATACCGAAATAAAAAAACAGACTACAACCCTTAATGCACAACTATAGGTTCATATGCGAGAAATCAACACTTTTCCTTAGCTGGAACGCCAGCTATGATCTCGGGACCCCGTGACACGTTGCCACGTGTGGTTCGCTTAACAGACTGCTCTAATGTTTCGAGCGGATGAGAAGCAATCAGGAGGAGGGGTCCGCGTTAGACAGTCGCTAGATGGAGTGTAATGGGCGTGAGCCTGCAACACCTCGCTAAGCCGGAAAAACATATGTAAGGCGCCTAACCCCGGGGGGTGCTGTATTTTTCTTATCTTCCTTTTCTTATAATAAGTTATATTTTCTATGTAATAATAGGGGGTGTTCAGTTTTAAATTATTAAAAATAGAATTAACACAACGACCAACCCGGAAGATATCATGTATACATTGGTAAACTATATTGTAGATACGTTATATTGTAGCCTCGATAAGCAAATATGCTCTCCGAGCAATTAGCAAGCGCAGTTGCTCCCAGAGCCTCTGTGGGACTATTCTCGCAGATGGGCGTACTTCTTTTCGAGCTCCTCTAATGCTCGTCCAAAAAACATGCGGGCTCGTTTTTCTCTGTTTACCATTCTATGTATGACGCGACAGGCCACAAGAAGGACATATCGCCGGCTCAGACAGAGTTCCGATTCCCCAATTCCTACACGGCCGCGGTTCTGTGGCTCCCTTTCTTAACCACGCGCGATGGTGTTTACAGTGGTCGACGACTCCCATGCGAGGGCACCTCTCGAGGCTGCCAATTTGCAACCACGGGAGGGGGAGGAGGGCGGGGGCGTGGCACCTCACAAGAGAAGGTGGTATCATTTTAACTCCCATATACTACTTAAAGTTTTATTGACGTATTTGTCATGTAGCTACAGTTTTCTATAAACAATCTGAAGTGTTTATCAATTGCATATACATATACTTGGAGGCATCATATCATTGTAATCCTAATATAATGTTTATGAAATAATGAAACGTGAAAATGACATGTTTATGCCACATTATATTGTTCCCATGCCCTGGCTCAAATATTAGTGGTCTATAAACATGTAGGACTTAATTATGATATTCAATGAGTTTCGCATGAGACACAACTGGCTGACACGTTCAATACGGCTGGCACTGTAATAAACAAACACTCACTTGCAGTATTAACGTAATATCGAAGTGAATAAATAGTATGTGTTTATTTCGTTGTGATGCGTACATTACTAGGTCACATAGTGTACATTGATGCACGTTGAAGCTTTCAGCTTCATGCTCGCCTTTAGGTATTTTACTATTTGTATTTTATATAATCCACAGGAAAAAATATTGACATTGCAGCGAGCAGTACGCCGATCATTAAACTTAGCTGTCGTTCTGAAACTGGTAGCATGGCCGAGATTCATTAAACTACTAGCACAGCTTTATGACGTGTACACAATGTCCTTAAAATTACAATAATAAATGATAAATTTCTATGCAAACAGATGATACATTATACTGATATTAATAGCATAGCAGATTAAACACACATGCATAACAACTTCACTAAGAGCATAGCAAAAAGTAAACATGTACATATAAATGGTTTCGGAAATGCATGGCTTTATTCAAAATTGAAGCATAATACACAGTGATTAATTTACCAGCGCGTCGCTTCAACACACCAACATTCAGATAGATTTTCTTCCATACGATAACACATCAATTATTTCAGAAGAGACCAATTTAACACACAAGCTCAAAATGGTAGACAAAATACCCACATAGTGGAATACAAATTTCGGCAGCCATAATGATTGTATATATGTATCACCATAAATATTCAAATGAAAGCTGGTTTTGATATCGCTATCAAACTAATTCATTGTGTCTAGTTCATCAATTTGTGATTGCCGTTAATTACTTCAAATATAATGTCTTATGTAGAAATGTTGATATTTGGCAGCCATCTTGGAGTTATATATGGAAATTAGGCTATCACAATATGTGTCACTGCCCGTCCAGATAATGGAACAATGTGATGAAGTTTATATACACTACCATTTATACAATACAACTAGAGTTTGATTGTGTTAGCGGCGGGTTGGCTTGGTTGGAGAACTTGTTATAATTGTGGTGGCAATCTTAGATTTTGATAGCCAATTTTGACGAAACATTAAGTTCCGATGTTCTATAAATTGCAAACATTGATTATTATGTTTTCTGTTCGTTTTAAAATGTGTAAATGCAAATTTGATGTGATGCTACAGGATTTTTAAAACTAACATAAATGGTCTGGATGGGCAACTATGATAATTGGCGGCCATATTTGATTTGTTTACATACATTCCCAATTGCTACGTATTTATAAACATCTTATCATCTTATATGTTACTCTAAGAACATAGTTCAACCATAAACAGACTTCTTGTTTACCAATAATTAATGTAGTTCGTACATATTTAGTGTGGTGGGGGAATGTACGTGGTTTTTGGCCGCCTTCTTGAATTTTCGCGGCCATTTTGGATAATTAAAATTATGTAAATTAAAATTATTGGCTGTCACGTTTTCAGTGCTTTTCAATTTGTGAATGCGAGTTTGTATTCTTGTTACTTGAATGGTATGAAACCTGCTATTTTTTTAGCAGAAACTATCCACTTATAGGGGCATACAATCTTTAAACGAAGACTTACAAATTTCTATCATGCGGAAATACATACCTTTCAATAAAATATAGTGGCAACTTGCCCCCCCCCCCCGCCCCCTGCCACCCCAAGTGGTAATGACAACCCAGTTTGCATGGGTCTGGCCCACCCACTGTATGGCTTTATCGTGTTTTAAATTAAAATATCACTCGTGGCAAATTGTCGACATTTTACTCCATTTGCTCTAGCTCTAAACCTATTCGCCAACCTAAGTCTGCCGCTCACCTTATGCACGCTAGCCCCCCTCCCCCCCCCCCCCCCCCACCCCCCCCCCCCCCCACCCCCCCCCCACACCCCCCCCCCCAACCCCCCCCCCCCTGTACATGTGAACACAACTTGTTCTTCGCAGCGTTAGAGCATACCGAGAAGTTATCAAACATGGGCTCAGAGGGTTAGAGCATACAGATAATTTATCAAACAGGGACGCAGAGGGTTAGAGCATACAGAGAAGTTATCACTCAGAGGGTTAGAGCATACAGAGAAGTTATCGAACAGGGGCTCAGAGGGTTAGGGCATACAGAGAATTTATCAAAAAGGGCTCAGAGGGTTAGAGCATACAGAGAAGTTATCACACAGGGGCTCAGAGGGTTAAATCATACAGTGAAGTTATCAAACAGGGGCTCACTGGGTTAGAGCATACAGATAAGTTATGAAAAAATGACTCAGAGGGCTAGAGCATACAGAGAAGTTATCAAAAAGGGTCTCAGAGGTTTACAGCTTACAGAGAAGTTATCAAACAAGGGCTAACAGGGTTAGAGCGAACAGATAAGTTATCAAACAGGGACTCAGAGGGCTAGAACATACAGAGAAGTTATCAAACACGGGCTTAGAGGGTTAGAGCATACAGAGAACTTATCAAACAAGGGCTCAGAGGGTTACAGCATACATATAAGTTAGCAAACAGGGGCTCAGAGGGTTAGAGCATACAGAAAAGCTATCAAACAGGGGCTCATAGGGTTGGAGCATACATAAAGGTTATCAAGCAGTGACTCAGAGGGTTAGAGCATACAGTGGAGTTATAAAACAGGGGTTCAGAGGGTTATGACATACAGATAAGTTATCAAACAGGGGCTCAGAGTGTTTGAGCATACAGAGATGTTAGCAAACAGGGGCTCAGAGGGTAAGAGCATACAGAGAAGTTATTAAACAGGGGCTCAGAGGGTTTGAACATACAGAGAAGTTATCAAACAGGGGCTCAGAGGGTTAGAGCATATATAGAAGTTACCAAGCAGGGACTCAGAGGGTCAGATCATACAGAGAAGTTATCAAAAAGGGGCACATAGGGTTAGAGCATACATAAAAGTTATCAAACAGGGGCTCAGAGAGCTAGAGCATACAGATAAGTTATCAAACAGGGGCTCAGAGGGTTAGAGCATACATATAAGTTATCAAACAGGGACTCAGAGGGTTAGAGCACACAGATAAGTTATCAAATAAGGACTCAGACGGCTAGAACATACAGATAAGTTATCAAACAGGTGCTCAGAGGGTTGGAGCATACATAAAGGTTATCAAACAATGACTCAGAGGGTTAGAGCATACAGTGAAGTTATCAAACAGGGGCTCAGAGTGTTTGAGCATACAGAGATGTTAGCAAACAGGGGCTCAGAGGGTAAGAGCATTCCGAGAAGTTATTAAACAGGGGCTCAGAGGGTTTGAACATACAGAGAAGTTATCAAACAGGGGCTCAGAGGGTTAGAGCATATATAGAAGTTACCAAGCAGGGACTCAGAGGGTTAGATCATACAAAGAAGTTATCAAAAAGGGGCTCAGATGGTTAGAGAATACATAGAAGTTATCAAACAGGGGCTCAGAGAGTTAGAGCATACAGATAAGTTATCAACCAGGGACTCAGACGGCTAGAACATACAGATAAGTTATCAAACAGGGACTCAGAGGGCTAGAGCATACAGAGAAGTTATCAAACAGTGACTCAGAGGGCTAGAGCATACATAGAAGTTATCAAACAGGGGCTCAGATTGTTAGAGCATACAGAGAAGTTACCAAACAGGGGCTTAGAGGGTTAGAGCATACAGAAAAGTTATCAAACAGGGACTCGAAGGGTTAGAGCATACAGAAAGGTTATCAAACAAAGGCTCAGAGGGTTACAGCATACATATAAGTTATCAAACAGGGGCTCAGAGGGTTAGAGCATACATATAAGCTATCAAACAGGGGATCAGAGGATTAGAGCATACAGAGAAGTTATCAAACAGGGGCTCAGAGGGTTAGAGCATACATAGAAATTATCAAACAGGGACTCAGAGGGGTAGAGCATATAGATAAGTTATCAAACAGGGACTCAGAGTGTTAGAGCATGCAGTGAAGTTATCAAATAGGGCGTCAGAATGTTAGATCATACAGAGAAGTTAGCAAATGGGGGCTCAGATAGTTTCAGCATACAGATAAGTTAGCAAACAGGGGCTCAGAGTGTTAGAGCGTACAGAGAAGCTATCAAACAGGGGCTCAGAGGGTTAGAGCATACATATAAGTTATCAACCAGGGCCTCAGAGGGTTAGAGCACACATATAAGTTATCAAATAGGGACTCAGACGGCTAGAACATACAGATATGTTATGAAACAGGGACTCAGATGGCTAGAGCATAAAGAGAAGTTATCAAACAGTGACTCAGAGGGTTAGAGCATACATATAAGTTATCAAACAGGGGCTCAGATTGTTAGAGCATACAGAGAAGATATCAAACAGGGGCTCAGAGGGTTTGAGCATACATAAAGGTTATCAAACAGTGACTCAGAGGGTTAGAGCATACAGTGAAGTTATCAAACAGGGGCTCTGAGGGTTATGACATACAGATAAGTTATCAAACAGGGACTCAGAGGGTTTGAGCATACAGATAAATTATCAACAAGGGACTCAGAGGGTTTGAGCATACAGATAAGTTATCAAACAGGGACTCAGACGGCTAGAACATACAGATAAGTTATCAAACAGGGACTCAGAGGGCTAGAGCATACAGAGAAGTTATCAAACAGTGACTCAGAGGGTTAGAGCATACATAGAAGTTATCAAACAGGGGCTCAGATTGTTAGAGCATACAGAGAAGTTAGCAAACAGGGACTTAGAGGGTTAGAGCATACAGAAAAGTTATCAAACAGGGACTCGATGGGTTAGAGCATACAGAAAGCTTATCAAACAAAGGCTCAGAGGGTTACAGCATACATATAAGTTATCAAACAGGGCTCAGAGGGGTTAGAGCATACAGAGAAGCTTTACAAACAGGGGATCAGAGGATTAGAGCAAGATAGGGTTTTTTTTTTTTATCAAACAGGAGTAACAGAGGGTTTGAGAATCGAAAGAAATTATCAAACAGGGACTCAGAGGGGTAGAGCATACAGATAAGTTATCAAACAGGGACTCAGAGTGTTAGAGCATACAGTGAAGTTATCAAATAGGGCGTCAGAATGTTAGATCATACCGAGAAGTTAACAAACAGGTGCTCAGAGAGTTACAGCATACAGATAAGTTAGCAAACAGGGGCTCAGAGGGTTAGAGCGTACAGAGAAGCTATCAAACAGGGGCTCAGAGGGTTAGAGCACACAGAGAAGTTATCTAACAATGACTCAGAGGGTTATAGCATACAGAAAAGTTATCAAACAGTGGCTCAGAGGGTTATACCATACACAGAAGTTATCAAGGTTATATCATAGACAGAAGTTATCAAACAGGGGCTCAGAGCGTTCGGGCATACAGAGAAGTTATCAAACAGGAAACCAGAGGGTTATAGCATACATAGAAGTTGTCAAACAGAGACTCAGAGGGTTAGAGCATGCAGAGAAGATATCAAACAGGGGCTCAGAGGGTTAGAGCATACAGAGAAGTTATCAAACAGGGGCTCAGAAGGTTATATCATAGACAGAAGTTATCAAACAGGCGCTCAGAGCGTTCGAGCATACAGAGAAGTTATCAAACAGGGGCTCAGAGCGTTTGGGCATACAGAGAAGTTATCAAACAGGAAACCAGAGGGTTATAGCATACATAGAAGTTAGCAAGCAGAGACTCAGAGGGTTAGAGCATGCAGAGAAGATATCAAACAGGGGCTCAGAGGGTTAGAGCATACAGAGAAGTTATCAAACAGGGGCTGAGAGGGTTAGAGCATACAGAGAAGTTATCAAACAGGGGCTCAGAGGGTTAGAGCATATAGAGAAGTTATCAAACAGGGACTCTGAGGTTAGAGAATACAGAGAAGTTGTCAAACAGGGGCTCAGAGGGTTAGAGCATACAGAGAAGATTTGTTGAAGATTCCTAACCCTAACCCTAACCCAATAACCAAACAAAAGCAAACGAATGGACATAGAAGTAAAAACAATCGTTTTGTGCAAATATCGTTTTCACGTACCAAAAGTACAAAACGATTATTGTTTATATGCATATCGTTGTACAAAGCCATCGTTTTCCATTCGTTTCTGTTTGTTTCGTTTGTGATCCTTCAACAAATCGTCGCTGTACATCTGAAGTATATTCAATACCTGCGAAAGCTAATGAGACAATTATTGCAATGGATATATTTTGCATGTATGTTAAACTAAGTCAAAAGGTACATTGTAGCATTTACCAAGTACAACCACTCTATCCCGGATCATAATACGCATATATACTCGTTGTCAAATTACTGACTATGCTACTATTCAGTCTCATAAATATTCGCTTCGTCGCACATGCCAGTCATTCATTTATTGATTAGAGCATGCTTATCTATTATTTATAAAGGATTGATATTGTTTGCTAATGTCCGAAGGCCTTTTTCTGTTCTGGCTGTCTATGCGTTAATGGCATGCTGATTCACGTTTTCGCACGTCAGCCACACACCTGTTGCCCGCGGCACCTATATAAGCCAGCCGGCTGTCGGTGTCGGGGCATCAGCGGAGCGGGCGTCAACTGTACAACTACGCTTCTCACAACCGACGGTGTTCATACGCTTCGACAATGGCATCTGTAAGTAGTTTACGTTACTGATTCGTCTTTTGTGATAAATTTGTAGTTTCATTCAATATGTTTCCACTTTATTTAAGAAGTTAACTTCGTTTTTCCTGCTATTTGCTACGGCCTGAACAAACATTGTCACATGAACGTTCCAATGAACTTCGGCATCCTTTTATATTTCACAATGTATATACATCATGCTATCTAAAATGGATATACATACCTGAATTGTAGACACTGCTTGGTTGCCTATCATCACACATACTGTCTGTTCCACATTTTGTGCCGACGAACTGTTGGCTATTAAACACATTAAATCTAAAAGACATTTAAATGTAAGTAGTTTTTCATCAATAACAAAAAGTCACCTTCCAAATTGTTTTGTTTGATGAAATTCCATCAAATATTGATTTTATCACGAAAAAAATGGTTTTCCTATAGGAATTTAACATGGGGGGTAAAATAGATCTTTTTAAACTAATTTTTTTTTATTTGTGGACCAATTTTTAATCTCAAACCTTTTCTTTTCTTATTTACGTCATTTCCAAGCTATTCAGCCATGTTTTGGAGCCAATTTCCAAACATTTTCGTTGTTTGACTCCTCCCCCACAGCTCCCTTCTCTTTTTTCCCCATGTTAAATGGAACTAGTTTTTTCGCAATAAAATCAATATTTAATGGAATTTCATGAAACAAAAATAGTTTGGGAGTGTGACTTTTTTGTTATTGGTGAAAAAGTACTTACATTTAAATATTATTCAGATTTAATGTGTTTAAAAAGTTCGTCGGCAGAAAAACGTGGAACAGACAGTAGGTTATTCTCTTCATTTACTTCAGGCTGCTATTTTAATGTTTGTTTTCCTTCTGTCATATCGTAGTTTGCATTTCTGATTGATTTACTGTATGCATTACCTTGTATGTTGATACGCTGAATACTAGTTTTGAACACTTTACTGACATTTATCTTAGTTTGTTCAATCCTGTTGCAAACTCCGTCCATTTCCTTTAGTGTTTGCTTTCGCATATATTTTGCTGTCGTCAACAAATGTGTTACTACGTTATTCGCCACGTCGTCGTTCAACGTCATAAAAAAATAGTAATGGACCAAGTACACTCCGTTGCGATATTCCACTTGAATTCGGAAGTTTTTCCGTCTGTAGTTATTCATTATATTCTATTTTCAACGTTTTTTTCCTAATTTCCGTAGCAGGTTCTGGGTGGTACTATGCAAAAGCTTGTTTTTAAGTTCTGGTATAATACGCCAACAATGTCTGCTTTATCAAGTATTTATGTCCAATCGTGTAAACCTTTTTATGAGTTGTGTCACATAGGAATGACCTTTTCTGAAGTCATGGCGATGTTTTGTGAATATATCGTGGTCATGCATATGCTGCACGCGTAGCGTACTGTTATCTCCATCATTTTACATATGATCGAAGTTAACCAAATTGGTATGTAGTGTTCACTTTTGTCTTGCTTCCTTTATCATCTGACCCTTGTCACTTTGTGTTCTGGTTTCAATTTGCATGTTGTTATATCCTCCATTTATTATTTAATGACAATACTGTTGTTTAGTGGGACTCCGTGGTATCTTACACCAAAGGTTGTGATGGTATCGAAGTCCTTATTTGTAAATACTCTCAATAAGAATCTGATTACTATATGTGTCTTTTGTTCACTGTCGAAGACCTGTGTCATATTTTAATTCGTGGACTGTTAATTTTGTTTTCGACATATTTGCAGAAGCAGAATGTTTTACTATGTTCTTGTCATGCCATTTGCTCTGTCATATTCGTTATCATAGTTTGCCTGTTTGGGTGAATGTCGCGTGACACGTGCATTCTTGTATATTCCGGATTTCCGTATAATTGTATATTTGTGATGTGCGGTACTGTGTTGTATGGTTGTGCGTATTATTGATTTCACATACCTGTGATTCCACATACCTGTGATTTCACGTACCTGTGATTTTTACATACCTGTGATTTAGCATGTACATTTGCCATGTACAATGTGCGTGTAATAACGGGGCTTATGTTGTACTGGTGGAAATACGTTTATGCGTGTCCTTTTCGCGGATTTAAATACACGTCCATTTTATGAGCAATGTTTTACTGATGTCACGCCATATTTGACACAGACTATGCATGTGTGTGGTAGAGGAATCTTTGACTGCGTGTGCTGGATTCGCTAGTGAAAAGACCCCTTTTGGTATTACGGAGTCCACTATCCGTGCACGGCCGAGTTTGTCCGCGTGTCAGTTGTTCACCAGATAAGGGACCTTCTGTAGGTGAAGCCAGTATATAGCGCAGACCATACCATGGTCTGCCCTGTTATGTATGCTACGGGTTAGTGTTTCAGCATAGCCTGGTACTGGCCAACACGGATATATCAGTTCCCATACTGATGATGCTTTGTGTCGTGATATTTCCATAAATGACCACGATATTTGAGTTTAGTATGTGCTACACTCTCATTTGAGTGTACAGCCGGTAGTACCGATATGGACGGGTTTGGCGGGGCCAAATAGCGACTCTCGTATGTCGAGACCAGTCGAGTCCATTTCGCATTATGAGATCTGGGTCTATAGTGTGCAGATTTATGGTAGTGTGGGATATACCATGTTGGATGGTATTTATTCCGCGAGGGCTGTACACTAGTTTGGTTGAATTTATGGCGTATGAACATATATTTATGCCAAATATAACCCACGGGTGAAATGGCAAAAGACATGGTTTTGTAATATTTATGCTGAGATGTCGAACGAGGGGTAGGCATATTCATTATTCCGTGCGTGGTTTCGCTGGTGCGTATATAAGCGATGTCCCGCAATGTGTTGTTGGGACACATATTTTCTGGTAGCAGAAGGATAGTACTGTATTCACCAGTGACACGGAGGATTTTGGTATGTACCTACAACATTTTATTTCAGCTGTGATTTTCCGTTGTTCGATTCCCGTTTTAGTCCATTGTGCATCCTGTATGTCCGTCTGTGCGTATTCGTCCAGTAATTGGAGGCTCATTTCATTTTGTAGCCTCTTGAGATCGCTCCAGCGAGCCACATTGGATGTTTTGGTCCACTCGTTGAGGGCAGACCCCAGTCAGTGCAGAGTACCAGGTCGTCCGAGTGTCCGTACGTCTGTCTGGCGCTGTGTGTGTAGCAGCTCCGGGTACAGCTCCTGTATAGAGCAGTGTGTGATTGCTACATCGCGTTCAGCAGACAGTCACAGCCAAAGATTAGTGAAGTGAAACACAATACACATATATCATAGTATTATACTACCACCGAGTTGAATGTCACCCATTTGAAACTTCTCCCGGCGTCTTAGCCAACGTGATAATCGCCATTTGTATTATATCGAAACTTTACATCCGGTCTACCACTTCCGGTATTACAACCAATTGATTCACCATTGATACTTTGCATCCGGTCCACCACATCCGGGTTGCTACAGTCGAGTGATACCATAGGAACTTTACATCTGGTCCACCATTTCCGGAAATAATACTACCTTTGGAACTTTACTTCCGGTACCAGCTTCCGGAACATTATCGTTAGTGACTACCATGTGATGTAACCACATCCGGCTTTGACTTTGACATTCAGACTTTGAAATACATTGCATAGGCAATACATATGTATACTTTGATAGTGTATGGTTATACTCCTATCATGGCATATCATGGCTAAGGGATTGTAGTAAGACTACATTTATTGTTTATTGATTAATCCACTTGAAGTTGGATTATAGTCATATTGTTGACTAGACCTCATACTGCGGGTGAGGCAGACCTTGGGACCTTGATACTCAGAGGTTGCCACTATCTATTGAGATACACCAGCACTGGGGTAGCTCAGATGATTGTCATTTGTCCTCCAATGTTCGTTCTGCCATGTTGTACTTGTATGTTATTTCACTTTGATTAGCGATCATCAAAGTACTTGTGCATTCATACTATTGTCCACTACGGGACCATTGAGATACCACATACTGAGTTTTTTCGTTTATAGCTTTTAAGTTGCGTTAAAGAATAACAGTCGATTGGCTTACAACCTTGTAGTAATTGAATAGTATCATGCACCGTACAGTGATGTTCGCATATCAATGTATCATGTATTCCTGTGTGTTCCCCATGTAATATAGTGTACATTATAAGTGATTAAGTGACTACGTGTACTTATCTACTCTAGCCTATCCCTTACACTTCAACTGCATTGTTACCACTTTTCGTTCGTCAGATCAAGCTATACTGGCCATAACGTCATAACAGTTGAAGTATACTTGGTTCATATGATAATAGGGGAGACAATTTGTCTCGATCATTCCTGACCTTGGTAATGACCTTGACAGTGAAACATATTTTGTTTGTATATAATTTACAAGTAAGGCATCAATAGTAGTATATACAGAATTATACAAATGGGATTGGATTGAAAGTAATATTATATAAATCCTCTCCATGTTGCCTGTTTCGTTAGTGAGTGGCTTTATTTCGTGCTTCTAAGTCTTTGTGACAATCATCGTCTGTTCTACAGTAGTAGTATTTGCTACACATGGAACGTTTGTGTTTGATCGAGTCGAGAGTTGGCTTGTTCATTCAGGGCGTTGCAAAACGTTTTGTTGTGTTTGTTTTGAATACCAGTATATTCCCGTCTACAATTACAGTGAAATCGCGATCGCTGAAAATGCGATGGCTCGTAATGTCGGGCTCGTTCGAAATAGCGTCGCGGTCCTGATAATTTTCCCTATGTGTTTAATGTATTATACATGCGATGGCTCAAAATGCAACTCCTCGAAAAATGCGATCCCTCGAAACATGTTTCAAGTCCCGCGGACTCATTTCTCGCTATTTTTGCTATACGATGATTCGAAAGTCATGTCGAAGTTTGGGCTTGGTTAATTTTCGCACCTCCGCGTCCGACTTATTACGATCAAAGACCGAGCCGCGCTCTACCTGTCTATGAAATGTGGTTTCTTTTCAAGTGCAGTTAATTGCTTAAAGTGGTGCAATTTGGTCGTTAACGTGGTTACATGACTGCTATGAGACTCGCCATGTGATTTTGTACCTTCGGACATCTGCGTGTAATTTCATGAAATACGTTTACAAAATTTACAATATTTTCCGTAAATGGCGTCAAAAGTCGACATAACTTTCAGAGTACATGCGGTACTCTGAAAAGTTTGTAAACTTTTTACTTTATTTATGAACAATATTAAATATTCTGGGTTTCGGCCACTCGGCGCATTTAACAGAGTCTGTCGTAAGTCATTGGTCGTGTTTCGTGATAACTCACGGTTTATACTCGAATAACCCGAGTATCACTGGAACAACCAGAGTCGTTGCTCAGGTTCAAATCGAGTTAGAAACCTAGTAACCCACTACCCGGCATGGATTTGATTAAAGTTACTCGAGTAAGGTTCAAAGGTCCATATTATTTAACTAGAGTTGGGACTCTGCTTATACATTTTTTTATATGTAAGGGTAGGAATTGGCTCGTGGACCTTCCAAACCCGGGAATTTGAGCCCAAAACAAATATGGCAGGCCAATGACCGTTGGTCCGTTTGTTTCCGAATTTACTAATATCTGCCATACAGTCGAAATATGTGCATTAAATGAAGGAGATAGTGAGGCGGTTAATTTAACCTAGCTAGTTCACTCTCCTATCGCACGAAGCCGGTATGTAAGACCGAGAAAAAGGCTGAGTGTGAGTGCATGTGAAAAGAGAAGATAATACACGGCGGTACTCTGCTTGTTCTAGTGGTCCTCCTGTTATTCGAGTGGCTACTCGGAAGTTATAACCAAAAACGCCCATTAATAATACCACACTTCCTAGTTAGGCAGAGATGACTGGTCTTGATAAAAATGATTTGCTCTTACTGAATTTCCAATCAGTGCAGCATTAAATCGGCCTGCATATTCATTTCAGGGCGTGAAATGTTCGTCCTCGACAGCTATTCATGATGCATATTATAATGAAATAGTAAACCCATATCAAGTTGCATGAGTCTGTACGTTGATCAGCGTTTATACTGGTCACAAACTAAGTAGCCTAAAGCACCTTCTGTTGCGTCGTAATATTTTACGATTCATGACTGATTCCCGATTTTTTATGGGCGCCGTAAACAACATCGTTTGAGCTGGGCCCATGCCCCACTGTTTCGAGTGACATCACAACCACCTGCGACATTACTTATGTGCGCCAGTATTTATAGTAAATACTGGATCTTTTGATAATACTTGAAATAAAGAAAGTTTTGTAAATACATTTAAATATAATTTATTTAATTCCACATCATAACTTTAATCTGCGAATAAATACTATTATCATCTAAAACATGGATACACTCTATTATGCTTCGTTATTTCCTAAATTCGCCGGGTACAGTAGTGGACAAATATACCTAAATCGCAAGATGCGATGGCTCGAAAGATGCCATCACTCAAACAAAATATGCAGGCCTGTGGCATTTCGAGCCATGGTGATTTCACTGTATAGGAATTTGCTCGCAGTACATTCACACATATCATTAATACTTTTCTCTTTTATTGACAGTCGCTGATCTTTGTTTCGTAGTCCTTCATGTACTTTATCGCAGTCTACATCTGCTTTGAAGTAATCATATAGTGTTATATCTGAAGGAGTGTAGCACTCCAGATCGTATTGTAGCACAAAGTTACCAAATTTACTTAGACTCGGTTGGTAACTGATATTATCAACCATGTTTGGTAAAAAACAAGGTGCATAAATGGTTTGTCTTCCCCTCGCATTTGTAGAATACGTAATAAATATGCAGACTGAGATGTGAACAGGTTGTAATTTCTTTCAAATATGACGGATTGTAATTGTAATGAATAACAGGCTTTATTTAAAAATGTAGTGGTGGTTTTATCTATCAGGTCTTCTTTCAACAAACATTGTGTTGGAGTTCTAAAGGTTAATAGACCAATACATTATTTAACTAGTCGCTTCTCTTCCAATAATGAATGGCGCCATGTGATGCTGATTGTTGTGCAACAATAATGCGAGCATAGTTCGCTAGCTTCAGTTGAACTTGCTGCTGTTATGTGTGCCGGTACCATTTAGATCCCCATATTGTTCACCCTCCCCTATCGTTAACTCAGTTGGACGTGCTGCTGTTATATATTCCGGTACTATTTAGATCCCCGTATTGTTCACCCTCCCCTATTGTTACCCCAGTTGAACGTGTTGCTGTTATGTGCGGCGGTACTGTTTATACCCCATTATTGTTCACCTTCCCTATTGTTACCACAGTTGAACGTGCTGCTGTAATGAGTGACGGTACTATTTAAATCCCAGTATTGTTCACCCTCCCTATTGTTACCCCAGTTGTACGTGCTGCTGTTATGTGTGCCGGTACTATGTAGATCGCGTATTGTCCACCCTCCCCTATTGTTACCCCAGTTGAACTTGCTGCTGTTATGTATGCCGGTACAATATGGATCCCAGTATTGGTCACCCTCCTTATTGTTACCCCAGTTGAACGTGCTGTTGTTATGTGTGCCGGTACTATTTATATCCCAGTATTGTACACCCTCCCCTATTGTTACTCCAGTTGAACGAGTGGCTGTTATGTGTGCCAGTACTATTTAGATCCCCCTATTGGTCACCCTCCCATAGTTTTTCCCCGCTGACATTAAGGGGTGGGGGTGACAATGCGACCTACCGACTGGAGTTTGTTTGAAATAAAGTTGACACGTGTCGTCGCTTGTTTCCAGCTGACAGTATGGATGTGCTGTCTGCTGGAGCTATGAGCGAGTGCCTACTGACTGGAGCTTCTTTGTAATATTGTTGACTCATGTTGCTTGTTTCCAGTTGACCGTAGTGTACGTTGTGTGCTGGTGTTATAAGCTAGTGCCTACCAGATGGATCTTGTTTGCAGTAATGTTGACACGTGTCGCTTGTTTCCAGTTGACAGTCCTGGTGTGTTGTGTGCTGGTACTACAAGCTGGTGCCTACGACTGGAGATTGTTTGCAATAATGTTTACATCTGTCGCTTGTTTCCAGTTGACAGTCCTGGTGTGCTGTGTCCTGGTGCTACAATCTTGTGCCTACCGACTGGAGCGAGCTATTGGTGATGAGTGTGGTATTGACGGGGCGGAGCCCGAAGTTGTGAGTATCACATACGCATTCGCTTAGAAAATAATGACTATGAAGTAAAACATTCATGCAGGTTCAATGTTACAACAGAATGATGGTGTTCCTAACATTATAATCTGAAGATCATTCATCGTAGTACTAAAATTTCATAATAATACCATAACATCTATTAACTGGCTAGCAAATCTAACAAAAGTAGCACAGCCTACAAATAACCATCTCTACATATTTAAACAATATGAAAATACTTATTGAAATATACACACTTAACAACATTTTATATTTTGTTATGACACCAAACCAGTGTAAACATTTGCTAACCTGTTCTAATAACATAGTATTAAATTTATATTACGTCTTTAATATTATATTTCACTTGATAAATTTGGAAGCAGTATTCAATGCAATAAATTTACGTTTAACGTAAGAAAATAGCGGACTCTGACGTCAATAAGATATTTAATAATTTAACATGACGGTATATGCACTTCAACGTAGTCTTCTCTGCAAAGAAACACAATGTTGGAACAAGTTTAATTGATTATACGGACTACTTTATACCATCTGCAAAGCGTCAAATTAAACATACTAATTCTCACCTGTTGGAATACAACATTAGGTGTACGCTCCCATAGAAAGTCGGGTATTTGTAAACCCCACTACTTCAAAGAAAACGTGGGGTCGAGAAACCCGAGTTTCACAGCTGGATACTGGAATAAACCTGTCTGCATCCCAGATACCAACCAGATTTAATGTTCCTAACACCGGGTCAAATGGCCCATTAGGCGATATGATAAGATTCTGAAATTCCCAGTTAAATTCTAAATATGTTATAACGCAAATAAAATCTATAAATAATGCTATAATCAATTTTATCATTATCAGAGATGAAAAAATGCCTTTTCTCCAGTCAAAATCGGTTGACCAACGACAAATATATTGTGAAAAAAAAGAATGATTTTACAAATATATGTGTCATTTTTGGTGAAGAAATAACAAAATCCTACCTCAAATTTATCAAATTACGCACCTTGACTGAAGCTCTGTTGATAGTTTATAAAACTTTTCCAATCGCTAACTTGGACTCAAAACATATTTCCTTTTGCACACGCACTAAGTACGATTCAAGTCGAGGCGTTTTGCTGGTATCATTATTGTTACTACTTCGATGAAAACAAAACACGACAAATATAGGCCCTGGTCAGACTGCACGGATGCGCTGGTTAATCTGGGCCTACACTGTCGCAGATGTCGTAAGGTCCATTCCCCAGCCAGGACTCACACTCAGCTAAATGTCTTGTGTCTAGTCTGACTTTGAGATTGAAGTAAGGTTTTGCAATGAAGATATTTATTTCTGCAAGGTGTATGTAACATAACATATGCTACATGTAATTATGTATCAACAGCACATTTTAATTTGTAACTTGCTAGTGTGCTGGTCAGTTTGAACCCGCAGATATATCTACACTGGTTAGAAGACTAGTGTGTTCTTTTATCATCAGCTTATAGCTGTTAGAACATGCAATTCTCCCAGCATGATTGTGGAAATCAGCACACACATGTTGTAGGCTACCAAGAGAGCATGGAACAAGATCAGGGTTGCTAATCCATTTAGACAATGATGAATCCAGTCGGTAACAGTCTAGATCATGATGTGACTGCTCATTCTGATCTGGACCTAAGCTGCAAAGATTACGGCCATAATAGTCGCTGGTGGTAATAAAACTCACCTGTACATATTCTCATGCACTATGGTCGAGCCTGGCGGTTACTGGAGACTCCAGCTGCAGCCACAGAAGGACTAATGGGCAGTGAAAGTAGTTTGGCATGCTTTGTTATCTCATTAGCTGACCCCATAGTGCAATACAAAATCATTAACAGGAACATTAGCCTCTCAGAATCAGCTTGGCATTTGACTGTTCATTTTCTATGGGACTGTACACATAATGAGGACGGTCTAGTTCCTAGATGGAGCAGCGTTTCGTGTGGCTGATTTCTGGACATATAAAATCCACCCACTTCACTCTGTAAACAGAGCGGAGAAGACAGAACACAGTCATACAGGATGTGCCTATGTCTGCAACGAATATGACATACATACATGTGTTCATCGAGTGGTGTGAAATGTCCATATATGTCACTTCTATAACGAAATAAGATATATTCCATTTATTTATTAATTAATATACCCAACCAAGCACATTGAGCAGTTGTTAGACTATATAGTCAGGGGCGGATCCAGACGGGGACGTGTCAGGCGTACGCCCCCTCTAAAATATGTCGAGCTAAGACGTTAAGCCACTTATGTATCTGGAAAGACTTACTTTCATTCTTATTTCTCACACAAATTGTATGTTGTTCGCACTCAATCGAACCATCTCATCGAGACGGTTCGATTGAGTGGTTACAACATTTACTTTTGATGAGAAATGATAAAAATTGCATACACTTTTTTTGATTGATAATTGATAATCCACGCCTCCCTCTTGATCTAAATCCTGGATCCGCCCTTGACAGCCTACGCAATGTGTATTGACATATGCCGCCTATTTCAGTGTAAGCAACTGCTCATTGAATATGGATATTGGAACTACAGATAGTTCATCACTGTTGTTCAGTTTATCCATGGCAATATATTAATTTTAATAACCTAGTACAGCTGTGTAAATCCTGGGTATTTATCAAATAAATTGATATGTTTTATAGTCATTTGTTCCAATATCTAACCAGTGTTGCATTTATATAAGTACATGTACATACAATGTAGTGGAGTGCTATTTGTTTCCTTATTTAATAGCTGACTTTATATACCATGGTTTGTAGTGTATTATCCATTGTTAGGTTGTATATCTGTTGGCATGTACTTATGTATACGTGTATATATTTGTCCATGTGTCACCACTGTAGTGCGGCATATATGAGGTGTATATATTTCCGTGTGTCACCACTGTAGTGCGGCATATACGAGGTGTATATATATGTCCATGTGTCACCATTGTAGTGCGGTATATACGAGGTGTATATATATGTCTATGTGTCACCCCTGTAATGCGGCATATACGAGTTGTATATATATTTCCATGTGTCACCATTGTAGTGCGGCATATACGAGGTGTATATATATTTCCATGTGTCACCATTGTAGTGCGGCATATACGAGGTGTATATATATTTCCATGTGTCACCATTGTAGTGCGGCATATACGAGGTGTATATATATTTCCATGTGTCAACATTGTAGTGCGGCATATACGAGATGTATATATATTTCCATTTGTCAACATTGTAGTGCGGCATATACGAGATGTATATAT
Source organism: Conchocele bisecta (assembly GCA_029237695.1). Lineage (NCBI taxonomy): Eukaryota > Metazoa > Mollusca > Bivalvia > Lucinida > Thyasiridae > Conchocele > Conchocele bisecta. The sequence goes on along the minus strand of CM055276.1, from coordinate 86,405,708 downwards.
ATTTCCATGTGTCACCACTGTAGGGCGGCATATACGAGGTGTTTATATATATTTACATGTGTCACCATTGTAGTGCGGCATATGGATCTACGAGGTGTATATATAAATCCATGTGTCACCAGTGTAGTGCGGCATATACGATGTGTTTATATATATCCATGTGTCACCATTGTAGTGCGGCATATCCGAGGTGTGCGAAGAGCCCAGTGGGTGCGGAGATCCCTGTACGTGGGAATGTGCTGCTCGTAAGTATTTTAAGCTCCTCTTGATATCACTATTGTTTCTATGCTCTCGATGTAACAGAAACGATCTTATCGTCTTTGCATTATGTGCAGATCCAACCCACTATGCCAATACATGTATTATATATCTACCAATGACTGAATTTTTATTCGCCATTTTATTTATTAAGTTTATAGCCTCACAAAGCAATGACATAACGCAATGGGAATATTTATTCTATTTCCCATAATACACGCCGTTTATACGTTTTTATAGATTTCCATAGAATTTACACGGTGCCACAAAAAGGTATGTACAATTACCTTAAATTATAAGTAAGATGTCTGGTTCCTATGGAATGTATATCTTGTTGTCTATGGCGTGGCATAATGATGCAGCACACTAATTTATATTCCAGTCCCGGAATGTTATCTATGCGACACGGCTGTGGAGAGACTGCACAACCATATGGAATGTGACGATAGCGGGGCCTCGGACGTGTGTGTCTGTAGCACGGGGTATGACCACCCATCTGATGACCCCTGTGACCCCTGTGAAGGTGAATATATAGCGCTCACATGTGATTTGCATTACCAGCACTTGCTAAACTCAACCCCTTCTATATATGTACGTAAAATGTGTTGGTAATTGGAGAAAACTGGGCTTATAGGTTTTGCATCTAATGTAGTTTCAGATCTTTACTGATCGCCATACCATCAGTGGAACATACGTCATGCTTCTTACAAGCAATCCAAGCATATATCGTTTATAGCAGGCTACATGGTGTGTTATCGGATCAGGAGCTACAATGATCACATATCTCATAAGTCCTATTTCTTCAGTCGCAGGCACAAATATCTCAGCAAATATTTGAACTATATAGAGATTTGATAAATCGGAGATAATACAAAATGGAAGATATCAATAGCAATCAACGGACGTGTATTTATTTGTAAGTTACGTAATTATACTTGTTGGGGGAAGAGCATACTATGGAATGAGCATTGTAATATTGATTATGAACTATTTTGTATTTGCTTTGCAAGTGACGAATTGAAAATAGTTAACACGCTCTAGAATACATATACATACGCACATTTTGACCAGGACCTGCACTTTTCCTCGTTCAGACATTAAAACACCCATCATGCTGCTAACAAATAATTCAGATGCGTGTCAGGCTGGAGGAGTTAGCTAGCAGATCCGGCACCTCATTGGTAGCATATGGCATACCGCACATTTCTCCAGCCACAGCCATGTTGTTTATCCGACACCTCAGTGGTAAAATATGGCATACGGCACATTTCTCCAGTTACAGTCATGTTGTTTATCCGGCACCTCAGTGGTAAAATCTATCATACCGCACATTTCTCCAGTCACAGTTATGTTGTTTATCCGGCTCCTCATTGGTAACATATGGCATACGGCACATTTCACCAATCACAGCCGTGTTGTTTATCCGGCACCTCATTGGAAATATATGTCATACGGCACATTTCTCCAGCCACAGCCATGTTGTTTATCCGGAACCTCAGTGGTAAAATATGGCATACCTCACATTTCACCAGTCACAGTCATGTTGTTTATCCGGCTCCTCATTGGTAACATATGGCATACGGCACATTTCTCCAGCCACAGCCATATGTTTATGCGGCACCTCAGTGGTAAAATATGGCATACCGCACATTTCACCAGTCACAGTCATGTTGTTTATCCGGCTCCTCATTGGTAACATATGGCATACGGCACATTTCTCCAGCCACAGCCATATTGTTTATGCGGCACCTCAGTGGTAAAATATGGCATACCGCACATTTCACCAGTCACAGTCATGTTGTTTATCCGGCACCTCATTGGTAACATATGGCATACGGCACATTTCTCTAGTCACAGCCATGTTGTTTATCCGGCACCTCATTGTTAATATATGGCATTCGGCACATTTATCCAGTCACAGCCAGCTTGTTTATACGGCACCTCAGTGGTAAAATATGACATACGGCACATTTCTCCAGTCACAGCCATGTTGTTTATACGGCACCTCATTGGTAAAATATGGCATACGGCATATGTCTCCAGCCACAGACATGTTGTTTATCCGGCACCTCAGTGGTAAAATATGGCATACGGCACATTTCTCCAGTCACAGCCTTGTTGTTTATCCGGCACCTCATTGGTAACATATGGCATACGGCACATGTCTCCAGCCACAGCCATGTTGTTTATCCGGCACCTCATTGGTAACATATGGCATACGGCACATTTCTCCAGTCACAGCCATGTTGTTTATCCGGAACCTCATTGGTAACATTTGGCATACGGCACATTTCTCCAGCCACAGCCATGTAGTTTATCCGGCAACTCATTGGTAACATTTGGCATACGGCACATTTCTCCAGCCACAGACATGTTGTTGATCCGGCACCTCATTGGTTTCATATGACATACCGCACATTTCTTAAACCAACGCCATGTTGTTTATCAGGCACCTCATTGGTAACATAATGGCATACGGCACATTTCTCCAGCCACAGACATGTTGTTGATCCGGCACCTCATTGGTTACATTTTGATACGGCACATTTCTCCAGCCACAGCCATGCTGTTTATCTGGAACCTCATTGGTTACATATGGCATACGACACATTTCTCCAGTCACAGCCATGTTGTTTATCCGGCACCTCATTGGTAACATTTGGCATACGGCACATTTCTCCAGTCACAGCCATGTTGTTTATCCGGCACCTCAGTGGTAAAATATGGCATACCGCACATTTCACCTGTCACAGTCATGTTGTTTACCCGGCACCTCATTGGTTACATATGACATACGGCACATTTCTTCAGCCACAGCCATGTTGTTTATCCGGCACCTCATTTATAACATATGACATACGGCACATTTCTCCAGCCACAGCCAGCTTGTTTATCCGGCACCTCATTGGTAACATATGGCATACGGCTCATTTCTCCAGTCACAGCATTGTTGTTTATCCGGCTCCTCATTGGTAACATATGACATACCGCACATTTCTTCAGCTTATATGAGTTGAATGTTTAATAAATTTCATATTAAATCATCACAAATGTTAGATTTTACTTATTGCATAAGAACATCATCATAATTTGAATCTGTGCTGATTACCTATTTGTAAGATGTTTTCTGTAGGGGGCTCATTTGCATATTTATTCGACTAGAGTATTATGATTTTTGTTACACTGTGTTATTAAACTGTGTTATCTATTGTTAGTGAACGTTGATGTGTGCAACTTGCAGATACAAATGAATGCGAAAATGACACCCTGTGTGGAGACAATGCGGGGTGCATAAACGTCCCTGGGTCCTTCCTTTGCGCGTGTGAAGACGGCTTCACTGGCAATGGCTTCGAGTGTGAAGGTATATTTCCCTCAACACCAACTGTCCATCTGACATTTAATTAGAATTTTATCCAAAGGTAATGTAATGAAATTCTGTACATTTCCAAATGGTGCGAAACCAGAAATAAAACCGGTAAGAAATGAAAGCACTTTGATAAATTGAAAAAGATAGGCCCGTTACCTGAACTTGTAGGCAATCGCCACTTATGTTGTATTATATTGTACCCTTTACAGTGTCGATAAGTTGATATTCAAGGGCGTCCGAAGCATCGAAAGATTGCTCCGGCAAAGGTATGAAACAAATACCTCACCCCACTCACCCACTCAAAGTGTATGTTGTTACTACTCAGTTGAACCGTCTCATTACATTAATTACCGTTTCTTTTGTTTACTATTTGAATTCTAAATAGTTCAATCAAAACAAATATATTTGTCTAAAAGTTATTGGTCCAGCAGTCTGTTCCCGACCGCCTCTGGATAATTCGTCCTGTTGTGTCATACATGTTATATATATATATTTAAGTAGATATGGTTCTAAACGGCGACAATATAATTTTGCGACAAAACAATGAAGCTACATGTCACTGTACTATGTCATATACGGTTTCAAACTTGTAGATATTGTGGAGTGTGGCACGCCGGCGGCCGACTGTGATCCTATTGCCATATGTAGGGACGTCGGTCGGGACTGGTTCTGTAAATGTCCCAAAGGGTACCAGGGTGACGGACACACGTGCTATGGTAAGTATTCATGTGATACGGCCCGCACGTTTGTAGCTCCAGTGATTCCTGTTGCATATTTGCTGGCTGCTCGATATTCAAATTCCCAATCCGTGAAATATGTCATTTTCGCGCACTCGCCAACTCGCCAACTCGCAATCAAGCACTATGAGTGTATGTGCATGAGTTGTAGCACCCCTCAGGCTCAGTCAATCAAGCTGCTTGATTTCAAGCACAATATTTCAGTATTTTGAACTTGACAACTTTTGGCGAGATTAACGCGGGCGGTAGAGTATATATTACATTTCGGCATTTTTACTTGCATTATTGTTCTGCTTCCGTAATATATTATTTTGCCAATTGGCATAGTTACTGACGAAGCAATAAAGGTGATAAAAGTTATTATTAGTATTTATTATTATTATTATTATTATTATTGTTATTATTATTATACACGTTTTGAACTAAATAAATGGTTAAATGGGAATAACGGGTTCGAACAGCGTAACCATAATTACGAACTTATTGCCGACCTCATCGGCTATTATGTTTGTTCCGCTGATGTTTTGTTTGTCCACAGTTGGCAACTGTTATGTCAACATTCATTAGACCTCACGGTAGTTTACTGATCTTAGAGTAATCAATTATTATATGATAGTGGGTATAAGGATTTCTTATACGGCAACGAATGTTCTCAATCTGTCGCAGAAGACACGGAATTCATTTCATTGCTGATTTCACACAGATATTATAGTTACGGTATAAATCCAAGGGCTGTTTCCTTTACTGTAATGTGGAAAACATTTGGTCTGTTTAAAGTGCATGGAATCCGAAGCACTCCTCACAAACTTTAAATATTTCTAAATGTTTGATGTACCACAGTCAACGCAACAGCCCATGGTTTTATTACTAATATTTGCATTGCATGTAGATTGTCACATATGGCATTACAATACATAATCATCTTCTTTTACTCATTTTGTCGAATTTCATGGAACAGCGACATTACCAGTCAATAATAGCGTGCCTTGTATTGACACCATCGTGTAAATTAATGACGTAAAACAAACTTTAGCCCATCAACAACGTCGAGCGTCCACACGTGGAGATAATGTAATGCATTGTGATATAAATGCAATGCGTTGAATTCGCGTTTTCCATTAAGCACCAGCCACACTGTTAAATATTGAGGGACAGGTATTACTACGATTTGTAACACGTAATGCAATGTAAATATACGTATTAAAGCGTATTAGATACGACTATAGACGTAATGATGATTAGTCCCGCCGCTTTTGTTTCAGACATGTTCAAATTTAACGTGGTGTTTCGATATACGTAGCCCAACTAAAACGTACTAAAACGTAGTTAAAACGGATGAAAACATATCAGATAGTTACGTACAAAACGTACTTAGCCATACCTGAGGCCCATTACGTACTACTACGTATCTTCTACGCTTTACTATGTTTTTACTACGTGTTGGTGCGTTTTATTTCCAGGTTTTATTATGTTACAGTAGGTATGGTGATTTTTTACGTATGTAATATGTTTTAATACGTTTTAACTACTTTTAATCAACAAGAATTTTAAAATTGTCCACAACAACGTTTTAAACGTAATAATTATTACAATAATAATAATAATAATAATAATAATAATAATAATAATTTGAATGCATTATCATTGTTCCGTTTCAGACGACATCGAGTGTGGAACAAGACACTCCGATTGTCACAAGCACGCCACGTGCAAAGACGCCTTCGGCACGTACGAGTGCAGATGTAATCCCGGCTTCGAAGGCGACGGTAGAATGACGTGTGAAGGTTAGCATACCAAGTAGTTTAACCATCCCAATGATAGAATGACCCATTTCATGCTGAATAATCACTCACGGGTATGTAAATTTACAACCATTTTTATTTCAATGTTCTTCATTTCTCAATGTAAGCATATGTGGTTACCGCTCACGTTTCAAATGAGTTGTAACAACAAATACTTTTATGCAGAACAAATAGAAAAGTATGTATCTTCAGCACCAATAGGGATAATTGGAATGTGAAGTTCAGCCTGTGTCAAATATGCTGGTATTTTGATATTACATGGACTTACATGTGGGAAGATATAGATTAGCGGATGGTATAAGCTTCCTTCCCAACATACAACAGTTACTATGGAAACGCGAAGACCAAAACATTAAAAGTATTGAGTGAAACACGAGGAGGTTGTTTGTGCCTTGATGCAGACACATGGCCACCATTAATTTGTGGACGTCGATGAATGTGAACGTCGCTTCAGAAATACGTATGCAACAGGTTTATATATTGTTCATGCCCGTTACTACGATATTTGCAGACATCAAGGAATGTGACCGTCATCTTGACCACTGTGACCCCCACGCCTCGTGCTTGGACGACTGCAATGGCTCCTATACGTGCACGTGCAATGATGGATACATCGGCAGTGGCTACATGGGAGACTGCCATTGTAAGTATCAACACTGATTGCAAGTAACCCCGTGACTATCATAGAATGTGAAGTCAATTACATGTACATAATACCGTTAATGCACGACCACATTCAACAATACAGCTGTATTTATTTTATCATCAGCGGTCAGTGGTCACATTATAAACGGTCCTACATTGTGCACAGTCACATTTCACTTACAGGCTCACATTCACTACCTAAGTGTAAAATATCACAAAGAAAAAAATATACTGCATACTCATATACGTATGTCATGCCACTTTCCATATTACGACGTTTACAGATAATCGATGTTCGTAAGCATATAAACCGCCAATCATTCCATAATAGCTTGAATATTCTACCAACGTAAACAATAAAACCACAATGCCATTGACTGATTTCGTACAGCAGTTGACCTTCAATAAAAAGTGAGCGTTTTAAATATTCGATCACAATCAAAAACAACTTTTATTTACAAAATTCGAACGTCTATAGACGCTCAAAAATGAGTTTAGTACTTCAAAGAATGACGTAAATTCATAAGCCATACCACAGTGAATCTAACGGAGGAAAGACAACACTATGACAAATTCAGGTATTGATAATGTGTTGCCTGTGGGCTCTAGCCTGTCCGCAACATGTTGTACATATTTATTACTTTTCATGAAAAAATGCACATCCTCTCAGGTAATCACATGATCTCTTATGCTACATAGGGACATGACGCCAAGGGGTACATTGGGTGTATATGCCGTCGTGTAAATTGATGTTAACCGGGGACCACCGTTTCAAATATGTTCTGTAGCCGTCACTCTGCATTGCATCGTTTTCCAATGTAATCATTTTCAGTCCTCAGAAACTGTGTACTACATGTAAGGACGTTTTTGGCGTTTGTGTCCTCCGACTCATTCGTTGTGTTTTTTTTCATTTGGGGGGCAGGGGGGAGGGGGGGACCGTACACCGCTAGTCATATAGTGCACCTCGGTGTATGTTGAGCTTTCTCACTAGTTACATAATTATTTACTCTTGTCAGTCTTACATTCTTGACATGCGCTTATATTCTGGTTTGCATCAGTGGGCTCGTTGATCTTCTTTGGTGTACTATTTCTAGTTTACTGATTTCGAGCATTAGATTGCCGTACGAGTTTAAAGTCATCATCGCAGGTAGGACAAATCCATAACTCACGTTGTAATCGATACCGCCAATGGCACCGCCATGGTCATGTATAAGGTCATAAGTATGGCGTCTCAGGAACAGCGGTACATGTATATATCCTTGTTTCCAGCTCACCACCACAGCTCGAGCAGCCATGGTCACCATGGTCACGGCCACGGCCATCGTCATGGTCACAGACACAGCGGCAGTGGTGGCAGCGGTGGGATGGATCTCAGTATCGAGAACAACGTGAACGTCGGCGGTGGCGGCAGCTCCAGCAGCAGCGGCAGTTGGTAGAGAGGCTATCCACACGGCACAACAACGACAACGAACCGAATGCACGATCGACGACGCTTACCTAACCATTACCCCAGCCGGCTCCCGTGAATATAAAGCTTTCTGTGCGTGTACATTACAAAAGACTCGCACTAATCAAGTGACGGATGATGAATACTCATTTCGAGAACGTATTCAGAGTGTTTTCTAATCATTGGTCGCCACAAGTCTTTCCCAAATCCCTTGCATTAGAAAGTAAATATATATTTAGTGATGACAGTATTTCACACGCTAATTTTGCCGAAGCCGTTTCAAAACGAAAATATGTAGAAGATATTAAGATATGTTTACATTTACATTCAACATATGAACTGACGCTTTACGCAATGATGGTGGAAATTATCAGCCACTTCTCAATTTACTGACTTTATTTCCCACAAAAATCGCTAATACAATGCTGACTACAAAATATTTATTCTATTCATAATCACTTTTAAAAGAGCTATCGTGTATTCAATATACTGTATATATGGTAACGAACGCATTTGCAACATATACTTATACCAAACATTTAAAACGTCTTAGCATTAGGTCATAATCTGACATCACTTAGCATAATTATTGTGTTGATATGATGCAATGCGATGCCTGAAATGTTAATATGTCGGTACATATATAATAATTAAATCTCTAATGTCAAAAACAGATATCACTTTTGATACAAAATTATGTAAATACGTAAATCTATGAGCTTATTTGTTCTATTTGACAATACACTGCCCTTAAATTTATAATGGAAACGCCCATTCAACGTCTTGCGTTTATATCTCATTACATTACATTAATCCCACGTGACGTCGCGCGCGACGTTGTTGATTCGTTAAAGTTTGCTTGACGTCGTTAAAATACACGACAATCAGCGTCGTTGTCAATAATGTCACGCTATTGACCGGCAATGTCGCTGATCTACAAATTGCGACAAAATGACGTTAAACAATCAGATTCCTAATTGTAAGGCCGTATTTGGTTGTTTACATTTTCGAAACTATCATAACATGCAGTGTAAATCTAAATAATAAAACATTGGCAGGTGTGTTTACTGTAGTAATAAAAACAGTTGGTATATTTAACGTTTGCAAGGAGTTCTTCCGACTCGACGCACATTAAACCGACCAAATGTTGTTCTTACTACAGCCCATAGTTTTATTCCGTGATTATTGCAAAATGTGTAATCTCTGGAATGTAGTTAACAGTTCTACAGTTGCCATATCTACAGAATGATACATATTTATAAATTTTACCAGTTTGTGACAGTTCCATGCATGTACGTTGGACGTGTGTATGAAATAATAAACACGAAACTAAATATATTTGATTGCCTTGAAGCTTTCTTTATATATGTACTCCTTCAATACATGCGTCATGGCTTCCCGCTCTGCCGTCTACATGTGTACATTGGTCTATTGTTGGGTATCATGTTGTACGAAAACACTAGTAAATGGTACAAACGTTGTCCGGTATAAGAAAAATAATCCGGATGTTTAAGGCCATATACACAGTTTGCTTGCAATTCATGATCCATTACTACCCAATTTCACTTTGGGTGCTTTAATAACATTTTTCAGCATACTTGTATCAGTTAAAATAACGCACTGACCCTCTTGTTCACGTGACGTAAACACAGTGCAGAGGCCAAATAATTCAAATAGTATGTGACATGACGTAATTGAATTTTGTTTTATCAGTGCATATATAATACAGACAGGTTTCAGGACATGTAAAAGTAGGTCACATGGCATACATACGAATAGTCAAAGTAGGAGAGACTGGCCATAGTTGAGCGATTCGGTTAATAGTTGATGAGCCAGAAGGTGTCACCATTACCACTTGTAGGGAGGGGTGGCAAATTACCACAGTGACCATATTTCCTTGAAAGGTATCCATTCCTAGATATAATTTCCGCATGATAGCAGTTTGGATCTGGTAGTTTAACGATGTATGGTTGTGTACGTGTATTCCTTATCAGGTACATGTACGGTTCTTAAACATTGCATTTTAGCAATTTTAAACAAGAACAACAGAGAAACGCATTTATTTAATACATACAAATAATGATTGAAAGCATGCCAGTTGTTCTTTACGGTTTAACTGTTTTAACTTTGCATCCAATATGTCCACAAAAAGTCCAGTTTGATCATCCAATGGATAAAGGTAGTGAATGCTATATTAAAAATTATAGTAATTTTGTAAACTTTAAGTGTGTTTTGCACACATTGAATCAGTCGTAAATAAAATTTAATATACTTGGGCAATTACCTTATTTACCTAAGTCCCAAACTGTGTACACAAACCAAAGGCATCTACTCACGTTATGTATATAGAACATTGTATAGCATTGACTTGTTTAAAACACATTTAAATGACCTGAAACTAAGTTGCTACCCTTTAACCATGCTCATGTGATGCATAATACACGCTATTACTTATGTGATGTTTAATGGAAAATTATTTACAGTCATGGCTGCATGACCACACACATGCTGATCTGTACATATAATAACACGCATACGTATATCTTTGTAATATTATGATAGTATGCCTTGTGACGTACATCATAATGGCCATATTAACATTGGCTTTGCATGTTGATTGTTCAAAAGCAACCACATCCATTCAAGATACATATTTATTTCATCACAGGAACTATAATAATATGGAAAGTGCATGTGCCCACAACACAAAACATGTTTATTGTCTACAAACACAGATTACTGGTATATTATTATTAAATATATAGGTGTGTGCCAAACACCCATTTGAATGACCACCAGACGCCAACAGACAATTTCAGATCGTATTTAATTATGCCCAAATATATAGCATGCATATAGTTGTCTTGCAAATCTATTAATTTGAAGACCAGGTACACGGATATGATAATTCTTCGGGACTGAAGTAAAGTTCCAACCGGTCCCAAGTTCCATATGACCGATAATGTAAGCATAGTATATAAATCAAACACATGTCAATATGACATTATTTTTGAAATACCTAGATATAAAATTTATTTTGTCTAATATTGTTATGCTCAGGCTGTTGGAGTGTGTAGGGTGGAGGAAATTGGGTGGATACTTCAGCGAATTTCGTCAAGAATAACAGTGAGAAGTTCAACTATTTATTTGTTCAGTGTCTGTACACACAGGTACAGCTGGGAGCTCACGGAAATGGAAATATATTTCCAGCTGTACTTACCATAGTGGTTAGTGTGAAACATTGTTGATGGGAATGGTGAAATTTATAATTTGTAAATTTGGGAGAAAACTGACAGAGTGGTTACCTCAATATTTTTATCAGAATTGAGCTCCTGAATCAGGAAACGGGGGGAACCATTTCCCAGAGTCAACCTGAATCTGGCGTGATTTCACCCTCAACCCTGGTCTAGGGCTTTGTCAAGGTCATTACCAAGGTCAGGAATGATCGAGACACATTGTCTCGCCAATTATCATATGAACCAAGTATACATCAATGTTATGACTCTATGGTCAGTATAGCTTGATCTGACGAACGAAAGGTGTTAACAAGCAGTTGAAGTGTAATGGATAGGCTAGAGTAGATAAGGACACGTAATCACTTAATCACTTATAATGTACACTATATTACATGGGGAACACGCAGGAATACATGATACATTGATATGCGAACATCACTGTACGGTGCATAATACTATTCAATTATAAGGTTGTAAGCCAATCGACTGTTATACTCTAAAGCAAGCAACTTAAGAGCTATAGACGAATAAACTCAGTATGTGGTATCTCAATGGTCCCGTAGTAGACAATAGTATGAATGCACAAGTACTTTGATGATCGCTAATCAAAGTGAAATAACATACAAGTACAACATGGCAGAACGAACATTGGAGGACAAATGACAATCATTTGAGCTACCCCAGTGCTGGCGTATCTCAATAGATAGTGGTAACATCTGAGTATCAAGGTCTCAAGGTCTGCCTCACCCGCAGTATGAGGTCTAGTCACCTATATGGCTATAATCCAACTTCAAGTGGATTAATCCATAAACAATATATGTAGTCTTACTACAATCCCTTAGCCATGATATGCAATGACAGGAGTATTACCATACACTATCAAAGTATACATATGTATTGCATATGCAATGTGTTTCCAAAGTCTGAATGTCAAAGTCAAAGCCGGATGTGGTTACATCACATGGTAATCAACAACGATAATGTTCCCGAAGCTGGTACCGGAAGTAATGTTCCAAAGGTAAACTGTCGCGAAGTATTATTTCCGGAAGTGGTGGACCAGATGTAAAGTTCCTATGGTATCACTCGACTGTAGCAACCCGGATGTGGTGGACCGGATGTAAAGTATCCATGGTAAATCAATTGGTTGTAATACAGGAAGTGTTAGACCGGATGTAAAGTTCCGATAAAATACAAATGGCGATTATCACGTTTGGCTAAGACGCCGGGAAAAGTTTCACATGAGTGACATTCAACTCGGTGGTAGTATAATAAGATGATATATGTGTATGGTGTTTCACTTCACTAATCTATGGCTGTGACTGTCTGCTGAACGCGATGTAGCAATCACACACTGCTCTATACAGGCCTGTACCCGGAGCTGCTACACACACTGCGCCAGACAGACGTACGGACACTTGGACGACCTGGTACACTGCACTTACTGGGGTCTGGCCTCAACGAGTGGACCAAAACATCCAATGTGGCTCGCTGAAGTGATCTCGAGAGGCTACAAAATTAAATAAGCCTCCAATTACTGGACGAATACGCACAGACGGACAGACATGATGCATATCGGACTAAACCGGGAATCGAACAACGGTACATGACAGCTGAAATAAAATGTTGTAGGTACATACCAAAATCCTCCGTGTCACTGGTGAATACAGCACTATCCTTCTGCTACCAGAAAATATGGGTACCCACAACACATTGCGAGACATCGCTTATATACGCACCAGCGAATCCATGCACGGAATAATGAATATGCCTAACCCAGCTGACATCTCAGCATAAATATTACAAAACCATGGCTTTTGCCATTTCACCCGCGGGTTATATTTGGCATAAATATATGTTCCCACGCCATAAATCCAACCAAATTAGTGTACAGCCTTCGCGGAATAAATACCATCCAACATGGTATATCCCACACTACCATAAATCTGCACACAATAGACCCAGATCTCATAATGCGAAATAGACTCGACTGGTCTCGACATACGAGGGTCGCTATTTGGCCCCGCCAAACCCGTCCATATCGGTACTACGGGCTGTACACTCAAATGAGAGTGTAGCACATACTAAGCTCAAATATCGTGGTCATTTACGGAAATATCACGACACAAAGCATCACCAGTATGGGATCTGATATATTCATGTTGGCCAGAACCAGGCTACGATGAAACACTAACCCGTAGCATACATAACAGGGCAGACCATGGTATAGTCTGCGCTATATACTGGCTTCACCTACAGAAGGTCCCTTATCTGGTGAACAACTGACACGCGGACAAACTCGGCCGCGCACGGATAGTGGACGTCCGTAATACCAAAAGGGTTTTTTTCACTAGCGAATCCAGCACACGCAGTCAAAGAGTCCTCTACCATACACATGCAGAGTCTGTGGCAAATATGGCGTGACATCAGTAAAACATTGCTCATAAAATGGACGTGTATTTAAATCCGAAAAAAGGACACGCATAAACGTATTGGCCCAATACAACATAACTCCGTTATTACACGCACATTGTACATGCCAAATGTACATGGTAAATCACAGGTATGTAAAAATCACAGGTATGTGAAATCACAGGTATGTGGAATCACAGGTATGTGAAATCAATAATACGCACAACAATACAACACAGTACCACACATCAAAAATATACAATTATACGGAAATCCGGAAAATACAAGAATGCTCGGGTCACGCGACATATCTCCCCCCTAAACAAAAGTGTTTACACTTTCGTGCATAATCGCGAGACACGTTGGCACAGCTGAATCTACCCCGATGCCCTGCACAGGTAGTCTTCCTCCAGATTGTCGGCCCCTTTTATCGCAACAATACGCATTCTGGCTAACTGTTTCCCTGACCTTCAATGGGATAGGGTACCCCTTAATTCTTAATGGGTCTTGCGTTGATAACTTTGTCTCATGTCTCTCTATATGGGTGTGTCCTGGTGCGTCCCTCAGGACATGGGTGAATTCCCGTAAGATCTCTTTGACTTGGGTCTTTTGTTTCTTGTCTAAATCAGGCGACAGGTCAACTTTGCTCTCCGTATCGGACTCTAATCCCCTGGGACATAACATGTTTTCTTCGGCACTACACCCACTTGGACTAGGATCCCTTCTATTGTGTCTTCTATCACGGCCGCGTTTATTACAGTGAGTATTCCCTTCTACGGGTGCTCAGGCCTAGTCTCGTACCTCTTTAACATGTTTGCATGAAAGGTTTTCAACTTTCCTCCCATGTCCCACTCATTAACTACCTCTGTTATGGGGTATGGTCCCTTCCACCTAAGAAGCAATTTGTTGTTGTCTGTCGGTAGTAGTACAAGTACCTGATCTGCCACTGCATACTGCCTACTACGGGTCTTACGGTTGTAGTACTTTGCGTACTTTTTGGACGCACTCTTCAAGTTCTCATGCGCGATTTCGCACGTTTTCTCGAGCCGTTCGCGCAAGTCGAGGACGTACTGATACGTCGTTTTGACGTTGTCCTCTATGTCCTTCTCGGACCACAGATCTCTTAGTATGCTCATGGGACCCCGAACGGTCCTTCCGTACAATAGTTCAAACGGTGAGAAAGCCAAACTTTCTTGAGGGACTTCGCTATACGCGAATAGGAGCGCGTTAATGTATTTGTCCCAATCTTTGGGACGTTCGCTTGCCATTCTACGAAGCATTTGCTTTAATGTACCATTGAACCGTTCCACGAGACCGTTACACTGTGGGTGGTACGGTGTCGTGGTTAATTGTCTCAGCGATAACAATCTACTAACTTCCTCCATGCCTGCCGACGTAAATTAACTACCCCGATCGGTGAGCATCTCCTCGGGGATACCCAGTCTACTGAACATATCCACGAGAGCTTTGGCGACTCGTTCGGCCTCGATGCCTGGTAGTGGTACCGCTTCTGGGTACCTAGTTGCATAATCAACTAACGTTAGTATGTAACGATTCTTCCGATCGGTAGCTGGGAAAATTGGCCCTACAATGTCAACGGCGACTCGTTTGAACGGAGTGTCTATCAACGGCATAGTTCCTAACTGAACCTTGGTGATGTGTCCCTTTGACACAGTCTTTTGACATATGTCACAAGACCTACAAAACCGTGTAATGTCACTGCCCACGCCTGGCCAATAAAATTCTGATAACACTCGATCAGTTGTCTTCTTAACCCCTAAATGGCCCGCCATGATTGATTCATGTGCCATTTTCATCACGGTAGCCCTAAATGTCTTTGGGACTACCAGCTGATGGTACATCCTACCTGAGCCTATCGATTCGAAATTACGATACAACAAGTCTTTTCGGTACGCGAATTTCGATTTGTTTCCGTTCTTACTTGACCGTACCGTTCCGTCTTTTGCGTTATTTCGAACCAACGTCAATGTGACGTCATGTGCCTGCGCCTCTTTGAATTCATCGCGTGATACGTTCGCGATTGCGGTAGGGACTTTGAGGGTCTTATATGATTCGTCTCGGGCTGTCGTTTGTGACCTAGTTTCAACTGCGCACGATTTTGCGCCTCTAAAATCGGATATCACTGGTAATTCTGACCCGTCTACATTACCTATGGTAACATCATACATTGTATCTGTCATGCAAAGGGCTTCTACCTGACCTTTAAAAAAAGGTGTATCTAGATCTACCCGGGCGGTAGGAATTCCACTCATTTTGCTCCTATTTACCAGCATGCATGCTGAAACTTTGCTTACAAACTGATCTGGTTGTACTAAACTTTCCCTGACGACCACCCCGGTACACCCAGTATCTCGCATTACTGTGACCCTTTTCCCATTGAATGTGCCCTCTGCTACGGGTAGCCTATCCATACCAAATGTACATCCGTTAATCAACTCTGGCTGTATCTCGCTACCAGAACATACAATAGTGGTGTCGGTATCAACCATACAGAAATGTCCTTGGTTTTCCGCTGGTTGTTGCGTGTTTTTCCCTCTACCTCTACCTCTGCCTCTAGTGTGCCTTCCGCTTCGACCTCTACTTCTACCTCTGTACCGACCTCTATGTTCTTCCTCTGCAAAACTTACATGTTTCTCTTCCTCGACTGCTGCTGCTTTGTAAGCTGAGGACCGGTCACGTTTAGGACAATCGCAGGACATGTGACATTCTTTGCCACAATGGTAACATGTCCCGCGATGCCTATCGTAGCCGTTCCTGCTGGTACTTCTGTCATAACTACCTCTACTCGGGCTTCTATCATAACTACCCCTACTTTGGCTTCTATCATAACTACCCCTACTTGGGCTTCTATTGTGGTCTCTATTCAGATATATGTCTCGACTCCTATCTCTGGATCGATTATCTGCACTACTTACCTTGCGCCTCTGGTTATCTACTGACCTGTACTAATTTCTGTTGCTAGTACTGTACCTCTGAACTACATACTTGCTACCTCCTCTAGCTTCTGTAAAGTAATCTGCCTGAACCGCCATCTCATCTATTGAGTCAAATGTTTTCTCTTTGAGAAATATGTAGAGCTCACGACTGCATATACTTAACATCTGATCTCTGATGATGTAGTCTAGTACTCCTTCATATGTTCTATTCACCTTACCTAACTCAAACCATATATCTAAATAGTTCTTTGACCAACTGACATATTGCACAAATGATTTACTGTGATCAGGTTTGGGGTTTTTGAACATGCGTCTGAACCTATCTTCTGTTAGATCAAAACATTTCAACAAAGCGGATTTCAACTTATTATAGTCAAGAGCATCATCAATAAGTAGTCTAGAATATACATCTAATGCCTTGCCCTTCAATAAAGCACTCAAGTGTAGTGACCACTTATCTTTCCCCCACCTTTGAATTGCTGCGTACTTCTCAAATCTAGCTAAGTAACTATCCATCTTGTCATTATTCTGATCGAAATGTGGCAGCTTCGGACCGACTGCTCTGCCATAGTCCCTATCCTGTCTATCTTCATCTACTACTTCACCCCTTTCTACTTTTGCCATTTCTACCTGGTGCTTAGTGTCTAGTTCCCGCAATTTGAATTCTAGAGCTAACAGTGCTTCATTGGCATCTAATCTATCTTTTTCCATCTGTCGCTCAACTTCCTTAGCCAACCGCTCAGCATCTAACCTATCTTTCTCAGCCTTTCTTTCTCAACCCCACTTCTGACACCATTGTCAAGGTCATTACCAATGTCAGGAATTACAGAGACAAATTGTCTCCCCTATTATCATATGAACCAAGTATACATCAATGTTATGACTTAATGGTCAGTATAGCTTGATCTGACGAACGAAATGTGGTAACAAGCAGTTGAAGTGTAAGGGATAGGCTAGAGTAGATAAGGACACGTAATCACTTAATCACTTATAATGTACACTATATTACATGGGGAACACGCAGGAATACATGATACATTGATATGCGAACATCATTGTACGGTGCATGATACTATTCAATTACAAGGTTGTAAGCCAATCGACTGTTATACTCTAAAGCAATTTAAGAGCTATAGACGAATAAACTCAGTATGTGGTATCTCAATGGTCCCGTAGTGGACAATAGTATGGATGCACAAGTACTTTGATGATCGGTAATCAAAGTGAAATAACATACAAGTACAACATGGCAGAACGAACATTGGAGGACAAATGACAATCATCTGAGCTACCCCAGTGCTGGCGTATCTCAATATATAGTGGTAACATCTGAGTATCAAGGTCCCAAGGTCTGCCTTACCCGCAGTATGAGGTCTAGTCACCAATATGGCTATAATCCAACTTCAAGTGGATTAATCCATAAACAATATATGTAGTCTTACTACAATCCCTTAGCCATGATATGCCATGACAGGAGTATTACCATACACTATCAAAGTATACATATGTATTGCCTATGCAATGTGTTTCCAAAGTCTGAATGTCACAGTCAAAGCCGGATGTGGCTACATCACATGGTAATCAACAACGATAATGTTCCGGAAGTTGGTACCTGAAGTAAAGTTCCAAAGGTAGACTGTCGCGAAGTATTATTTCCGGAAGTGGTGGACCAGATGTAAAGTTCCTATGGTATCACTCGACTGTAGCAATCCGGATGTGGTGGACCGGATGTAAAGTATCCATGGTAAATCAATTGGTTGTAATACCGGAAGTGGTAGACCGGATGTAAAGTTCCGATAAAATACAAATGGCGATTATCACGTTTGGCTAAGACGCCGGGAAAAGTTTCACATGAGTGATATTCAACTCGGTGGTAGTATAATAAGATGATATATGTGTATGGTGTTTTACTTCACTAATCTATGGCTGTGACTGTCTGATGAACGCGATGTAGCAATCACACACTGCTCTATACAGGCCTGTACCCGGAGCTGCTACACACACTGCGCCAGACAGACGTACGGACACTTGGACGACCTGGTACTCTACACTGACTGGGGTCTGCCCTCAACGAGTGGACCAAAACATCCAATGTGGCTCGCTGGAGTGATCTCGAGAGGCTACAAAATGAAATGAGCCTCCAATTACTGGACGAATACGCACAGACGGACAAACATGATGCACAACGTACTAAAACGGGAATCGAACAACGGTACATGACAGCTGAAATAAAATGTTGTAGGTATATACCAAAATCCTCCGTGTCACTGGTGAATACAGCACTATCCTTCTGCTACCAGAAAATATGAGTCCCCACTACACATTGCGAGACATCGCTTATATACGCACCAGCGAATCCATGCACGGAATAATGAATATGCCTAACCTAGCTGACATCTCAGCATAAATATTACAAAACCATGGCTTTTGCCATTTCACCCGCGGGTTATATTTGGCATACATATATGTTCCCACGCCATAAATCCAACCAAACTAGTGTACAGCCCTCGCGGAATAAATACCATCCAACATGGTATATCCCACACCTACCATACATCTGCACACTATAGACCCAGATCTCAAAATGCGAAATGGACTCGACTGGTCTCGACATACGAGGGTCGCTATTTTGCCCCGCCAAACCCGTCCATATCGGTACTACGGGCTGTACACTCAAATGAGAGTGTAGCACATACTAAACTGAAATATCGTGGTTATTTACGGAAATATCACGACACAAAGCATCACCAGTATGGGATCTGATATATTCGTGTTGGCCAGTACCAGGCTATGCTGAAACACTAACCCGTAGCATACATAACAGGGCAGACCATGGTATGGTCTGCGCTATATACTGGCTTCACCTACAGAAGGTCCCTTATCTGGTGAACAACTGACACGCGGACAAACTCGGCCGCGCACGGATAGTGGACGTCCGTAATACCAAAAGGGGTATTTTCACTAGCGAATCCAGCACACGCAGTCAAAGAGTCCTCTACCACACATATGCAGAGTCTGTGGCAAATATGGCGTGACATCAGTAAAACATTGCTCATAAAATGGACGTGTATTTAAATCCGAAAAAAGGACACGCATAAACGTATTGGACCAATACAACATAAGCCCCGTTATTACATGCACACTGTACATGCCAAATGTACATGCTAAATCACAGGTATGTAAAAATCACAGGTATGTAAAAATCACAGGTATGTGAAATCACAGGTATGTGGAATCACAGGTATGTGAAATTTATAATACGCACAACAATACAACACAGTACCACACATCACAAATATACAATTATACGGAAATCCGGAACATACAAGAATGCACGGGTCACGCGACAGGCTTCGTTGACCAGAATATGGGGCGACTCAACCAAAATCTATGTGATGCTGGTGACGTCATCCGTCCTGTCACTGTATCACTCTTGCATAGCAACGTACAACACCTTGAGAAAATAGGTAATTCTCCACAAACTTGAATGAAAGTCCCCAAAAAGAGTATTGGGAGATAATTACTAATGGTCAAATTAGGTAAATAACTCACTATGGTTGGCCAGTTCTGTGTTAAGTCAAGGAAATATGACAACATTAAATGTTAGAATGCTCTGACCGTTCGTTTTGGTTACTAGGACAAATTTATCATATGATGCATCAGCCGGAAGTGAGTCAGCCACTAGAATAACAACATGTGATTTTGTGTTGGCACATTTTATGGAAAATAAAGGGGATTATCACTCTATATTGCAGTGCATTCTAATATCTAAAGCATTTAAAGAGGTGATTACTGTTACCGGTATTAGGGTTACCGTTATTACTCAAGTTAGTTCATGTACATTCTAACATACAGCATGTACAAGCAAAATGAATACACGTCAAGACAATGTTCTGTTATGACAGTATTGTTTATTCACATTTGTTCTCCGACATATGCACACATAAAATACATTAATGAATTTGAACCACAAATTCACATCACGCTATATATGTTTTTACACAAACGTCACCATTGGAATCAAACATGTGTAATCATTATCATGCTTGGCAAGCAATTTCCGTCTTAATCGACTCCTTAATTTTTCCTATCCACTTTAGCAGACTTCTCCCTTCGTACGGTTTCAACTTCTTATGATACACAACCCGTTGTCGCCCATCCTTGTCCAGTTGAATAACAACATTTAAATCCGAACTCTTGATCTTGATGATGAATGGCCCATCATAGTTCTTCTCCAAATGTTGGCACATCACTACTTTTCGGGCTTCATGTAAGCACCACTCATCGTCAACAGTTCGGTAGTTGTGAAAGAAAAGTTTTGCGTCTTATATGTTCTTGCAGCGCTTTGCGCTCTGTTGAGAAGATTTTTCCTCGCTATTTCATGTGCCTTGTGCATCTTTTCTTTCCATTCTTGTACGTGGGCCACATACTCTGGCACTGGTTTTTGTATTGCATTTCGGTGTCCGAATATCATGTCTGCAGGCATTCTGATTTATCTACCTATCGTTAAAAGGTTTGGAATTAGCTTGATAGTTTCACTTGGTGTGGATCTGTAAGTACCGGCAATACAACATAAGTTTAGGTCCCACTCATCTTGTTCTCCTGTAAGGTATGCCTTCACTATTTTCACCAGGGTTTTATTGAATCGCTCCGTTTGTCATTTTTTCCTCGGATTTCTAGGACTTGTGCGACTTTTCCTCGTTTTGAGTAACTGGCAAAGGTTCTTGAAAACATTATTCTCAAACGCTGGGCCAAGGTCACAATGTATGGCTAGATGTGTACCCCAACGTGCTACAAATTCATTCATGATTCGTGTTGCACAATCTTCCGTCGTCCGGTTAGGAACTGGTAGCATATTTGGTGAACAAATCTGTCAATACCAGCACATACTTGTTGCCTCTTGGAGTAGTATATGAGAGTCAAAATGATACCACCTCGCCTCTCATATACTAGTTGTATTTTCCCCCACTGTTATCACGGTATGGATGAGAAGAGTGGAAATTATTTTTCGGCAACCACGAGACCATATACTTCCTCCAGCGGTCGGATAGGAACGCCGTTGTCATGCAGTTGTTTAAAATAGCGATTTCGTTTGCAAGGATAGAAGTGAAAAAAAAGAAAAGTGTTAGGTCCAGCCGCGGCGCGAACTCACAACCCACGTCTCCATAGAGTGGCGCCTTAGCGCACACGACCACGAAGGATGGTACGAAATATAAACCTGAAGATAAACACTACCTAGTGTTGTGCAATAATCGATAAGGTGAAATACACCCTATTAGAGATAAGAAATCCATTGGTTATACTCAGTATATGTATTCATAGTTAATTGTGCGTGGTTGAAGACAGGTAGTCGCGAGAGGTGTCATCGTACCGGTATTTACGAGTATTGCAAGCATCACCGGGCATGTATGAGAAGAGGGAACGTTTCGCCTCGCCCATGTCGGCATTGCGGGGTAGGGACCAAATCCGAGTCACTGCTATGTCCACCATGCGGTGGCACTCGCACTACTCATCGACTGGCTAGCAAGGAATTACGTGCTCGCAAGTAATATCGTTTAGTAATAATTAAAATCAGAAAGTCAGTTAGAATGATAGAACCGATCTGATGTGTAGTTTTTGATAAGTCCCGTAAGACCATTTTGCCGAGGTTATTTGTCGGGCATTGTCACTACACCACCGCTCGTTATATCGGCATTCGGCTGATTTATGACACAGTTTAACGGCGGTCGGATAGGAACGCTCCTCACACACAACCACCAAAACAGTTATGAAACATAAACCTGGAAATAAACATTACCTGTTCACAAACCGCCGGTGTATTTGTTTTGTGTATTGGTTTAACCATATGCACCAACGTATCGAGGCGCTCTATATATGAGAGAGGTGACTGCGACACACGGTAACACGATTACTTCCCGGTACGGACAGTTTGCGGTTATTGAGAAGTATGGTGGTGTAACGGGGCCCGAAAAAGTTTTATGTTCCGTACGGCTGGGCCGTCGGAACAGATGGACTGTATGGTGGAGGGATCTCCTGCCGTTGCAGACACGCGAATAAGCATATCACGTCCCGAGATGGGCGAGGCGATTTTTTCTCTCGTCGGCCCTCCCCTCCTTGACGAGTTTTTTTACGTTTTTGTCTGTGAGAGGTTCAACTTTGTTGAGGGCGCGCGCCTTAGTCCGAATAATATTTTTTAAATCCTGATATCTAGACATCTCCTCCACTACCAATTCAAATTCAGCGTCTGATATATTGTTATCGGCTAAAGCTTTAGACACGATAACGTCGATGCTGTTTTTCTTAGACCTCGCGAGAACAGTGGCTACCCAGCTCAAAGCTCCCGCGACAGGCACAGCCACGACTGTGGACAACAAGTGCTCACCCCCTCCGCTATATTTGCAGCTCGTCTATATTTTTTAGCATTTACCCTCCGAGTTTCCCCCTCATGTTTTAGAATCTGCTGTATCTCGACGATATTTTTCAACCTGGAGTTTGACGGGGTCAAACTCCTATCCCCCAACTCTGTTGAAACAGGATCGGCAGGTTTTGGTTGTAGGTTCAACGGTATAAACGTTCACTCGTCATAAATCAAGTTCAATTAACAATGTTACAACAGTGGAAGAACTCGCTGGGTCAGCGATTTTCGTAACAAAGTTAATAACACTACCTTCGGAAACACTAACTGGATTGTCACCGGCGAACAAAACCATCGCTGACCTCTGTCCAGCGAGTTTAGTGACTCCAATCGCCCGTTCTTCCCCATCCAGTACGAGATTTACGGTGACCGCGGCCACAGATTTACCCTTAAAATTAAACGAGCAGACCGCCATTCGTAGAAGCGTACCGGGAGTTGTCATCACGTATCCCCCATATATATTGCTCGCGTTGGCGCCAAATGAATATTCATAGGCTCCGCCTTCCACCGGCCCCCTCTCCTCCGCCCAAACTGTTATGACACGTTTTAGTGGTTGCAAAATACGTACCTGCCCAACCACTGCACCCAGTCCTTCACCAACTTGCGCGATCGCCGTATGGGCCTCAGAGTGAACCCTCCCAGAGATTTCCTCAAGGGCTTTATGAGCGTCTTAACTCGTTTTAGTTTATCGGAAACTTCCATAAGCTCTGTATGGGCCTCTTCCCGAAATTCGGTTATTTTCCCGCCTAGTTCAGTAAGTGCTGCATGATCCTCTTCCCCAACTTGGATTATTTTTCAGCCGAGATCCTTAAGTCCTGTATGTGCCTCTTCGCGAACTTGTGCAGTCGCCGTCAGGACGTCTACTCTAAGCTGTGCTACACTCATGTGAATCTCGTTCGCGGCCGCCGACAAAGTTCTATTGATCAGTGATATGTTTTTTTCCGGTTGTTAAAAAATCACCTGGTCCATATATACTCATAATGTTACTCGTAATTGCTAGCAACAAGTTGGTATTACTGACTGTCTAATTTCAAGTTGTTTTTTAAACAGTTTGATGATTGTATTTGAGACAAGTGAGGATAGCACACCCAACACTGTTGGAATAAACATAATGAACTGCGACGAACTTCTCGATCAGCTAATGGAAGAAACAGTCGTGTTGACTGCCCCCAACTACACAGGTGCGGTTGGAGCTGGAACTGTAGGAACATCTGTCGGCACGACTGCCGACACGACTGCCGATACGGCAGTCGACACGAATGAAAACACGATGCGACACGAGCTACTAGCTGCGCTGGTTGCTGGGGGACAATCGGAGCAGTATTTCGGTAGACGTCTGTCAGTTTGTCAGGTGGACAAGATGACAGATGCGGAGGTCGATAAAATGTATGCGCGATACGAATCTAGGTTAGGTGCGGAGATGACGAAAACTCTTGGATAGGCGGCTAAGTACTGTCAATTTGGACATATATGCCCACGAACTATAAGCTCAGAAAATGATGAAACAAGACGCACCTGTGCAAGCACCTGCGAGAGTGACGGAACAGCAATCCCCGATTGCAGCACTTCCAACTCCGCTTCAGAGCACGTTGGAGGAACTATCTCCGATTGCACGACACAAAAACCCAAAAAGACAGGCAGCTGGGCGGGCAGCGGCTGCCACCCGAAAAGCTAAACAAGAGAAAATACTCGCCGAGCTTCGAGAGGCCAAACAGTCGTTATTTGTTCCAACTCAGGAGCGACAGTTGGCGGCAGCAATCTCCGATTGCACAACAGCAAAACCTACGAAGACAGCTGCGGTTCAATCTCCGCAGGAACTGTCAGAGATTGTAGCTCCTACCTGGATCATCCCGTGGGTTGTTGGTGGTGGTCTGGCAGTTGTGGGCACCGTGTGTGTGTGGAACTACCTTTCGAAACAACCAGCCGCGGTTCCGAAACCGATTTCGCCCCTTTTAAACATTGATCGCGATCCCTTTCATATGCAATAATCACTATATGTAATGGCTGAATACGATGGTAAAATAATAGTGAATGCGGTTTATCATGCCGTGGTGATATCGGGTCTCAGTATCGGATTTGCTCGACTATCAAAGATGGCCTTCGGAGGGCCCACTCCCAAGTTGGACATGACTGCGAGAGACGTAGGTCTCGTGACCTTGAATGTAGCGGCCGCAGTTGGGACCCGAGATTATCTAGTTAAAGCTGGAATTCTACCTGCTAATATATGGAAATAATGGCTTCGATCGCAATAATGATATGTGGTGCAATCGTGAGCGCTGCGGTGTTCGGTGGTAGCAACTTTTTTTTCTCGTTACTGGGAAACTCGGACGCGGATGAGGAGCGCAAGCGTCACGATTTAGGTGTCGAACAATTTAATAGCGCAATGGAAGCACGGTCGGAAAAACTAACCGCCCGTCTGGACTCGATCAACGAAGATCTTCGCCGCGAGAATCACGCCGTGCAAACTTTCCGGAACGTTGACGAAGCCAAGCGCGAGTGGACGTGGGTACATCCGCAGAAAAGTCTCGCGCCGCTGGATCCCGAGCCCCAACTTTCTGATTTCTATGTACCGTCAGAGGCCCAAAAAGACCGCGAGATCGCGTTCATCGTCATGGGAATGGTTGCGACAGGTCTCGTCAGCTACTATATTGGAAAAGCAATAAGCAATAAGCAAAAGCAATACTTTTAAAAAAACAACAATAATTGTTTAAAAACATTTTTTTAAATAATATATATATATATAGAACGATGTTAGTTGACGAGCTTTATTACGCTCTGATCAATGTAGGCTACACGGCCCTTAAACACCGTTTAGCTGGCGCAAAGGGTCTGATCAGTCTGGCCCAAGACTCTCTAGAGACGTGGCGCGAGGATGAAAAAGCGGCCACCCTTTTCGCAAAACGGATGTTAGATTCCTCCAGAACTTAACAGGCAACTGCAGCGAAACACCCAATAAAGGTTTAGTATCGACGACACAGTTACCGGACGATCTGGCGAGGGCATGTTGGAGACTGTTCGAACTACTAGAATACCTCGCATACGATGGATACGCGCAAGCCTGATTACAAACTATCGGTTCGCCTAGCGCGCAAGCTAGCGAACGCGTACTACAGCCCCCGAGGCTACTGGAAGGGGCTCGCGGCCATCAAGAACCTCGCGGTAGCGACCAAGGTTTCAGAAAACGCAGCCAAGGAATTGATCAAGAAGCAGGCCATCTGGCAGATCTATTTGCCCGCGCCTCACAATATTCCCGCGGCCGAAATTCGACGTGCCGGAGCCGAACGAAGTCCACCAAGCAGACCTCCTGTTTCTCACTCACGATCGCGTCGGTCGCAAGACGTACAAGTACGCACTGACAATCGTTGACGTAGCGAGTCGCTATAAGGGTGCTGAGCCACTGGCCACTAAAGAGTATAAGGTTGTGGCCGAGGCTCTTTCCCGAATATATAAAAAGAGTCCTCTCATATGGCCGAATCTTCTCCGGGTCGATCCCGGCCGCGAGTTCATGGGAGCGGTCTCTCATCTATTGGCTAAACACGACGTTTCTGTCAGACGCGGCCGCGTCGACATCAACCGGGACCAGGGGATCGTGGAGCGGTTCAATCGAACCCTGGATGATAGGCTGGGCACCAATATGTCAAAGAGCTTGTAGACCCTCATACGCGATCGACCGAGTGAGTGACCAGGCTGCCCGCCATGGTCTCTGCACTGAACGGCGAGGTGACCAGATTGATCGGTAAGAAGCCCGTAGATGCCATGAAGTCTAAAAAGGTGTCGCACAAACCATCCGCCGTCTCGCGCGGGCGACCAGTTGGTTTAGCGGAGAAACGGCTTCCGTCGGATGTTGACGTCCGGTACCTCTATCAACCGGGAGAGCTCGAGGGTGGCCGCCGCCGCGCGACTGATCCCGTGTGGTCTCTCAATGTATATCATCTAGATCGATCTATTACCAAACCCGATGAGCCCGTGCTCTACTACCTCGACAGTTGTCCATCGCGCGGGTTTGTTCGCGAAGAACTTCTTGCGGTACCTTCTGACACCCAGCTACACCCGGACCGTCCGTTGTCATAGTCGGTCAGACACTCGTCAGAGCCTTTCCGTCAGTCAGACTCTCATCAGAGTCTTTAGTATTTTCCCCTTTTTTCAAAGTCCTTTTTTTTTACCTATCTATAGGCTCGGTGTGTACCCCATCTTCCATCACTCTCCTCTTGTCGTAGTACGCCGACAGCCCAAGCTTCTCCTGATTGTACGTCTTCATCACACCGTTAACCATTCGGAATCCCCTGTTCTCCGCCATGTCCTTTCTCCCTTCGAGAGTGCTCTTGTACCTCCACAAAGTCAGATCACAAAGACATCCCCTTGACCGAGTGCCTAGTTTGTTCATCACCGCTCACGTATTAACACTTGCTGCACAGAGCGATGGCTCTATCCCCTCGAATTCCAGCTTGAACTGTCCCGGAGTTCTGTGGCTCCACGCGACCCACGCCAACCACTCGACCTTCTCCTTGTTGAACTTTCTCTTCATCTTCTTTCTCACCACCTTCGCCAGCGTCTTCTCCGACACCGCGAAGTACATGCTATCGGTGTCCATCTGTATAAGTTCGAAATCTCCGCGATCCACGTACTTGCCCAAGAAGTCGTAGTAGAACTCCAGCATACGGAGCTTGGCCAACTGGTAGACCGCAATGCCACACTGAAATGGTCTGTTGATCACCACTCGAGTCTTCCTGCTCGATATCTCGTAAGCCTCCCCGATCTCCTCCAGGTCTTTGAACCACGCCGACCTCAGTGCAGCGGGGAGTATATGATCATCTTCTTGGCGGATAGGGCTACAACGAGCTTTCTCTGACCTTCGACCCTAGTCCTCCCACTCCTGGTCAGGTGGTCCTTCATGTGGTGAGGAACCTCGGTCTCGGCGACTTCTCGATTAATGAACAGCGGCGACATTTCAGATAACTTGTCTCGCAACGTTTCCGGGACCTCTATATCCAACTACGCAAATCCGAACCGCCTGATCCTCCGCACGAAACCTTCTATATACGACTGTCTTTCCGGGCCGTGCAACGTCCGTATCTGCTCCTCCCCACACGGCATGTCTTTCGACAGGGTAGACAGGTACAGCGCGTTGGCGTCGTAACCCATCACCGCCTTGCACATCTTCTCCTCCCGACTCCCTACCTGACCCCTGATCGTTGACCTGCCAGTCTCTGTGTATCTGGAGAACACTATGGACAGACCACCGACCAACCCCTCCTTCATCATCGCGTAAGTCTCACCCTTCGGCGACCACAGCTTGGGCGTGTCCTCCTTCCCATCGATCGACCCGCGGAGCAGGTACTAAAGGGAAATACCGGGCAGAGACACAGCGTCCTTGAGTATGTCCACGCCTCTCCCCCTGTAGAACTCCGTCATTTTAATCAGAGCCTCTAGGAACGGTCCGACGTCGAAGTCGTTGTAGTGTCTCAACCATTCTTTGAACGTCTTCATTCCCTTTTCTCGAAAGACCTTCTTGCACTCTTTACACTTGGACAATAATAGTAGGAACTCACCCTTCAACTTCGAGTACCACTCGGGATAGTCGGGCAGCCCCTAATGGTCGAGCTTGTCCGCGCTATCGAACCACTCGTACGGGAAGTGGGACTTTACACCGTTTTTCAGTCGTACGCCTTAACCCACTTGTCGTACGTGGTACCGGGTCCCAGATTTTGGATGATGTCGAGAAATCTAAAATCCGGGGTAAACAGAAACATCGTCGTGCTGGCCCATTTTCCGACCATGACCTTATTCACGGTGGCCGCCAACTTCTCGACAAGGTACCGTTTGATGAGGTTCAGGTCGTACCTGCTGCAATTGAACCCCACCACCGGGACTTGGTCGATCCACGAGACGATCTTCTCTCGCTGAGGTTTCGACAGCATCTCTATATCGGTCGGCAGATATTTCTTCCTAACCCCCTCCCTGATTACATGGCCTCTCCTCTGCAGCTCGGTCACGAACTTCTCGACCAGCGTGTCGGGATCTCGTTCGCAGATGTGGGTGATCCCCTCGTGCATCGTATCCCCCAACGACACCGATATAGGGACGTGCTCGACCTCGAAGGTCAGGTCTTTGGTGGGGCACGTGGTTTTCGACTTGTCCAGATACGCCTCGAAGTCGTAGACTATCTGGTGAGGGTACAGAGTCGTCGCCTCCTCTCGTGGCGGTGGTTGATACTGGGGATTCCCCTCCTTCAACCACTCGCAGCTCGTAACCCGCCTCCCTTATCTTGGCGTCTTGAATTGTTATCCTCTTGTACAGCGATGACGCGTTACCTCTCCTGCAATGCGTCGGACACCCGTGTCAGTAACATCCGTGAAACTGAAACAGGTCTTGGTCTCGTGACAGTAGCCGTCGACCGGATCGCCGGCCACCCACCTCTCGCCGCCGTGACCGCAGTCCGCGTGATGTATGTGCTTTCCCACGCTCTCCTCTTCTCTGCACAACCGTTGAATCGACCTCGCGCTTGCTGACCCCTTGGGATAGAACGCCTTCTCGTAGGCCGACTGTGGTCTCTCTATCCTCTTACCTGGACATATCACCACGGTCTTCCCACCCATGCAGGTGGTCGCGTGCCTGTGCATGTTACACGACTTTGTGAACCGTTGTTGACATCCGGTGCATCCGTACTCGTTCGTCATCTTTCGGAGGTTCGTTATGAGGACCGAGTGACCTACAAACATTCATATCGTCATGATCTTCTCCCCAACCGCGTCGTAGTTTGCCGGAGCCTTCATGTGGTACCACACTCCGTCGTCGGTGCGTTCGTAAATGCGAATGCCCAGTTTGAAATGCTCTTCGACGTTCTTAATATCGTCCAGGGGGTTTCTCTTGCTATCCGGTCCGTTATCGTGACCGAGGTATTCGTGAGCCAGAGTGCATGCCTTCTCACAACAGCGATCGGGTCTCCCTCCACGGTGGATGGCTATGCACCTAAACAGACACAAGTAGTCGTCGTACGTCTCGTCGGAATACATTCCCTTTTCTGTCTTAACCAATCGGGGAGTTTTCCCGCTCCCATGAGAAGTTGTTGCGCATCGATGATCATCTTCACCTCGACGGATTTCCAACTAACGAAGGTCCATTTTGTGTTTGGTCTATCGACTTTGTCGATCTCCATTCGACGTTTCTCTCCATCGGCTATCCAACTCTCAGCTTTGGCGATATCGTTTATCCACGGACTGCCCTTTAAGTTTTTGTGATAGATCATAGTAGCGTCGGTCTCGATTATCCTAATACGATACGAGCATGAATACCTCAGATAACATGCCGTGGTCATCTCTGGGCAAATTTTATTCATTACGTGATTAGCGATCTCCCCGTCTACCCCATCTCGAAGGTCCAGACTATCTTCCTCCTACCCCTATAAACAGTTTCCCTAGCTTCGGTATATTCGGCGAGAATCCTGGGACCCTCCTCCACCAAAGCTCTGGCGAGCTCTCTCCTACTCTTAGGAGGTCTCCCCACCAGACTTTTATAAATCTTATTATAGTACGCCTTCTATAGTGGTTTTCTGCGCGCGCTGTGATCTTCTTTTACACGCTGCGCGTAAGCAGTGGCACGCAGACAGGCCGTCGTCTCGTTCTCCAATTTCGCGGAGCGTTTTTCGGGGTCGGCAGGCAGTCGTCCGGTCAAAACCGCACGCCGCAGCCTCTCCTCGTAGACGACGGCTCGCGCGTCACTTATCCTATCTGCTATAGCTTTCTTAAGTCTCAAACCTCTTAGGGAAATTCGCCAACTCTTAGCTTGCTCTCTCATATGCTTTATGGTAGGCATTATAATGAGTATAACCAATGGATTTTTATCTCTAATAGGGTGTAAGTTGTTGATATTTATGACAGATTTCTGTATTATACTGAGCATAACCAATGGATTCTTATCTCTAATAGGGTGTAAGTTGTTGTGACTTGGTATGTATGACAGATATACTATGTATGGCAGATTGCTGTATATACTGAGTATAACCAATGGATTATTATCTATAATAGGGTGTAATCACATTGATAACTTCTCATCCGGTCTAGGAAGTATAATGGTTGCTGAAAAATATATCCCACTCTTCTCATCCACACCCGCCGAACAGTGGGGGGAAATCCAAGTAGTATATGAGAGTCAACAATGATACCACCACCCTCTGGGAGTCAACGCGCGTAGCTGGTGGCTTCCAGAGGGAGGTGGTATCATTTTGACTCTCATATACTACTCTTGGAGTTTCAGGCAAAGGGCATAAGTAGTCTAAAGCCAGAACATCACATGGTGCTCATGATATGATGAAATCACGCCAGAGTTAGATTGACTCTGTGGGATGGTATATAAACCCCCCGTTTCCTGATTCAGGAGCTCAATTCTGATAAAAAATCTTGAGGTAACAACTCTGTCAGTTTTCTCCCATATTTACAAATTATAAATGTCACCATTCCCATCAACACTGTTTATTATAGCAATAGAAATACTATAACATAGTGTCCGAAATAATAGCATGATAAAAGGAATAATAATAAATGAAGAAAAAATAAAAAACACAATGTTCGCAGACGATTCCATGTTTTGCTTAGATGGGTCAAAAGAATCGTTAGAAACCCTAATTTCTACCATTGATAATTTTGGACATATTTCAGGCTTGCGATTAAACTATTCAAAATCGATACTTTTTATGACAGGTTCTTTAAAAAACACTACACTGGCTTTCTGTGAATTTAAACAATGTTTAGACAGATGGAAACGTAGACAACTGACAACTATGGGTAAAATAACTGTTCTCAAAAGCTTCGCCTTTCCAAAACTAATATTTCCACTGACGGTGTTAGATACTCCTGGAGATGTGTTATAAAACAAATTACACACATGACGTTTGACTTTCTATGGGATTCCAAACCAGATAAAATCAGCAGAAAAGTCATTGTGCAAAACTATGAAAATCGCGGGCTGAAAATGATCGATCTAGTATGTTTCATAAATTCTTTAAAAGCAAGTTGGTTTAAACGTCTTACAAATGATACAAACGATGGGCAATGGAAAATAGTGTATACTAATTATTTACATAAATTTGGTGGTACAAATATATTTGAAGGAAACTTCCACGAATTCGATGCAAAAATATTAATAAAAAATGTTTTTTTATCAAATATGCTTGAAGCATGGGCCAAACTTAATTATTCTGAAAATCCAGAGGATATTTCGAAGCAAATCATGTGGAACAATTCTAAATTAAAAAGTAATGGCATTATATTTTATTACAAAGATTGGAATGAACTGGGAATAAAATACATAGAACATATATACGATTATCGAACCAAACCCTTTTATGACTTTACAAATATAAAACAATTATATAATGTTAGTAATAATGATTACCTAAAATATTTTAAACTTATATCCAGTATACCACAAGCTTGGCGTGCACGACTAAAGAATGAGACAATAAAAATCCAAAATATTAAGCCTTTTAAGAAAAGTGCAATCTTCCAAACAATGTAATAAAATGTTATATACAATTGTCCTTAGTAAAAATAATAATGTTGTTTTCTAAGCTCAAACTAAATGGAATGCAGAGTTTTCAGAAACAACTATTAATTGGAAAATTGTAAATACACAGTATTTTAGAAGCACTTTCTGTTCAAAACTTAGGAATTTCCAGTACAAATGTTTGATGAAAATTATTGCCACAAACGATTATTTATATAAATGCAGAATTGTAAATTCTAATTTATTAAATTTATGCAGTATGGCACCAGAAACAAACAAGCACTTATTTTGGGAATGCCAAACAGGTCAGCAATTTTGGTCTCTGCTAAGCACGTTTTTACATGATAACGGTATAAATTTTACATTGGATTGGCAATCAATAAGTTTAGGGCAGTATGAAACAGACAATATATTCTTGAACTTGTGTATTATACTAGGAAAGTACTTTATTTATGGATGTAAATTAAGAAATACTGAACCGACTTTCCCAGCCTTTAAGAACAATTTAAAAAAAACTAAAGAGCTTGAACATCAAATAGCAGTAAATAGAAACAAAGCTGAAACACACAATAGAAAATGGAACGGTTTACCGCTAGACAAACCTTTTTTCTTCTAGCATTCATTCTCTTAAAATATTTAATCCAACACAAACATAATGCAAACAATTGATCATGCTGCTCGTACTTATTGTACTTATATAATTAAACTCTTCTTTTTTTTATGGGTGTATTTTTTTAATTTTTGTTTTTTTTCTCTCTATTTTTAATCGATAACTTTTTTTTTTTTTTTCTTCTTTATAAATGTTTTTCAAACATATACATATACAAACAGGTAATAACATGTGTAAGATATATTTACAATGTACTTAGTAATGTAGAACTATGGAAAGGAATGTAATTATGCACATACATGTTACTAGAAATATGTCTTGTTTGTACATGTTTGTGTGTGAAAATAAAACAAAACTATAATAAAAAAAAAAACAACACTGTTTCACACTAACCACTATGGTAAGTACAGCTGGAACTATATTACCATTTCCGTGAGCTCCCAGCTGTACCTGTGTGTATAGACACTGAACAAATAAATAGTTGAACTGTTCATTGTTATTCTTGACAAAATTCCCTGAAGTATGCACCCAATTTTCTCCAACCTACACACTCCAGCAGCCTGAGCATAACAATATTAGACAAAATAAATTTTATATCTAGGTATTTCAGAAATAATGTCATATTGACATGTGTGCAATTAACATGTTTGTTTTATATACTATGCTTACATTATCGGTCATATGGAACTTGGGACAGGTTGGAACTTTATTTCAGTCCCGAAGAATTATCATATCCGAGTACCTGGTCTTCAAATTAATAGATTTGCAGGACAACTATATGCATGCTTTATATTTGGGCATAATTAAATAAGATCTGAAGTTGTATGTTTGCGTCTGGTGGTCATTCAAATGGGTGTATGGCACACACCTATATATTTAATAATAATATACCAGTAATCTGTGTTTGTAGACAATAAACATGTTTTGTGTTGTGGGAACATGCACTTTCTATATTATTATAGTTCCTGTGATGAAATACATATGTATCTTGAATGAATGTAGTTGCTTTTGAGCAATCAACATGCAAAGCCAATGTGAATATGGTAAGTATGATGTACGTCACAAGGCATACTATCATAATGTTACTAAGATATACGTATGCGTGTTATTATATGTACAGATCAGCATGTGTGTGGTCATTCAGCCATGACTGTAAATAATTTTCCATTAAACAAATGAGAAATAGCGTGTATTATGCATTACAGGAGCATGGTTAAAGAGTAGAAACTTAGTTTCAGGTCAATTAAATGTGTTTTAAACAAGGCAATGTTCTAAAATGTTCTACATACGTAACGTGAGTAGATGCCTTTGCGTTTGTGTACACAGTTTGGGACTTAGGTAATTGCCGAAGGTAATTGCCCAAGTAAGGTAATTGCCCAGGTATATTACATTTTATTTACGACTGATGGGTTGGGGGGGGGGGGGTAGGGTTTGGGGGTTAGGATTTGGGGGTTGGATTTACAACTGACTCAATGTGTGCAAAACACACTTAAAGTTTACAAAATTACTATACTTTTTACTATAGCATTCAATACCTTTATCCATTGGATGGTGGACATATTGGATGTAAAGTTAAAACAGTTAAACTGTAAAGAACAACTGGCATGCTTTCAATCATTATTTGTATGTATTAAATGAATGCGTTTCTCTGTTGTTCTTGTTTAAAATTGCTAATATGCAATGTTTAAGAACCGTACATGTACCTGATAAGGAATACACGTGCACAACCATACATCGTTAAACTACCAGATCCAAACTGCTATCATGCGGAAATTATATCTAGGAATGGATACCTTTCAAGGAAATATGGTCACTGTGGTAATTTGCCACCCCCTCCCTACAAGTGGTAATGGTGACCCCTTCTGGCTCATCAACTATTAACAGAATCGCTCAACTATGGCCAGTCTCTCCTACTTTGACTATTCGTATGGATGCCATGTGACCTACTTTTACATGTCCTGAAACCTGTCTGTATTATATATGCACTGATAAAACAAAATTCAATCACGTCATGTCACATACTATTTGAATTATTTGGCCTCTGCACTGTGTTTACGTCACGTGAACACGAGGGTCAGTGCGTTATTTTAACTGATACAAGTATGCTGAAAAATGTTATTAAAGCACCCAAAGTAAAATTGGGTAGTAATGGATCATGAATTGCAAGCAAACTGTGTATATGGCCTTAAACATCCGGATTATTTTTCTTATACCGGAAAACGTTTGTACCATTTACTAGTGTTTTCGTGCAACAAGATACCCAACAATAGACCAATGTACACATGTAGACGGCAGAGCGGAAAGCCATGACGCATTTATTGAAGGAGTACATATATAAAGAAAGCTTCAAGACAATATAATATATTTAGCTTCGTGTTTATTATTTCATACACACGTCCAACGTACATACATGGAACTGTCACAAACTGGTAAAATTTATAAATATGTATCATTCTGTAGATATGGCAACTGTAGAACTTTTAACTACATTCCATAGATTACACATTTTGTAATAATCACGGAATAAAACTATGGGCTGTAGTAAGAACAATATTTGGTCGGTTTAATGTGCGTCGGGTCGGAAGAACTCCTTGCAAACGTTAAATATACCAAGTTTTTATTACTACAGTAAACACAACTGCCAATGTTTTATTATTTAGATTTACACTGCATGTTTTGATAGTTTCGAAAATGTAAACAACCAAATACGGCCTTACAATTAGGAATCTTATTGTTTAACGTCATTTTGTCGCAATTTGTAGATCAGCGACATTGCCGGTCAATAGCGTGACATTATTGACAACGACGATGATAGTCGTGTATTTTAACGACGTCAGGCAAACTTTAACGAATCAACAACGTCGCGCGCGACCGACGTCACGTGTGGCTAATGTAATGTAATGAGATATGAACGCAAGACGTTGAATGGGCGTTTCCATTATAAATTTAAGGGCAGTGTATTGTCAAATGGAACAAATAAGCTCATAGATTTACGTATTTACATAATTTTGTATCAACAGTAATATCTGTTTTTGACATTAGAGATTTAATTATTATATATCTACCGACATATTGACATTTCAGGCATCGCATTGCATCATATCTACACAATACTTATGCAAAGTTATGTCAGATAATGACTTAATGCTAAGACGTTCTAAATGTTTGGTATAAGTATATCTTGCAAATACGTTCGTTACCATATCTACAGTATATTGAATACACGATAGCTCTTTTAAAAGTGATTATTAATATAATAAATATTTTGTAGTCAGCATTGTATTAGCGATTTTCGTGGGAATAAAGTCGTAAATTGAGAAGTAGCTGATAATTTCCACCATCATTGCGTAAAGCGTCAGTTCATATGTTGAATGTAAATGCAAACATATCTTAATATCTTCTACATATTTTCGTTTTGAAACGGCTTCGGCAAAATTAGCGTGTGAAATACTGTCATCACTAAATATGTATTTATTTTCTAATGCAAGGGATTTGGGAAAGACTTGTGGCGACCAATGATTAGAAAACACTCTGAGCACGTTCTCGAAATGAGTATTCATCATCCGTCATTTGATTAGTGCGAGTCTTTTATAATGTACACGCACAGAAAGCTTTATATTCACGGGAGTCGGCTGAGGTAAAGGTTAGGTAAGCGTCGTCGATCGTGCATTCGGTTCGTTGTCGTTGCGGTGCCCGTGTGGATAGCCTCTCTACCAAATGCCGCCGCTGCTGGAGCTGCTGCCGCCGCCGCCGACGTTTCACGTTGTTCTCTATACTGAGATCCATCCCACCGCTGCCACCACTGCCGCTGTGTCTGTGGACATGACGATGGCCGTGGCCGTGACCATGGTGACCATGGCTGCTCGAGCTGTGGTGGTGAGCTGGAAACAAGGATATATACATGTACCGCTGTTCCTGAGACGCCATCCTTATGACCTTATACATGACCATGGCGGTGCCATTGGCGGTATCGATTACAACGTGAGTTATGGATTTGTCCTACCTACGATGATGACTATAAACGCGTACGGCAATCTGCTCGAAATCAGTAAACTAGAAATAGTACACCAAAGAAGATCAACGAGCCCACTGATGCAAACCAGAATATAAGCATGTCAAGAATGTAAGACTGACAAGAGTAAATAATTATGTAACTAGTGAAAAAGCTCAACATA
The DNA here is from genome assembly GCA_029237695.1 of Conchocele bisecta. Lineage (NCBI taxonomy): Eukaryota > Metazoa > Mollusca > Bivalvia > Lucinida > Thyasiridae > Conchocele > Conchocele bisecta. The sequence goes on along the minus strand of CM055276.1, from coordinate 86,368,149 downwards.
CACCGAGGTGCACTATATGACTAGTACACAGTTTCTGTAGACTGAAAATGATTACATTGGAAAACGATACAATGCAGAGTGACGGCTACAGTACGTATTTGAAACGGTGGTCCCTGGTTAAAATCAACTTACACGACGGCATATACACACAATGTACCCCTTGGCGTCATGTCCCTATGTAGCATAAGAGACCATGTGATTTCCTACCTGAGAGGATGTGCATTTTTTCATGAAAAGTAATAAATATGTACAACATGTTGCGGACAGGCTGGAGCCCACAGGCAACACATTATCAATACCTGAATTTGTCATAGTGTTGTCTTTCCTCCGTTAGATTCACTGTGGTGTGGCTCATGAATTTTCGTCATTCTTTAAAATACTAAACTCATTTTTGAGCGTCTATAGACGTTCGAATTTTGTAAATAAAAGTTGTTTTGATTGTGATCGAATATTTAAAACGCTCACTTTTTATTGAAGGTCAGCTGCTGTACGAAATCGGTCAATGGCATTGTGGTTTTGTTGTTTACGTTGGTAAAATATTCAAGCTATTATGGAATGGTTGGCGGTTTATATGCTTACGAACATCGATTATCTGTAAACGTCGTAATATGGAAAGTGTGATATTTTACACTGAGGTGAGCCTGTAAGTGAAATGTGACTGTGCAAAATGTAGGACCGTTTATAATGTGACCACTGACCGCTGATGATAAAATAAATAAAGCTGTATTGCTGAGTGTGGTCGTGTATTAACGGTATTATGTGCATGTAATTGACTTCACATACAATGCTATTCACGGGGTTACTTGCAATCAGTGTTGATGCTTACCATGGCAGTCTCCCATGTAGCCACTGTCGATATATCCATCATTGCACGTGCACGTGTAGGAGCCATTGCAGTCGTCCAAGCACGAGGCGTGGGGGTCACAGTGGTCAAGATGACGGTCACATTCCTTGATGTCTGCAAATATCGTAGTAACGGGCATGAACAATATATAAACCTGTTGCATACGTATTTCTGAAGTGACGTTCACATTCATCGACGTCCACAAATTAATGGTGGCCATGTGTCTGCATCAAGGCACAAACAACCTCCTCGTGTTTCACTCAATACTTTTAATGTTTTGGTCTTCGCGTTTCCATAGTAACTGTTGTATGTTGGGAAGGAAGCTTATACCATCCGCTAATCTATATCTTCCCACATGTAAGTCCATGTAATCTCAAAATACCAGCATATTTGACACAGGCTGAACTTCACATTCCAATTATCCCTTTTGGTGCTGAAGATACATACTTTTCTATTTGTCCTGCATACAAATATTTGTTGTTACAACTCATTTGAAACGTGAGCGGTAACCACATATACTTGCATTGAGAAATGAAGAACATTGAAATAAAAATGGTTGTAAATTTACATACCCGTGAGTGAGTATCCAACATGAAATGGGTTATTCTATCATTGGGATGGTTAAACTACTTGGTATGCTAACCTTCACACGTCATTCTACCGTCGCCTTCGAAGCCGGGATTACATCTGCACTCGTACGTGCCGAAGGCGTCTTTGCACGTGGCGTGCTTGTGACAATCGGAGTGCCTTGTTCCACATTCGATGTCGTCTAAAATGGGATAATATAATGCATTCAATTATTATTATTATTATTAGTATTATTATTATTGTAATAATTATTACGTTTAAAACGTTGTTATGGACACTTTTAACATTATTGTTGATTAAAAGTAGTTAAAACGTATTAAAACATATTAGGTACGTACAAAAAACACCATACCTCCTGTAACATAATAAAACCTAGAAATAAAACGCACCAACACGTAGTAAAAACATAGTAAAGCGTAGAAGATACGTAGTAGTACGTAGTGGGCCTCCAGGTATGGCTAAGTAGGTTTTGTACGTAACTATCTAATATGTTTTCATCCGTTTTAACTACGTTTTACTACGTTTTAGTTGGGCTACGTATATCGAAACACCACGTTAAATTTGAACATGTCTGAAACAAAAGCGGCGGGACTAATCATCATTACGTCCATAGCCGTATCTAATACGCTTTAATACGTATATTTACATTGTATTACGTGTTACAAATCGTAGTAATACCTGTCCCTCAATATTTAACAGTGTGGCTGGTGCTTAATGGAAAACGCGAATTCAACTCATTGCGTTTATATCACAATGCATTACATTATCTCCATGTGTGGACGCTCGACGTTGTTGATGGGTTAAAGTTTGTTTTACGTCATTAATTTACACGATGGTGTCAATACACGGCACGCTATTATTGACTGGCAATGTCGCTGTTCGATGAAATTCGATAAAATGCGTAAAAGAAGATGATTATTTATTGTAATGCCATATGTGACAATCTACATGCAATGCAAATATTAGTAATAAAACCATGGGCTGTTGCGTTGACTGTGGTACATCAAACATTTGGTCTATTTAAAGTTTGTGAGGAGTGCTTCGGATTCCATGCACTTTAAACAGACCAAATGTTTTCCATATTACAGTAAAGGAAACAGCCCTTGGCTTTATACCGTAACTATAACATCTCTGTGAAATCATCAATGAAATGAATTCCGTGTCTTCTGCGACAGATTGAGAACATTCGCTGCCGTATAAGAAATCCTTATACCCACTATCATATAATAATTGATTACTCTAAAATCAGTAAACTACCGTGAGGTCTAATGAATGTTCACATTACAGTTGCCAACTGTGGACAAACAAAACATCAGCGGAACAAACATAATAGCCGATGAGGTCGGCAATAAGTTAGTAATTATGGTTACGCAGTTCGAACCCGTTATTCCCATTTAACCATTTATTTATTTCAAAACGTGTAAAATAATAATAATAATAAATACTAATAATAATTGTTATTACCGTTATTGCTTCGTCAGTAACTATACCAATTGGCAAAATAATATATTACCGAAACAAAACAATAATGCAAGTAAAAATGCCGAAATGTAATATATACTCTACCGCCTGCGTTAATCTCGCCAAAAGCTGTCAAGTTCAAAATAATGAAACAGTGTGCTTGAAAGCAAGCAGCTTGAATGGCTGAGCCTGAGGTGTGCTACAACTCATGCACATACACTCATAGTGCTTGATTGCGAGTTGGCGAGTTGGCGAGTGCGCGAAAATGACATATTTCACGGATTGGGAATTTGATATCGAGCAGCCAGCAAATATGCAACAGGAATCACTGGAGCTACAAACGTGCCGGCCGTATCACATGAATACTTATCATAGCATGTGTGTCCATAGCCCTGGTACCCTTTGGGACATTTATAGAACCAATCCCGACCGACGTCCCTACATATGGCAATGGGATCACAGTCGGCCGCCGGCGTGCCACACTCCTCAATATCTACAAGTTTGAAACCGTATATGACATAGTACCGTGACATGTAGCTTCATTGTTTTGTCGCAAAATTATATTGTCGCCGTTTAGAACCATATCTACTTAAATATATATATATATATATATATATATATATATATATATATATATACCGTGTATGACAAAACGGGACGAATTATCCAGAGGCGTCGGGAACAGACTGCCGGACTAATAACTTTTAGACAAATATATTTGTTTTGATTGAACTATTTAGAATTCAAATAGTATACAAAAGAAACGGTAATTAATGTAATAAGACGGTTCAACTGAGTAGTAACAACATACACTTTGAGTGGGCGAGTGGGGTGAGGTATTTGTCCCATACCATTGCCGGAGCAATCTTTCGATGCTTCCGACGCCATTGAATATCAACTTATCGACACTGTAAAGGGTACAATATAATACAACATAAGTGGCGATTGCCTACAAGTTCAGGTGACGGGCCTATCTTTTTCAATTTATCAAAGTGCTTTCATTTCTTACCGGTTTTATTTCTGGTTTCGCACCATTTGTAAATGTACAGAATTTCATTACATTAAATGTCAGATGGACAGTTGGTGTTGAGGGAAGTATACCTTCACACTCGAAGCCATTGCCAGTGAAGCCGTCTTCACACGCGCACAGGAAGGACCCAGGGACGTTTATGCACCCCGCATTGTCTCCACAAAGGGTGTCATTTTCGCATTCATTTGTATCTGCAAGTTGCACACATCAACGTTCACTAACAATAGATAACACAGTTTAATAACACAGTGTGATAAAAATCATAATGCTCTAGTCGAATAAATATGCAAATGAGCCCACTACAGAAAACATCTTACATATAAGTAATCAGCACAGATTCAAATTATGATGATATTCTTATGCAATAAGTAAATTCTAACATTTGTGATGATTTAATATGAAATTTATTAAACACTAAACACACATAAGTTCGTCTATGTAACAATATCTCAAACATGGCTGTGACTGAAGAAATATGCCTTATGTCATATGTTACGAATGAGGTGCCGGATAAACAACATGGCTGTGGCTGGAGAAATGTGCCGTAAGTCATATGTTACAAATGAGGTGCCGGGTAAACAACATGACTGTGACTGGTGAAATGTGCGGTATGCCATATTTTACCATTGAAGTGCCAGATAAACAACATGGCTGTGACTAGAGAAATGTGCCGTATGCCAAATGTTACCAATGAGGTGCCGAATAAACAACATGGCTGTGACTGGAGAAATGTGCCGTATGCCATATGTAACCAATGAGGTTCCAGATAAACAGCATGGCTGTGGCTGGAGAAATGTGCCGTATGCAAATGTAACCAATGAGGTGCCGGATCAACAACATGTATGCTGAAATGTGCCGAATACCATTATGTTACCAATGAGGTGCCGGATAAACAACATTGCTTTGGCTTGAGAATTGTGCGGTATGTCATATGTAACAAATGAGGTGCCGGATCAACAACATGTCTGTGGCTGGAGAAATGTGACGTATGCCAAATGTTACCAATGAGTTGCTGGATAAACAACATGGCTGTGGCTGGAGAAATGTGCCGTATGCCAAATGTTAGCAATGAGGTGCCCGGTAAACAACATGGCTGTGACTGGAGAAATGTGCCGTATTCCATATGTTACCAATGAGGGGCCGGATAAACAACATGGCTGTGGCTGGAGACATGTGCCGTATGCCATATGTTACCAATGAGGTGCCGGATAAACAACATGGCTGTGACTGGAGAAATGTGCCGTATGTCATATTTTACCACTGAGGTGCCGGATAAACAACATGGCTGTGGCTGGAGACATATGCCGTATGCCATATTTTATCCATGAGGTGCCGGATAAACAACATGGCTGTGATTGGAGAAATGTGCCGAATGCCATATGTTACCAATGAGGTGCCGGATAAACAACATGGCTGTGACTGGAGAAATGTGCCGAATGCCATATGTTACCAATGAGGTGCCGGATAAACAACATGGCTGTGGCTTGAGAAATGTGCCGTATGCTATTATCTTACCAATGAGGTGCCGGATAAACAACATGGCTTTGTCTTGAGAATTGTGCGGTATGTCATATGTAACCAATGAGGGGCCGGATCAGCAACATGTCTGTGGCTGGAGAAATTTGCCGTATGTCAAATGTTACCAATGAGGTGCTGATCAACAAATTTTTATTGTGGCTGGAGAAATGCTGGCCGTATGCCAAATGTTACCAATGAGTTGCCGGAATAAACAAACATGTCTGTGGCTGGAGAAAATGTGCCATAATGCCCTTATGTTACCAATTGAGGTGGCCGGATTAAAACAACCATCTGTGGCTGAGAAATGGTGCGGTATGGTCATAGGTTAAACAACAAAGAGTGGCCGGATCAGAACAACCATGGTCGTGGCTGGAGAAATTGTGCGGTAATGTCAAATGTAAACCAATGAGGTGCCCGGATCAACAACATCTCAGTGGCTGAGAAATTGGCCGTATGGCCAAAATTTACCAATGAGTTTGCCGGAAAAACAACTTTGTCTGGTTGCGGGAGAAAATGTGTCATATGCCATTAATGTTACCAATGAGGTTGCCGGAGAAACAACATGGCTGTGACTGGATAAATGTGCCGAAAGTTATGCCAAAATGTAGGACCAATGGAGAATGCCGGATAAAACAACATGGTTTGTGCCTGGATAAATGTGCCGTAAGGTCAAATGTTAACCGAATAGAGGTTGCCGGAAAAAAATCAACAACATTGTCTGTGGCTGGAGAAATGTGCCCGTATGGCATTATGTTACCAATTGAGGTGCCGGATTCAACCAACTGGCGGTGCCTGGAGAAATGTGCCGTAAATGCCAAAATAACCATGGATGTGGATTGGCATAAACAACATTCCTGTGACTGGTGACATTGTTGCCCGAAATAGTGTATTTTTACCCAACTGAGGATGTCCGGATAAACAAAAAAAAACATGGCTTGGGGCTAGGAGACAATGATGGTCCGTATGTCAACATGTTAACCAATGAGGTACCGGATAAACAAATGGCTGGGTGACTGGAGGAAATGTGCGTAATGAGCCAATATTTTTACCAAACTAAGGTGCCTGATAAACAACATGGCGTGGACTGGAGAAATGTGCCGTATGCCATAAGTTACCAATGAGGTGACCGGCATAAACGAACATGGACTGGAAGACTGGAGAAACATGTGCCGTATTAATATTTTACCACTGGAGTGCCGGAATAAACCAACATGGCTGGGCTTGGAGACATTTTGTGTCGTATGTCCATAGTTACCAATGAGGTACCGGTTAAACCAATATGGGCTGTGACTGAAAGAAATGTGCGGTAATGCCCCATATTTTTACCACTAAGGTGACAGATAAACAACATGGCTGGTGACTGGAGAAAATGCCGTAATGCAATATGTTTACCAATGAGGTCCGGATGAAATGTGCCGGTAAATGGCATTTATTTTTAACAATAGTGCCGGATAAAAAGCCATGGCTGTGGCTGGAAGAAATGTGCCGTATGCCATATATTACCAATGAAGGTGCCGATAAACAAAACATGGCGGTGACTGGTGATTATGTGCCGAATGCCATAAGGTACTATACCAATGAGGTGCCGGAAAACAACATGACCTGTGACTGGAGAAATGTCGTATGCCAGATTTTACCACTAAGAGACGGATAAACAATATTGCTGTGCTGAGACATGTGCCGTATGCCCAAATGTTACAAATGATGTGCCGGATAACAGCATGGCTGTGGCTGGAGAATGTCCGTATGTCCATATATTACCAATGAGGTGCCGTAAACAATATGGCTTTGTCTGTGAAATGTGCGGTATGCCATATTGTACCAATGAGGTGCCCGAAAACAACATGACGTGACTGGGAGAAATTGCTGGTTATGCCATTATTTTACCACTGAGGTGCCGGATAACAACATGACTGTGGCTGGAGACATGTGCCGTATGCCAAATGTTTACCAATGATGTGCCGGATAAACAACATGGCTGTCACTGGAGATATGTGCAGTATGTCATATTTTACCACTGTGGTGCCGGATAAACAACATGGCTGTGGCTGGAGAAATGTGCCGTATGCCATATGTTACCAATGAAGTGCCGGTTAAACAACATGACTGTGACTGGTGAAATGTGCGGTATGCCATATTTTACCACTGAGGTGCCGGATAAACAACATAGCTGTGGCTGGAGAAATGTGCCGTATGCCAATTATTACCAATGAGGTGCCGGATAAACAACATGGCTGTGATTGGTTAAATGTGCCGTATGCCATATGTTACCAATGAGGAGCCGGATAAACAGCATGACTGTGACTGGAGAAATGTGCGGTATGCCAGATTTTACCACTGAGGTGCCGGATAAACAACATGGCTGTGGCTGGAGACATGTGCCGTATGCCAAATGTTACCAATGAGGTGCCGGATAAACAACATGGCTGTGACTGGAGATATGTGCAGTATGTCATATTTTACCACTGTGGTGCCTGATAAACAACATGGCTGTGGATGGAGAAATGTACCGTATGTCATATTTGACCAATGACGTGCCGGATAAACAACATGGCTCTGACTGGAGAAATGTGCCGTATGTCATATGTTACCAATGAGGTGCTGGATAAACAACATGTCTGTCGTTGGAGAAATGTGCCGTATGCCATATGTTACCAATGAGATGCCGGGTAAACAACATGACTGTGACTGGAGAAATGTGCCGTATGCCATATGTTACCAATGAGATGACGGGTAAACAACATGACTGTAACTGGAGAAATGTGCCGTATGCCATATTTTACCATTGAGGTGTCGGATAAAAAACATGGCTGTGGCTAGCGAAATGTGCGGTATGCCATATGCTACCAATGAGGTGCCGGATCTGCTAGCTAACTCCTCCAGCTTGCTACGCATCTGAATTCTTTGTTTGCAGCATGATTGGTGTTTTAATGTCTGAACGAGGAACAGTGCAGATCTTGGTCAAAATGTGCGTATGTATTCTAGCGCGTGTTAACTATTTTCAATTCGTCACTTGCAAAGCAAATAAAAAATAGTTCATAATCCATATTACAATGCTCATTGCATAGTTTGCTCTTCTCCCAACAAGTATAATTACGTAACTTACAAATAAATACACGTCCGTTCATTGTTATTGAGTAACTTCCATTTTGTATTATCTCCGATTTATCACATCTCTATATATTTCAAATATTTGCTGATATATTTGTGTCTGCGGCGGAAGAAATAGGACTTATGAGATATGTGATAATTGTAGCTCCTGATCCGATAGCACACCCATGTAGCCTGCTATAAACGATATATTCTTGGATTGCTTGTAAGAAGCATGACGTATGTTGCACTGATGGTATGGCGATCAGTAAAGATATGAAGCTACCTTAGATGCAAAACCTATAAGCCCATTTTTCTCCAATTACCACCACATTTTACGTACATGTATAGAAGGGGTCGAGTTTAGCAGGTGCTGGTAATGCAAATCACATGTGAGCGCTATATATTCACCTTCACAGGGGTCACAGGGGTCAGCAGATGGGTGGTCATACCCCGTGCTACAGACACACACGTCCGAGGCCCCGCTATTGTCACATTCCATATGGTTGTGCAGTCTCTCCACAGCCGTGTCGCATAGATAACATTCCGGGACTGGAATATAAATTAGTGTGCTGCATCATTATTCCACGCCATAGACAACAAGATATACATTCGATAGGAACCATCTTACTTATAATTTAATGTAATTTGTACATACCTTTTTGTTACCCCGTGTAAAGTCTATCGAAATCTATAATAACGTATAAACGGCGTGTATTATGGGAAATATAACAAATATTCCCATTGCGTTATGTCATTGCTTTGTGAGGTTATAAACTTAATAAATAAAATGGCGAATACAAATTCAGTCATTGGTAGATATATAATACATGTATTGGCATAGTGGGTTGGATCTGCACATAATGCAAAGACGATAAGATCGTTTCTGTCACATCGAGAGCATAGAAAAAATAGTGATATCAAGAGGAGCTTAAAATACTTACGAGCAGCACATTCCCAAGTACAGGGATCTCCGCACCCACTTGGCTCTTCGCACACCTCGGATATGCCGCACTACAATGGTGACACATGGATATATACAAACACCTCGTATATGCCGCACTATACTGGTGACACATGGAAATATATATACACCTAGTAGATCTATATGCCGCACTACAATGGTGACACATGGAAATATATATAAACACCTCGTATATGCCGCACTACAGTGGTGACACATGAAAATATATATACACCTCGTATATGCCGCACTACAATCTTGACACATGGAAATATATATACACCTCGTATATGCCGAACTACAATGGTGACACATGGAAATATATATACACCTCGTATATGCCGCACTACAATGGTGACACATGGAAATATATATACAACTCGTATATGCCGCATTACAGGGTTGACACATGGACATATATATACACCTCGTATATTCCGCACAACAATGGTGACACATGGACATATATATACACCTCGTATATGCCGCACTACAATGGTGACACATGGACAAATATATACACCTCGTATATGCCGCACTACAGTGGTGACACACGGAAATATATACATCTCATATATGCCGCACTACAGTGGTGACACATGGAAATATATATACACCTCGTATGTGACGCACTACAGTGGTGACACATGGAAATATATATACACGTATAGTACGTACATGACAACAGATATACAACCTAACAATGGATAATACACTACAAACCATGGTATATAAAGTCAGCTATTAAATAAAGAAACAAATAGTACCACTAAATTGTATGTACATGTACTTATATAAATGCAACACTGGTTAGATATTGGAATAAATGACTGTAAAACATATCAATTTATTTGATAAATACCCAGGAGTTACACAGCTGTACTAGGTTAATAAAATTAATATATTGCCATGGATAAACTGAACAACAGTGATGAACTATCCGTAATTCCAATATCCATATTCAATGAGCAGTTGCTTAAACTGAAATAGGCGGCATATGTCAATACACATTGCGTAGGCTATCAAGGGCGGATCCAGGATTTAGATCAAGAGTGAGGCGTGGATTATCAATTGTAATTGAAAAATACACTGCCGTCAACTTTCCTTCTTGAAATTTACTCTAGTAGCGTCTGGAGTAGATTGCAAACGTTAGTGCTCGCAACTACATCTTTCCTAAAATGCAAAAAAAAAGTGTATGCAATTTTTATCATTTCTCATCAAAAGTAAATGTTGAAACCACTCAATCGAACCGTCTCGATGAGATGGTTCTATTGAGTGCGAACAAAATACAATTTGTGTGAGAAATAAGAATGAAAGTAATTCGTTCCAGATACATAAGTGGCTTAACGTCTTAGCCCGACATATATTAGAGGGGGCGTACGCGGGACACGTCCCCGTCTGGATCCGCCCCTGGCTATATAGTCTAACAACTGCTCAATGTGCTTGGTTAGGTATATTAATTAATAAATAAATGCAATATATCTTATTTCGTTATAGAAGTGACATATATGAACATTTCACACCACTCGATGAACACATGCATGTATGTCATATTCGTTGCAGACATAGGCACATCCTGTATGACTGTGTTCTGTCTTCTCCGCTCGGTTTATATAGTGAAGTGGGTGGATTTTATATGTCCAGAAATCAGCCACACGAAACGCTGCTCCATCTAGGAATTAGACCGTCCTTGTATTCCAACAGGTGAGAATTAGTATGTTTAATTTGACGCTTTGCAGATGGTATAAAGTAGTCCGTATAATCAATCAAACTTGTTCCAACATTGTGTTTCTTTGCAGAGAAGACTAAGTTGCAGTGCATATACCGTCATGTTAAATTATTAAATATCTTATTGACTTTTCTTACGTTAAAAGTAAATTTATTGCAGTGAATACTGCCTCCAATTTTATCAAGAGAAATATAATATTAAAGACGTAATATAAATGTAATACTATGTTATTAGAACAGGTTAGCAAATGTTTACACAGGTTTGGTGCCATAACAAAATATAAAATGTTGTTAAGTGTGTATATTTCAATAAGTATTTTCATATTGTTTAAATATCTAGAGAGGTTATTTGTAGGCTGTGCTACTTTTGTAAGATTTTCTAGCCAGTTAATAGATGTTATGGTATTACTATGGAATGCTAGTACTACGATAAATGATCTTCAGATTATAATGTCAGGAACACTATCATTCTGTTGCAACATTGAACCTGCATGAATGTTTTACTTCATAGTCATTATTTTCTAAGCGAATGCGTATGTGATACTCACAGCTTCGGGCTCCGCCCCGTCAATACCACACTCATCACCAATAGCTCGCTCCAGTCGGTAGGCACAAGCTTGTAGCACCAGCACACAGCACACCAGTACAGTCAACTGGAAACGTGTAAACAATACTGCAAACAAGCTCCAGTCGGTAGGCACTAGATTGCAGCTCAAGGACACAGCACACAAGGACTGTCAATGAAAGCGAGCGACACATGTATACATTACTGCAAACAAGCTCGAGTCTGTAGGCACTAGCTTGTAGCACCAGGACACAGCACACCAGGACTGTCAACTGGAAACAAGCGACACATGTAAACATTACTGCAAACAAGCTCCATTCGTAGGCACCAGCTTGTAGTACCAGCAAACAACACACCAGGACTGTCAACTGGAAACAAGCGACACGTGTCAACATTACTGCAAACAAGCTCCAGCTGGTAGGCACTAGCTTATAACACCAGCACACAACGTACACTACGGTGAACTGGAAACAAGCAACACGAGTCAACACTATCACAAAGAAGCTCCAGTCAGTAGGTACTCGCTCATAGTACCAGCAGACAGCACATCCATACTGTCAGCTGGAAACAAGCGACGACACGTGTCAACATTATTTCAAACAAGCTCCAGTCGGTAGGTCGTATTGTCACCCCCACCCATTATTGTCACCGGGGAAAAACTATGGGAGGGTGACCAATAAGGGGATCTAAATAGTACTGGCACACATAACAGCAGCTCGTTCAACTGGAGTAACAATAGGGGAGGGTGAACAATACTGGGATATAAATAGTACCGGCACACATAACAGCAACACGTTCAACTGGGGTAACAATAGGGAGGGTGAACAATACTGAAATCTAAATAGTACCGGCACACATAACAGCAGCACGTTCAACTGGGGTAACAATAGGGAGGGTGACCAATACTGGGATCTAAATAGTACCGGCATACATAACAGCAGCAAGTTCAACTGGAGTAACAATAGGGGAGGGTGGACAATACGCGATCTACATAGTAACCAGCCCACACATAACAGCAGCACGTTTGCAACTGAAGCTAGCGAACTATGCTCGCAGTATTGTAGCACAACAATCAGCATCACATGGCGCCATTAATTATTGGAAGAGAAGCGACTAGTTAAATAATTTATTGGTCTATTAACCGTTAGAACTCCAACATAATGTTTGTTGAAAGAAGACCTGATAGATAAAACCACCACTACATTTTGAAATAAATCCTGTTATTCATTACAATTACAATCCGTCATATTTGTAGAAAATTACAACATATTCACATCTTAGTCTGCATATTTATTACGTATTCTACAAATATATTCACTCCTGCTCATGTGCATTATTGTCCAGACAAATCATGTAGATAACGTAACTAGAATGCGAGGGGAAGACAAACCATTTATGCACCTTGTTTTTTACCAAACATGGTTGACCAACGAGTCTAAGTAAATTTGGTAACTTTGTGCTACAATACGATCTACATTCCTTCAGATATAACACTATATGATTACTTCAAAGCAGATGTAGACTGCGATAAAGTAAATGAAGAACTAAGAAACAAAGATCAGCGACTGTCAATGAAAGAGAAAAGTATTAATGAGATGTGGGAATGTACTGCGAACTCACACTCAGCCTTTTTCACGGTCTTACATACCGGCTTCGTGCGATAGGAGAGTGAACTAGCTAGGTTAAATTAACCGCCTCACTGTCTTCTTCATTTAATGCACATATTTCAACTGTATTAGTAAATTCGGAAACAAACGGACCAACGGTCATTGGCCTGCCATTTTTGTTTCGGGCTCAAATGCCCGGATTTGGAAGGTCCTCCAGCCAATTCCTACCCTTACATATAAGAAAATATATAAGCAGAGTTCCAACTCCAGTTAAATAATGTTGACCTTTGAACATTACTCGAGTAACTTTAATCGAATCCATGCCGGGTAATGGGTTACTAGGGTTCTAACTCGACTTGAACCTGAGCAACGACTCTGATTGTTCCAGTGATACTCGGGTTATTCGAGTATAAACCGTGAGTTACCACGAAACACGACCAATTACTTACGACAGACTCTGTTAAATGCGCCGAGTGGCCGAAGCCCAGAATATTTAATATTTTTCATAAATAAAGTCAAAAGTTTACAAACTTTTCAGAGAACCGCATGTACTCTGAAATTTCTGTCGACTTTTGACGCCATTTACGGAAAATATTGTACATTTTTCAAACGTATTTCATGAAATTACACACAAATGTCCGAAGGTACAAAAGTCACATGGCGTGTCTCCTAGCAGTCACGTAACCACGTTAACGACCAAATTGCACCACTTTAAGCAATTAACTGCACTTGAAAAGAAACCACATTTCATAGACAGGTAGAGCGCGGCTCGGTCTTTGATCGTAATAAGTCGGACGCGGAGGTGCGAAAATTAGCCAAGCCCAAACTTCGACATGACTTTCGAATCATCGTATAGCAAAATAGCGAGAAATGAGTCCGCGGGACTTGAAACATGTTTCAAGGGATCGCATTTTTCGAGGAGTTGCATTTTGAGCCATCGCATGTAAAATACATTAAACATATAGGGAAAATTATCAGGACCGCGACGCTATTTCGAACGAGCCTGACATTACGAGCCATCGCATTTTCAGCGATCGCGATTTCACTGTAATTGTAGACGGGAATATACCGGTGTTCAAAACAAACCCAACAAAACGTTTTGCAACGCCCTGAATGAACGAGCCAACTCTCGACTCGATCAAACACAAACGTTCCATGTGTAGCAAATACTACTACTGTAGAACAGACGATGATTGTCACAAAGACTTAGAAGCACGAAATAAAGCCATTCACTAACGAAACAGGCAACATGGAAAGTATTTATATAATATAGCTTTCAATCCAATCCCATTTGTATAATTCTGTATGTACTACTATTGATGCCTTACTTGTAAATTATATACAAAAAACATATGTTTCACCCAAACAGGCAAACTATGATAACGAATATAACAGAGTAAATGGCATGACAAGAACATAGTAAAACATTCTGCTTCTGCAAATATGTCGAAAACAAAATTAAAAGTCCACGAATTAAAATATGACACATGTCTTCGACAGTGAACAAAAGGCACATATAATAATCAGATTCTTACTGAGAGTATTTACAAATAAGGACTTCGATACCATCACAACCTTTGGTGTAAGATACCACGGAGTCCCACTAAACAACAGTATTGTCATTAAATAATAGATGGAGGATATAACAACATACAAATTGAAGCCAGAACACAAAGTGACAAGGGTCAGATGATAAAGGAAGCAAGACAAAAGTGAACACTACATACCAATTTGGTTAACTTCGATCATATGTAAAATGGTGGAGATAACAGTACGCTACCTGTGCAGCATATGCATGACCACGACGATATATTCACAAAACATCACCATGACTTCAGAAAAGGTCATTCCTATGTGACACAACTCATAAAAAGGTTTACAAGATTGGACATAAATACTTGGTAAAGCAGATATTGTTGGCGTATTATACCAGAACTTAAAAACAAGCTTTTGCATAGTACCACCCAGAACCTGCTACGGAAATTAGGAAAAAAACGTTGAAAATAGCATATAATGAATAACTACAGACGGAAAATCTTCCGAATTCAAGTGGAATATCGCAACGGAGTGTACTTGGTCCCATACTATTTTTTTCATATACATTAATGACGTTGAACGATGACGTGGCGAATAACGTAGTGACACATTTGTTGACGACAACAAAATATATGCGAAAGCAAACACTAAAGGAAGTGGACGGAGTTTGCAACAGGATTGAACAAACTAAGAGAAATGTCAGTAAATTGTTCAAAACTTTTATTCAGCGTATCAACATACAAGGTAATGCATACAGTAAATCAATCAGAAAATGCAAACTACGATATGACAGAAGGGAAAAAAGATTACAATAGCAGCCTGAAGTAAATGAAGAGAATAACCTATTGTCTGTTCCACGTTTTTCTGCCGACGAACTTTTTAAACACATTAAATCTAAACAACATTTAAATGTAAGTACTTTTTCACCAATAAAAAAAGATCACACTCCCAAACTGTTTTTGTTCATGAAATTCCATTAAACATTGATTTTATTGCGAAAAAAACGAGCTTCCTATGGGAATTTAACATGGGGAAAAAAGAGAATGGAGCTGTGGGGGAGGAGTCAAACAACGAAAATGTTTGGAAATGGACTCCGAAACATGGCTGAATAGCTTGGAAATGACGTAAATAAGAAAAGAAAAGTTTTGAATTTGAAAATCGGTCCACAAATAAAAAATAATAGTTTAAAAAAATATATTTTTAGCCCCCATGTTAAATTCCCATAGGAAGACAATTTTTTTCCCAATAAAATCAATATTTGATGGAATTTCATCAAATAAAACAATTTGGAAGGTGTATTTTTGTTATTGATGAAAAACTACTTACATTTAAATGTCTTTTAGATTTAATGTGTTTAATAGCCAACAGTTCTTCGGCACAAAAATGTGGAACAGACAGTATGTGTGAGGATAGACAACCAAGCAGTGTCTACAATTCAGGTATGTATATCCATTTTAGCATGATGTATACACATTGTGAAATATAAAAGGATGCCGAAGTTCATGGGAACGTTCATGTGGCAATGTGTGTTCAGGCCGTAGCAAATAGCAGGAAAAACGAAGTTATCTTCTTAAATAAAGAGGAAACATGTTGAATGAAACTACACATTTATCACAAAAGACGAATCAGTAACGTAAGCTACTTACAGATGCCATTGTCGAAGCGTATGATCACCGTCGTTTGTGAGAAGTGTAGTTGTACAGTTGACGCCCGCTCCGCTGATGCCCCGACACCGACAGCTGGCTGGCTTATATAGGTGCCGCGGGCAACAGATGTGTGGCTGACGTGCGACAACGTGAATCAGCATGCCATTAACGCATAGACAGCCAGAACAGAAAAAGGCCTTCGGACATTAGCAAACAATATAAATCCTTTATAAATAATAGATAAGCATGCTATAATCAATACATGAATGACTTGCATGTGCGACGAAGCGAATATTTATGAGACTGAATAGTAGCATAGTCAGTAGTTTGACAACGAGGATATATGTCCATTATGATCCGGGATAGAGTAGTAGTAGTAAGGGAGTCAAAATTATACCACCTACCGTGATATCATTTATAACCCTCTATAATACCCCACCACCCCCGAAAATCAAAAAATTGGTTAACGAGGAAAATTGGGTCTCCCGACAGCAAATTTATGAATTTTTGGAGAAAATAATTTTGAAAAGAGGGAGTCCCAATTATATTGGTAATTGACTTTTGAAAAAAGTCGAAATCATTCATGCAAGTACAATAGTTTTATATTCCTCATTTTTCTCCTCCGATATAGCTAATTTATTTCGCAGATCAGCAACTAATTCTACTAGCTCTAGTCTACCACGTTCACCTTTAGCCACCTGACAGCGTAGTTGCTTATGTCTACAAAAAGTTTGGGCACTAACGAATTTACAAGGGCATCTAGGGCATTGAAATTGTGGGGGGACACAAGGAAACTTTCTACGTCTCGCTAGATGCCTTCGTAGATAGTCTTTACACGTAAACGTCTTACAACAAGTCTCACACTCCATTATATATGTATATAACCTATGAAAATTATCTGTTCAATTGGACGTGAAAAAAACATTATGTAAATTTTTGACGTCCAATTGAACAGATAATTTTTATAGGTTATACAAAAGTATATATACAAAAGTATAATACAGAAAATATGATAACGCCAGAAACTAGAGCAGAAATAGAAAGTGTGAGAAGAGAAGCCGAATCTCTATGGATTACTTATAGTACACGGTTGAGAGTTAGGGGGTTGACAAAGCTGATAAATGCCACGAAGAATGAGGCGTTTATGAAGCGGTTTACCCGCGCCTATAAAAGAGGGGCATTTACAAACCTCTCACTAGCGGAGGAAGTTGGTAACAGAATTCAAAAATAAAGTATTGCGGAGTTAAGGGCTAGTGTAATAAAACCTTCAAGCACCAATAATTTGTCCCATATTAGACACACAGGCGGCCCAATACAAAATAATAAGAACAAATCTCTCGTTCGTGCGATAGTGGAAAAAGGTGAAGAAATATTGGGGGCTCACGATGAAACATTGGAAAAGGTAGAAAATGGAAGACGGGTAGTTACATTATCCTTTCGTAAAAACATTAACATTAACGAGTCTGAACGCATGTCCGAGAAACTCGCTCCGTATCTAACAACCAATTTTTATTTCAGATATTCATATTCTTACAAGCTAGAACATTATGGAGGACATTAAAAATGGAAAACCTGTAACTATAATAATGCACAAAAATTTCGGTGGTAGCGAACCACTATCATCAATGAAAACCGTTAAAAAATGGCTGTCAGATAAGGAGCAAACACGAATAATGTCCGATAAAATAGACAGACCGAATACAAAGTGGAAGTTTGTAAGATGGGTAGAGGTTTTCGTAAAGCTAATACAGGGTAGTAGGGGAAAAGATTTGGGACTACAATCCAAAGAATGCAGCAGGAGGAGAAGTTAACTTCCAGAATGGCTGAAGAATAAAAAAGGTATGTATTCTTTAGATAAGTATAATGACGACCTTTGTCTGTTCAGGTATCTAGCTATGCATATGACAGATAAAAGACCCGACAGATGTCAGAAAAGGGCGAAAGAACTTAGTAAGCAATATTTTGGTAGTAATGTGGTTTCACCAATTCCCTTTTCAGATCTGAAAAAGGTTGAAGAGTTTTTTAAAATCGGTATAGAAGTATATCAACCCCACCCACCGATTCTGTAACGTATGGTGGTTGAAAAAGGTACAAGCCCACTATATGGCAATAGGTAATAAACCAATGACAATAGGACTGTTTAATAATCACGAATTTCTAATAAAAACCTTAAAAACCTATCTAAAATTTACGCCTGCGATAATTGCAAGCAGAAATTCACGAAAGCGAGTAATATGAAGAGACACGGACCAAAATGTATGAAAGGTGAGACAAAAGTAGTATGTGATGGTAATTATTTAGAGCGCCCGCGTTCGTCGTTCGAGAAAGCGTTCTACCCAAAAAGTTCTAACAGTTATGGGGCGATCGATTGGATGTACTCTGTGGAAAAGCGCGAGGGAATTCACATTCACCACGAACAGTGTGGACACGGGGGTGAAAGATGCATTTTAGGAGCTCCAGTAGATGGATACTGTACGGAAACCAATACCGTATATCAATATCACGGCTGTTACTGGCACGGGTGTGAGATTCATGCAAAGCATAGAAAAGAAGAACGCGCATCCACTATGAGAAGAGATACACTTATTAGAAGAAGCAAAGAATTCAACATAGTAGTTATGTGGGAATGCGAATTTCAAAGAACTGGTAGAGACATAAAGATCGGTTGCGACACTACTTTTTATCCATATCAGATAGTATACGATTTTGAGGCATATCTCAACCCAGAATTTGAAACTCTCGGTAATAATCTAGAGTACGAAGCCGAGCACGTTCCGGTAAGCGTTAGCATAGGAGATAATTTCTCAGGAACAGTAACTCATATTTGTGATAAAGATCCCGCAAAACTTATAGAAAAATTCGTAGAAGATTTGAAAGTCAGGGGAAAAGCTATAAGAGAAGAAGTGTGGTCAAGATATGGGTTTAATACAGAACATTTACGTAAAAACCAAATCGCCAAGATCGAACAGTGGATAGAGCAAGTACCGGTTATAGGTTTTAACAGCAGTAAGTACGATATAAACTTAATAAAGAAATACCTAGTAGGCGAACTGGCATCAACAACAAAGAAAGTAATGGTCGGAAAACGTGCAAATAAACGCAACAATATTTCTATTTACTCCAGAGTTTAGATTTCTTGATGTAATACTTTATCTAGGACCCGGTGTAAGTTACGATAGTTGGATAAAAGCCTACGAATGCAAAGGACAGAAATCTTTCTTTCCTTATGAGTGGTTCGATTCTCCAGACAAACTGGATTACCCAGGACTACCGCATATAGAGAATTGGTATTCCAAACTATCTGGGAAAATGTTAATAGATGAAACAGAATTAAGTAAATGTCGTAGAATTTTCGAAGAAAATAATATGAACAAAACTTTCAGAGATTGGTTGAAATATTATAACGATTTTAGATGTAGCACCGTTCCTAGAAGCGGTGGAAAAAAATGTGTGAATTTATAAACACAGAGGTGTGGATATTTTCAAAGATGCGGTAACACTACCTGGAGTAGCTATACAATATTTATTGAGAGGAACCATTAAAGAACAAAAATCTTCAAAGACGATTACCGGAGGATGCTCTATATGCACCAAAAGAAGAAACATACGAAATGATGAAGGACGCTCTAGTTGGCGGTCCATCAATAGTATTTACACGATATGCAGAAGCTGGTGTTTCATATATTAGAGTGGGTTCCAAACCTTGCAAGGCTGTTTTGGGGTACGATGCAAACGCGTTATATTTATCTACGTTAAATAAAGAGATGCCGTGTGGGAGAGAAACTATACACCCCACATAACCCTAAATTTATTAAAAAGTTTTGTAAAAGAGTTTTATCTGGATACTGGTTTGGGTTTGCGGAGGTGGATATAGAAGTTCCACACAACTTAAAAGATAAGTTTTCTGAAATGTCCCCAATATTTATAAACAGAGAAGTAGAGGTTGATGAAGTTCCCACACACATGTTAAAATATTTAAAAGATACTGGCCGAACAAGAGGAGATGGAAAAAAATTGGTGGGATCTATGACCGCCACTAAAGTATTGCTGTACGCGCCACTGTTGAAATGGTATTTAAAACACGGCCTAGAAATAACTGGAGTTCATTGTGTTATAGATTATATTAGCGGAAAACCATTTTAATGGTTCGCAAAAGACGCAAGACGAACGGGTGATGTAGAACCAAATAAGAAACCAGTAGCCGACATAATGAAATTATTAGGAAACTCGTGTTGTGGAAAAATGATAGAGGCAACGGAGAGACATTTAAATACGACATATACACAAAACGAAACCTGTGTTGACAAAGCATTAAGATCTGCATTCTTTGACGATTTGGAAGAGATAGGAGATGCATACGAAATATCTTCAAGAAAACCCAGGTGTGCGGTAAAGAGACCATTCCATTGTGGAATAGCGGTTTATCAACTAGCTAAATTGAGAATGTTGGAATCTTACTACGAATTTACTCGACAAATACGTAAAAAGAGAAGACTTTGAATTAATACAGATGGATACAGATAGTATGTATATAGGAGTTAGTGGAAAAACGATAGAGGAATTGATTAGACCTAACTTACTAGACGGGTTTGAAAAAGAAAAAAAGAAATGGTTGGCTTGGGATAAATGGAGCGAAAGAGAGCCCGGACTTTTCAAAATGGAATTTAGCGGAGATAGGGCGATAGCGTTATCTAGTAAGTGTTATTTTATAGAAAAATTTAATTCTATTAATAAAAACTCTGCGAAAGGAATGTCCAAGAGAACTAACAATTTAAATTGGGATAGATATAAACGAGTACTAAGTGAAACTACAGAAGATGGAAAACACATTATAGATGTAGCACAAAATAGGGGATTTAAAATGAAAGACGGTGTTGTGAAAACGTACTGTCACCAAAAATTAGGACTCTCGGCATACTACGATAAAAGACGTGTGTTACCAGACGGAATACATACAGAACCTCTCTAATTATTTATTTAATAATTTTGAAAAAAAATAAGAAAATTAGCAATCTAAAGACTCTGACGATCCGGGGGTAGCTGGGTGTCAGAAGGCACCGCAAGAAATTCTTCGCGAACAAACCCTCGAGATGGTCCATCATCCAAATAGTAGAGCACGGGCTCATCGGGCTTGGTTATAGATCGATCTAGATGATATACATTGAGAGACCACACGGGATCAGTTGCGCGGCGGCTGCCACCTTCGAGCTCTCCCGGTTGATAGAGGTACCGGACATCAATATCCGATGGAAGCCGTTGCTCCTCTAAACCAACGGGTCGCCCGCGCGAGACGGCAGAGGGCTCGCTCGTCACCCTTTTAAACTTGATAGCATCTACGGGCTTCTTACCTATCAATCTGGTCACCTCTCCGTTCAGCGAGGAGACCACGGCGGGCAATCTGGCCACCCACTCGGTCGATCGCGAATAAGGGTCTACAAGTTCTTTAGCGTATTGGTGTCCGAACAGTCTCTCAGCCAGGGTTCGATTGAAGCGCTCCACGATCCCCTGGTCCCGGTGGATGTTGACGCGGCCGCGTCTGACAGAACCTTCGTGCTTAGACAATAGATGAGAGACCGCGCCCATGAACTCGCGGCCGGGATCGACCTGGAGAAGATTCGGCCATTTGAGAGGACTCCTCTTATATATTCGGGAGAGAGCCTCGGCCACCTCCTTAGACTCTTTAGTGGCCAACGGCTCAGCCCCCTTATAGCGACTCGCTACGTCAACGATTGTCAGCGCGTACTTGTACGTCTTACGACCGACGCGATCGTGAGGGAGAAACAGGAGATCCGCTTGGTGAACTTGGTTCGGTACCGGCACGTCGAATTTCGGGCGCGGAATATTGTGAGGCGCGGGTAAATAGATCTGCCAGATGGCCTGCTTCTTGAGCCATTCCTTGACAGCGTTTTCTGAAACCTTGGTCGCCGCCGCGAGGTTCTTGATGGCAGCGAGTCCATTCCAGTACCCGCGGGGGCTATAGTACGCGTTCGCTAGCTTGCGCGTTAGGCGAACCGATAGTTTGGTATTAAGTTTGCGCGTGTTCATAGTATGCGATGTATTCTAATATATCGGACAATCTCCAACATGCCCTCGCCAGATCGTCCGGTAACTGCGTCGATAATAATAAACCTTTGTTGGAAGTACAATCGCGATTGTGGGTTAAGTTCTGAAGGAATTTGGGAAAATCTAATCCCCCAGGATTGGTGGAGGAATCTAACATCCGCTTTGCGAAAAGGGTGGCCGCTTTTTTTTCGTCCTCCCGCCACGTCTCGAGAGAATCTCGGGCCAGACGAATCATACCCTTTGCACCAACCATGCGGTGTTTAAGGGCAGTGTAGCCTACATCAATCATAGCAAAATAAAGTACATCAACTGACATCGTTCTATATATATATATTTAAAAAAAAAGTTATTTAAAATAATTAATTTAAAATCTCGATTGAATATAGTAGCCGACGAGCCCCACCACACCCATTCCCACGACGATGAACGCGATTTCGCGGTCTTTTTGGGGCTCTGACAGTACATAGAAATCTATAAGTTGGGGCTCACGATCCAGCGGCGCGAGACTTTTGTGCGGATATGCCAGCGCGTACTCGCGGTTGGCTTCTTCAACGTTCTGAAAAGTTTGCGCGGCGTGATTTTCGCGGCGAAGCTCTTCATTGACCCAGTCCAGATGGGCGGTTCGTTTTTTCGACCACGCTTCCTTTGCGCTATTGAGTTGTTCTACAACTAAATCGTGACGCTTACGCTCCTCATCCGCGTCCGAGCTTTTCAGTTTAGAGAAGAAATAGTTGCTACCGCTGAACGCCAATGCGTTTACAAGCGCACCACCTACTATTACTGCGATTGAAGCCATTTATTTCCATATATTAACTTGTAGAATTCCAGCTTTAACTAGATAATCTCGGGTCCAAACTGCGGCCGCTACATCCAAGGTCGCGAGCCCTACGTCTCTCGCAGTAAAGTCCAATTTGGGAGCGGTTCCTCCTAGGGCCATCTTTGATAGTCGAGCATACCCGATACTGAAACCCGATATCACCACTGCGTGATAAAGCGCATTCACTAACATTTTACCATCTTGTTCAGCCATTATAATTATTGCATATAAAAGGGGTCGCGATCAATGTTTAAATGGGGCGCATCCAATCGCGATTGATGTTTCGTAACTTTCTTCTGAACACTGGCTGGTTGTTTTTCCGATAATATGGGGTATTTCCACACGCACAGGGCACCAAAAACTGCCAGACCACCACCAACAACCCAACTCCAATTCACGAATTTGGTTTCAATCGGATTCGCCCAACTCCAACGGCAGTTGGTATTGGGTGTTGTGTGTTCTTCCAATTCGTGAATTTGGGGTATTGTTGTACTCAACTCTGTCTTCAGATGTTTTGCTGTCTCCGTCCCGTTATTGCAACGACTGTTTAGCCTCTCGAAGCTCGGCGAGTATTTTATCTTGTTTAACTTTTCGGGTGGCAGCCGCCGCCCGCCCAGCTGCCTGTCTTTTGGGATTTTTTATATGCGGTATGTCATCCAGTGGCGGAGTAACACTCGGGTTCGAT
Source organism: Conchocele bisecta (assembly GCA_029237695.1). NCBI lineage: Eukaryota > Metazoa > Mollusca > Bivalvia > Lucinida > Thyasiridae > Conchocele > Conchocele bisecta. Next base: position 86,344,007 of record CM055276.1, on the reverse strand, counting down.
TGTGTTGGAGCAATCGGGTTCAACTCCGTCACTCTCGCGGGTGTGTCTTGTGTCATCATTTTCAAAATTATATTTTGTATTAATATTAGGGCTTATAGTCCGTGGGCATATATGTCCAAATTGACAGTGTTTACCCGTGGTCAACGCGGTTGTCAGCGGAGCTAAGTACATTCCAAACTTGTGATAAATTGAGCAGCAGGCTGTTCTAAGAGTGTGACCTATAAAAGGGTCAGTCTCTAGATCGTCAATCAATCCCGCGGTGTTTGGTATAGGGAGAAGTATACTAACGGCGGTTGCGTACAAATGAATAGCCGCCGATCCGAGAGTTTTTGTCATCTCCGCTCCCAATTTGGATTCGTATCGCGCATACATTTATCGATCTCCGCATCTGAACATCTTGACCACCGAATGAAAACTGAGAGACGCCTACCGAGATAATGCTCCGATTGTCCCCCAGCAACCAGCGCAGCTAGCCGCTCTCGTCGCGCCGCATTTTCATTTTCATTCAGAGTCGTTGCACTCAACCCAATACCAACCACCGTTGGAGTTGGAGTTGATTCCGATTGCTCTGTCGGATCATTATCTTTCAGGATGTTGGCAGTCGGAGTTGAGGTTTCTTCCATTAGCTGATCGAGAAGTTCGTCGCAGTTCATTTTTCTTAAAATTAATTTAACTATTCTAACAAGTCTCATCACTTTAACATATTGCCAAGCGCACCACCCGATACCTATGATCACCATTATGCTCGCAACAAAGCTCGCAGCGGAGCACCAAATTGTTAACATTGTTAACCATTGTTCAGCATTTGTTCAACATTTGTTAAGCATTTGTTCAGCATTGTTCAGCATTTGTTCAGTAATTGCTAAGCATTGTTAAGCATTGTTCAGCATTGTTCAGCATTTGTTCAGTAATTGCTAATTAATTATAAAATTAATTGATAACTTCGTAAGTAGTTGGTTGATCAGTCTTTAGCAAAAGCTTGGCGTGCTTAGTTTCCGAAAGCATCTGTCGAACCTCCAGGCGCTCCTCGCGCGTTGGGATAACGTCATTCTCTCGAAGACAGTCATCGAATAAGTCTCAGTCCTTGCAGTGAAAGAGGGCGACCCATTTCGTTTGCTCGCGCAGATCCTTGAGGACGGCGTTGTACTTTTGAGTGGATATCCATACGCTTTGCCTAGCATGGCGGCCAGAAAATGTGAGCTCGGAGAGCATGTCCTTCTTTTTGGTCATCGCTGCCTTGGCCGAGCAATCGTCAATCACGTATAGGGTGGGCTCACCCTGGAATTCTTGGTATAAACCACGCAGCCAATCGTGAAGCCTATCACCGGGGTCAATAACGTATACCTCAGGGTCGGTCCATATCCACAGGCGCCGCTGATAAGTATCGTTGTGCCGCACAGTGGGACACAGGATTACAATGTGACGAAAGGCATCGCTGTAGGAGCCCTCGATCAAGTCTAGGATGAAAACCGTTTTTCCAAATCCTGTCTGCCCACATATTATGGCAGAGTGAGCATCTCCAATCGTGAATTGGTATTGATTGCTAATTTTCTTAATTACTTCTTTAGAATTATCAAATTTATTAATTAATAAATCGTTAGATGATTTTTTTATTAAATCAATAGAGTGCTGAGACGTATCGGCCATCTTCGATGTTGAGTTGTGCGTCTGTAATTATATATAAGTAAACGTTCAATGGCCCGGCTCCGTCCGCCTCTTTGGTTATCTGGATCGTCACACCCTCGCTAGCGTTCTCAACTTGGCGTCCGTTGCCGTGTATTTGGTCGTCGTCGCTGGCTCGCATGTCTAGCCATAACACGTATTTGGTATTCAGGAACTCCGCGAGGGAGACGGCTGAGAGATGCAGGTCTTTGACAACTGCTGCAACCTCCGGAGAGCGCTTAGAGCCGGCAGCAAACTGCTTTCTTACTTCATCCCACTGCTGGTGCGCGCGAAGACCCGCGCTGTAGAGTTGATTGGGTACTCCCTCGATCGTCACCTCTACCTTCGTGATTTTGGGGTTATAGAATTTGTCGGTTTTTCGAGCACCGAACGCGAACCGAGCATCCTCGAACAACATCAGTATACCTTTCATAGAGCGGGCGGGTACGTTGACATTAATATTCCACAATGTGTCGCCTTTGTCTTTCGTCATCTTGCGATGGCGAAGAACTCGGTCGTAAAGTATGGCAACGCGCCCGGCGTACTGGGTTCTGATCAATCGCGCTAGTTCGGGCATCGTGACCATGTCGTACTCCAACGAAACATTATCGATCGTATACGTCGATAACATGTCGCTGGTTATGAGAACTCGGCCGTAGTCGTTGAACGTTAGTTCGTATTCGAGGCGGTCAGCCAAAGCGTTCTGATAGTAGAGCATGTGACTCTCCAGCAACTCAAAGTCGAGTGGAATGTACAAGCGGTTGCTGTAAGCGCCCGCGACCGCGTTGTCGCTCGCGTTGTTATCTGCCTTGTTAGCAGACCCGATTCTAAGTTTGGTTACGTTCTTATTTTTGCTGGTGTCAATACCCTGATAGACAGCGTTTTCGCGCTCTTGCGCCGTCATCCATAGGTCCTGATAACAATGGTAGACGTCGCTGTCATCGATCGACATCACCTCATTACCAGAAATCTTTATCATGGTCTTTTTGACGATGGCGCGACCGAGGTTCTGAACGACGGTTCGGTCCTTGTCCGTCGACGTCAGCGAAATAGTGAAAGCGAGGCGAACAGTCCCCGGCACAATGACGTCGTTAGCTCCGAGGTTGGGGAAGTGGACTAACAGCTGCTGGTTCTGGTCGATCGTCGATGGGTTGTTCGTAATAACGACACTCTGTCTCACGCCTTTTGCCCCGAGGGGCTCACGCAGTCTGCGGTATGGATTGAGTTTGCGACCGTATTGACTCGAAGACATAATTTAGTGAAACTATATTAAACCCGTATGGTTTTGTCTTTAATAGATAATTAATTTTAAGAAATTATAGATATGGCTGATTACGATAATGACATGTATGAAATCGGCAGAGACGATTACCTCGATGCGGATGATGATGACATAGATGATTATAATGACGAAACGCCCTTGATAGAGCCTCCAGTTCCAATCCAATCGGGGGAATTAGGTGGCGCTACCAACAGCGTTGGTCAAAGTCGGGAATTACTCGAGGGAGCTGTAAACGACTACTACAACAGTTTAGCAGAAATCGGTCTAGTCCCGTCTGTCGGTCGCGACTACTCCAAGTTCGAATTGGATATGCGTGGTAGATTGCGACTAAAATCATTAAATATCCCGATCGTCAACACGATGACCGGTAAACCCCTATCGCTAAACACCATTGCCGGAAACCGGGGCGCTGGTGAAATCATAAGGAGCGAACTAGGATTTCCAGATTGGAAGAGGGTTAAAACAATTATGCCGACCCGCGCTGTAGAGGCCCAACAGTCTACCGACGAAAACGATGGCGAAAACGGCCGCCGATATAGAAACTGTTGAGCTCATCGAACTCCCTCGAATAGCCACCGACGCTATTAACACGATGGAGACCACGTTCGGCGAAAACGAAATACTCGACGATGACACACTGTTACCTCTTCTCGAACTCCGGGGCCTCGATAAGGTTATGCAAACGGTATGGGGTGAACTGGTCCTTAACCTCTCCAAACTCTCGTCGCTGGATGAACATATCGCGTTAGAAGAAAGAAAACTGGAGGAAACTTGTGATGATAGAGAATCTACCGAGCGGATCACCGAACGCCTGCGGTCGTTGCGGGATCAAAGAGAAGCTCGCTTGGAGGCTGCATCTACTAACCGTGAGGCTCTCCGCACCCAAATAAGTCGGATCCGCGAAACAATCTCGAGGGTCCTGAACGAGGAGACGACACTCGGTGAGCGTCTTCGCACTCTGTTCAGAGAACAGGGCATCACGATAGCAAGCATCCTCGTTGCTAACAGCATGACTATATCGACCATAGTTCTAGCTTTCACTGGTGGTGCGGCGCCACCACCCGCGCCAGTACCCGCACCAGCACCCGCACCATCCGGCGGAGCCAAGGAGTGGATAAAAAAACAACTAAAAGCCCTCGCCAGTCTCCTGGCTAAATTAGCCGAAAAGGCGGCTGCAGCACTACCTGGACTGATCGGAAGTATCGTTTCCTACTTGCTATCTATATTATCAAAAACGGCCGGATGGCCAGCCAAAAATACCTGGGCTTTAATTGTGGCAATCGCCGGTCTCCTACTATTCTTCGCCAGAGAGTTCCTAAAACCAAAGCGTAAATAGTCCGATCGCCACGAGGGCGACGACGAGCGCTAATTTCTCCTCCTCGTGTGTTGTGCTTCCAATTTCAACATTGTTGATGATTGGTGTTTCAACATTGTTGATGATTGGATTTGGGGAACTCGATGGTGCATCCAATTTACGAATTGGGGGTACTGGGTTCGATTGTGTTGAGGGATGTGTATCCATTTTGTGTTTTGGGGGTTTTATGAAATCTTTTTCAAATTTATTTGAATTTACAACTCCGCGCCCGATCATTTTGGGGGTGCGCTTGATGATATCCGTGTTCACGCTACCGTTGTGACCGATTTTTTGATTGGCGGTGGCGATTACGATCTGATTATTGTAACCGTCAACCGGGTCGTCTCGTAGTATCATATTGCTCGGCGCCATATAAAGACCTATTCCAAATACATAGTCCACTGGGGTGCTGGCAGTCTGCAAAACGTCTTGATAATTCTGGATCGCCTTCTCCAGGTCCACCTTAGCTGAGATGGCGTCCTCAACAAGTGCCAAGAACTGTTTTTGCGCGTCAAACGCCGTTCCGACTCCTATTATAGAACTGCGAGTTTGCTTCTGTGCGCCGAGGATGGTCCAAACGTATACGCGAATGGAGTCGTTGAGGCGGGTAACACCGGCCTGCGTAAACCCTAGACCGTCGTCCAATATAAAGGTTTATATACCCTTATGCACGTTTTCGTCTTGTAAAATATAATCGACGTGAGCTATTTTTGGTGCATTATACCAGCAGTAATCGTAATTACACTGTCTCTTTGTACTAACTTCAGACCCGAATGTCATTTTATTTACTACATAATCGGTGCGGTCCAATTTTTACAACCTCTAACTGGGTTCACAACACGATTTGAATAGTAGCCAAACCAAAGGTTACATCTGGGGTGGCATACTTCGTGCTTGCACCGTAGTCTAGACCACTGAGATAAACAGTACCTAAACCTCCGGTGTCTGAAAATGTTTTCTGTCTCCAATCCGAATCTTTTGAAACTTTAAATTCGTCACATATCCGTTCGAACTCCTTACGGTTGTATGTGTTGGAAATGGGATTCCACCCGTCGTCTTCAGGTAGTGGAGTACCTAGTTCTTTGAGAATCCTCCTAATGGTATAATACACATGAAAGTTGTAGACGCTACTGCTTAACATGCTGTTACGGTCTGCTATGTGGTCTCCGAAAAAGACGCCACACCCGGTTGTGGCACACCACACGGCAAAATTTAGTTGGTTCTGCCAGAACTGCATAGGATTGTTGTTCCAGTTTGTTATGACATCCTGTGTAATGGTTTTAGGAAGTCTGTACTTTTTAAACATGTTAGTGAAATTTGTGTCGAAACCCATGCCCAAACTAGCTCTTATTGTAGGGTGCACAAGCTCACCAATGGTGTTCTTTTGAGTGTATACACCTCCGACCGCGTACTTTGCATTAGAATTAAAGCTAAATGCTTTTGTATCCATTGAAAGATATTATTATGTTTGCTACTATCACTAATGTTCAAAAAGGGAGTTGTGAACTTCAAAAATTAATAGACAACTGCTGCGGACAACGCCGGGTAGGCCTCAGATCAATCACCTTCACGGTTGGGTGGAAAAATATTGAAATGCACAAGGAGATCTCCGGAATAGAATGGCCAGAGGCTATCTATTCCGGAGATGGTATAGATCTAGAGGACTCCGATAGTCCTGTAGAAACAAGGAGACGTCTTCGGGAAACAGCTGCCGTATTACTTCCTGGCCTTTGGGGTTTCGGAGATGTCCAAGCTTTAATCGCGACGAATATACCTGATAATGGCACTCTCACAGTCTCAAAAGCCACGGGGATTGCGACATTGTCCGTTGATAAAAAATTAAAGATCACTCCGGGGTTGGCCTCAATGTTAGGATTTAAGTTTTCACCCCCTTACAACGAGGATGAAGGGCGAGAGTTCCCGTTGAAATTTGTCTTCCCCGTGGGCGAGCACCGCGGCGATACCCCGGTGAACTTCGCCTTCACAAAAACTCTCGGGGTGCACCTGGATCGGGTGAACACATCGTACAACACGGTAGACGGAACTCCCACCACATTACTGGAAACCGTGCCCGCCAGCGACTGTTTCTATGGTCAGACTGTGACCTTAGACTTCCCACACCCCGAGATGAAAGTTTTGGAATCGGGACACATCCACGAGTTGAAGATTTCTATTCTTGCTGATAAAGGGCGAGAGTTGAAGAACGATTACCCGATTTCGGTCGTCCTAGAAATTTCAAATTAATTAATTTTAAGAAAATGATTTAGAATTAAACGCATGTTCGTAATATATATATTACAACATTATTGAAAATGAGTATATACGGACCAGGTAGTTTCTTCCGATTGGGTGACTCAAATTCAAAGAATTTGGAACCGACAGAAGGGGGATTCATCCCGACAGAGGGCGACATTTTAAACTACCCAAAAAACAAAGGCCTTGATCAATAGAACTATATCGGTGGCCACGGACGAGATTCACAGGAGTCTACTATCACAACTTAGAGAATATGCCCTGGCTGTGAATACACAAAGTCGTGAAGAAACGCATACGGAACTAAACGAACTAGGTGAAAAAATAACCAAATTTCGAAAAGAGGCCCGGTTGGGGATTGATAAAGTCCGAGAAGACCACCAGAGGGACCTTACGGAGGCTTATGATGCGTTGCTCTTAAAGGACACTCTCATCAGTGAAGCGACACTTACCGAACTAGACGGGAAAATAACAAAATTTCGAAAAGAGACCAGGTCGGATATTGATAAAGTCCGAGAAGACCGCCAGGCGGCCCTTACGGAGGGTTATGATACGTTGCGCTTAGAGGACTCTCTCATCAGAGAAGCGGCACTTACCGAACTAGTCAAAAAAATAACCAAATTTCGAAAAGAGGCCACGTCGGGTATTGAGAAAGCCCGAGAAGACCACCAGGCGGACCTTACGGAGGCTTATGAGGTGTTGCGCTCAGAGGACTCTCTCGTCAGAGAAGCGGCGGTTGACCGAACTAGAATAAAAAAATAACCAAAAGTTTCCGAAAAGAGGACCCGGTGTCGGGTATTGATAAAGTCCAAGAAGACCACCAGTCGAACCTTGCGGAGGCCCTTGCGGAGGCTTATGATGCGTTGCGCTTAGAGGACTCTCTCAACAGAGAAGCTACACTTACCGAACTAGACGGGAAAATAGCCGAATTTCTGAAGAGACCAGGTCGGGGGTTGAGGGGGTCCGAGAAGACCACAAGGAGGCCATTGCGGAGGCTTATGGGGCGTTGCGCTCAGAGGACTCTCTCAACAGAGAAGCGGCACTTACTGAACTAGACAAAAAAATAACCAAATTTCGAAAAGAGGCCCGGTTGGGGGTTGTGGGGGTCCGAACGGGTATTGAGAAAGCCCGAGAAGACCACCAGGCGGACCTTACGGAGGTTTATAGGGTGTTGCGCTCAGAGGACGGGCTCATCAGAGAAGCGGCGGTTGGTGAACTAGACGGAAAAATAACCGAATTTCAAAAAGAGGCCCGGTCGGTTGTTGAGAAAGCCCTAAAAGGCCACCAGGCGACCATTACGGAGGCTTATGATGCGTTTCGCTTAGAGGACTCTCTCAGCAGAGAAGCGGCACTTACCGAACTAGACGGAAAGATAACCGAAGTTTCCGATAAACTGAAACATGATCGTATAGCCGCGACCAAAGCTCTTGAGGAGGCCTCTTATAATATTCGTACTGAGGCATATAACGCAAACAGTGCGCTTGCCGGAATAGTGCGAACAATTAAAACGCTAAAACGTGCCATAACAGTTTGGGCTGAGAAGCGGGGCCCATTGGTTGAGGGGCACTATGAATATTCGTTCGGTGCCAAAGCGAATAATAAATGTGGGGGATACACTATGACAGCTGCAGGTGAAGTTATCCAAATGGCGGTCTGCTCGGTTAATGGTAGTGGTAAACCTGTGGGCGCGGTCGCGATAAATATTGTAGTAGATGGGGAAGAACGGGGGGTTGGAGTCACTAAAATCTCTGCAGATAGTTCGACGGTGGTTTCGTTCTCCGGTTCTGATCGAATTAGACTTTCCAAAGGTAGTGTTATTAACTTTGTTACGAAAATCGGTGACCCAGAGAGTTCTTCCACTATTGTCTCATTGTTAATTGAACTTATTTTGTAAATACTAATATATTGAAAATCATGAACGAATCAACACTTCCAATTGTCAATATCACTCCATCAACACGGTGTACAATTAACGAAAGAAGTTCAGATTTTAGGTTGAATAATATCGTCGCTATGCAGGATATTTTAGTTAGAGAATATACAAATAGAAAAAGAAACGCTAAAAACTATAGACGCGCGGTGAACACGGCTGAAGCATCTAGCACGGCTCTAGCGAGTGTTTCTTGTGTTGTGTGGGGCGGGACAGCTGCAACTATATCCAACCATATAACGGTTCCTGTAGCGGGGATTTTATGTGCGGTGTCGGCCGTTTCTGGGTTGTTGTGTATGGTAATTAGGGCGCCGGGTGGAACACTCGAGAAAAAATGTAGAAAACATGATAGAATATCTGTTCTCGCCAGGTCGAAGAAAAATACCATCGACGTTATGGTGTCCAAAGCGTTGGCCGATAAGAAAATATCAAATTTAGAGTTTGAATCCGTGGTGGAAGAAGTGGGGAGATATGAACAATTAAAAAATGATATAAGAATCAAGGCGCGCGCCACCATGCCCAAAATTGAGTGTACCGATTGGGATAAATTTAGGGAAAAACTTGGAGATAAAGTCGGAAGAAATGTTAGAGCACCTTTATAAAATAATTTTTAAAAAAAAAAATAATTTTCTTACATTGGTGCAGTAAACAAATTTACATACCTATACATGTGTTTTTCACTGAGAATTACGCCGTAATCGCATAACAAATTCAGTCGAGGATTACACTGTAATCGCCTGTTGATACACTCGGCTATAAATAACTGTCTGTTTACCTCGGCTATCAATTTACGCATGGTTCATAACCCGTGTAATTGAAACATTGTCGTAAATCGATAATTGTACAACACTAGGTAATGTTTATCATAACAGCCTACATGGTCGTGTGGGTTAAGGCGATACTCTATAGAGACGAGGGTCGTGGGTTCGCGCCGCGGTTGGAGCTAAACATTTTTTATTTATTTATTTCTATCCCTACAAATGTGGTCACTATGGTAAACAACTGCATGACAACGGCGTTCCTATCCGACCGCTCGAGGTTGATAAAATTGATAAATTCAGATTGCCAGTTTACATACCTTCGATAAGGAAAATACACTCGGCTATAAATTAATTAGTAGTTGGTTTTTTTTTCAATAATAATTTTTCAATATCTTTATAAGCGATATCGTAGAAATGTACACTCGTAAACGAATCGTTGGGTTTTAAATTTTTTGTATAATACACCTTAGTTTCATATCTTCTTAATGTTCGTATTTGCCTCTTGCATAGTTGACATAATTGCCGGTATAATATTGTAAATGCAACGTTTTTATCGGAGCTGGTATTTCATGTATTCGATATCACCTAGTGTTCTCATTTTATAGAATTTATATACAGGATTATAACCCCCGTAAGCTTCGTAAACTTCTTCAACACAGTCATTTAAAATTTGCAATTCAAATTGTATTGTATTATCCATTTTCTCTAATAATATTGTTACTTGTTTTTTCTGTTCAATTGGACGTGAAAAAAACATGATGTATTTATGACACCAAAATATACTTTCAAAAGTCAATTACCAATATAATTGGGACTCCCTCTTTTCAAAATTATTTTCTCCAAAAATTCATAAATTTGCTGTCGGGAGACCCAATTTTCCTCGTTAACCAATTTTTTGATTTTCGGTGGTGGTGGAGGTATTATAGAGGGTTATAAAGGATATCACGGTAGGTGGTATCATTTTGACTCCCTTACTACTACTAGAGTGGTTGTACTTGGTAAATGCTACAATGTACCTTTTGACTTAGTTTAACATACATGGAAAATATATTCATTGCAATAATTGCCTCATTAGCTTTCGCAGGTATTGAATTTACTTCAGATGTACAGCGACGATTTGTTGAAGGTTCAGAACCGAAACAAACAGAAACGAATGGAAAACGATGGCTTTGTACAACGATATGCATATAAACAATTATCGTTTTGTACTTTTGGTACGTGAAAATGATATTTGCACAAAACGATTGTTTTCACTTCTATGTCCATTCGTTTGCTTTTGTTTGGTTTGGAAATGATCAACACATCTTCTCCCTAACCCTCTAACCCTCTGAGACCCTGTTTGATAACTTCTATGTAAGTTCTAACCCTCTGAGTCCCTGTTTGATAACTTCTCTGTATGCTCTTGCTCTCCGAGCCCCTGCTTGCTAACATCTCTGTATGTTCAAACACTCTGAGCCCCAGTTTGATAACTTCTCTGTATGTTATAACCCTCTGATCCCCTGTTTGATAACTTCACTGTATGCTCTAACCCTCTGAGTCACTGTTTGATAACTTCTCTGTATGCTGTAACCCTCTCAGCCCCTGTTTGATAACTTCTCTGTATGCTCTAGACCTTCTAAGCCCGTGTTTGATTACTTCTCTGTATGATCTAACCCTCTGCGTCCCTGTTTGATAACTTATATGTACGCTCTAACCCTGTGAGCCCATGTTTGATAACTTCACTGTATGATCTAACCCTCTAAGCCCTTGTTTGATAGCTTCTCTGTATGCTCTAACCCTCTGAGACCATTTTTGATAACTTCTCTGTATGCTCTAGCCGTCTGAGCTATTGTTTCATAACTTAGCTGTATGCTCTAACCCTGTAAGCCCCTGTTTGTTAACTTCACTGTATGATTTAACCCTCTGAACCCCTGTGTGATAACTTCTCTGTATGCTCTAACCCTCTGAGCCCCTTTTTGATAAATTCTCTGTATGCTCTAACCCTCTGAGCCCCTGTTCGATAAATTCTCTGTATGCTCTAACCTTCTGAGCCCCTGTTCGATAACTTCTCTGTATGCTCCAACCCTCTGAGTCCCTGTTTGATAACGTCTCTGTATGCTCTAACCCTCTGAGCCCCTGTTTGATAACTTCTCGGTATGCTCTAACCCTGTCAAGTACAAGTTTTGTTCACATATACGATTTTTAAGGAATTAAATGCGAGGGAGCGCTAGCGACCGCAGCATTTAGTTCCTGAAAACTCAATTTAGACAAAACTTGTACTTGGCAGCGACGTCACTGACGTATAGTATTTATTTTCTATTTCCTGTCGAACAGTTAATCATTAAATCTGGTATCGTATATAGGATAAACGTTGAAATATGTGAAATAAGTGGAGCACAATACTGTCCAGCGATTGACTTAGAAAGTAGTTCTTCCAAATGTAAAATCCATTACGAATTCCATTTATAACTTATTCATTTTGAACATTTAATATAACGTTATAGTCTGCAGACGATAACTTGCTGCTTGTGTTTCAACAAACCGACATCAACATAACATAAAATAGGTGGCACAGTGAAACACCCGTGCATGTATTACTGTTTGTTTTAAGTATGCCGTTTTAAATATGGACTTTATATGTACGATTATAATAATTGAATTGTTCATCAAAGCAGGGGGAGGGGGCGGCGGCTAGCGTGCATAAGGTGAGCGGCAGATTTAGGTTGGCGAATAGGTTTAGCGGTAGAGAAAATGGAGTAAAAGTCGACCATTTGCCACGAGTGATATTTTTATTTAAAACACGATGAAGCCATACAGTGGGTGAGCCAGACCCATGAAAACAGGGTTGTCATTACCACTTGGGGTTGGAGGGGGGGGGGGCAAGTTGTCACTATATTTTATTGAAAGGTATGTATTTCCGCATGATATAAATTTGTAAGTCTTCGTTTAAAGATTTTATGCCCCTATAAGTGGATAGTTTCTGCTAAAAAAAATAGTAGGTTTGAGACCATTCAAGTAACAACAATACAAACTCGCATTCACAAATCGAAAAAGCACTGAAAACGTGATCGCCAATAATGATAATTTACATGAAATCAAAATTGACCATTTTCATCCAAAATGGCCGCGAAAATTCAAGAAGGCGGTCAAAAACCACGTACATTCCCCCACCACACTAAATATGTACGAACTACATTAATTATTGGCAAACCAGAAGTCTGTTTATGGTTGAACTATGTTCTTAGAGTAACATATAAGATGATAAGATGTTTATAAATACGTATCAATTGGGAATGTATGTAAACAAATCCAATATGGCTGCCAATTATCATAGTTGCCAATCCAGACCATTTATGATGGGCTTAAGAGCTTTCAATCGCTGCATGTGTGCAAGCGCCGTAGCCGCCTCTATGCGGGCCAGCGCTACCTTCCCCTCCATCCTTCTCATTGCCGCCCCATCATTGTTGTCTGTGCCCGTGTCGCGGGAGCCTGGGCCATATATGCTCATTCCCAGGATATTTCAAGAACAACTCAAATCGGGAAATCGTTCGTTAATTATTGCACTTTATCATCGAGACTATGGATCTCCAATTTGTGGATGTGCCCTGATTCCAAACGTTTCATCTCGGGTTTTGGGGAGTCTATCTTCAGGGTCTCGCAATAGAAACAGTCACTGGCATGCGCAACCATAAGGAGAGTACGTACGGCCAACGCCGGGGAGATCGTTACCCGGTTAGCGGGCTCGACTTTCAAGGTCGCAAGTCTGGTGGCTTTCAAGATTGAGAGACTTGCTTGGCCATTAAGCTCCGACGCGACAAAAGCTTGTAGGGCTTGAAAACTCCAAAGACCGGGGGTCAGCTTTGCACCTACTTTGTGACCTTCTCGTAGCCGAACCCATCGTGAAGGTGATCGATCTGAAGCCGACGCGTCGCTCCCCGCAACAGTTGTCGATCGGCTTCTGAAGCGTACAAGCCCCGCTTTGAACATTTATTACTCTATGAGATCCTGGATACCAAGGTGTTTGGCTTCAATTCTGCTGCGAAGTAAAAGCCCTGCGGAGTCTACCCCGCCAAAGCGGACGCCTCCCAGTTGGTACACTCCACCATCCGAGTTCGCAGCTCCACAGCTGGAACAGCTGGGACAGCTGCAACAGGTTTTCAAACCAACCTCCCCAACGTGTTTGAAAAATATTGGCTGCCCAATATCCAGGCCAACGAGGTCGTGAATATGTGGAAAATGACGCAAATGCAGTTTTTTACAAAACCAGTTGAACTTCGACGTATGGTGCGCAACACCCGGATGCGGAGTTTCCTTTCAGGACCATATAGCCACGGAGGATTTTAGGCACGATAACTCCGGCGACCACATCACCAGTCGGAACGCCGGGAATTTTGACCCTGCAACGATAACCTTCGGGCCTGAAGTATCTGGCTGCCTGCACTGTGGTATCTCATCCTGCGATTGGCTTCCCCCCAAACAAGCACACGTTGATTATATTCAGTAAGCTGCTGAAGCACAGGACGCTTGGGGCGAATTTGTGTTAGACAAGAGTCTGGGGCTCACACAGGCGGGTGTTCGTCGGCGCACCGACTCCCTTCGCACATACGTCTGGGCCATCCTCAGCGCACAGGCACAAGCGCGCAGCTCTATATTAGGAACGGGAACAGCGTTTGATGCCCAGAAACAGTTCTTGACAAATGTCCAGGACGCCATCTCATCTCCGGTAGACCTCCCGGCGGCGATCAAGCGGTATCAAGACGTTTTACAGTATGCTGGCACCCCAGTGGACTATGTATTTGGAATCGGCCTATATATGGCGCCGAGCAACATGATACTACGACTCGACCGGGTTGACGGCTTCAATAATGAGATTGTGATTGCCACCACCCAGCAAAAGCTCGGTCGTAACGGGAAAACATGGCTATCATCCCGCCCGCCGCGGAAATGACAACTGCAACCGACGCCGATTTCGTTACTCCACAGCCACCGCAAGCGCCCGATGTCGGCGCAACAGGAGTCGGCGCACTGGGTGTGGACTGCATCAGCGTTGGACCAAGAGGGCGACGATGAGCCCCATTGTTTCGGCCTCGTGGCGATCAAGCTAATCGCGCTTTGGCTTTAGCCTAAGCCACTCTCGGGCGGAGAACAGTATGAGGCCTGCGAACGCAAGGATTATGGCCCAAATATTATTGGCAAGCCATCCGCCGGCTGGTGCGGGTGCGGGTGAGGGCGCGGGTTCAACAGCGGCACCGCTGCCTTTGAGAGCTAGAACTAGGGTCGATATAGTCATACAAAGCGGAAAAAACAGTTTTCATCCTGGACTTGCTGGAGGACCCCTATTGAGATGTCTTTCGACACATTGTGGTCCTGTGTCCCACTATGCGACACAACAAGACTTATCAGCAGCGCCCATGGATCTGGACTGACCCTGTGGTCTACGTCGTTGACACCGGTGACAGGCTCCATGATTACCTGCGGGGCTTCTACCAACACCTTCAGGGCGAGCCCACCATGTACGTGACTGCTCAGCCAACGCAGTGATGATCAAAAAGAAGGACATGCTCTCTGATCTGGCATTTTCGGGTCGGCATGCGGAGCAAAGCGTCTGGATATCCACTCAGAGGTACAACGCCGTCCTCAAGGATCTGCGCGAGCAAACGAAATGGGTCACCCTCTTTCATTGCAAGGACCGAGACTACTTTGATGACTGCCTTCGAGAGAATGACGTCATCCCAACAAATGAGTAGCGGCTGGAGGTTCGGCAGATGCTTTCAGAAACCAAGCACACCATGCTTCTGTTAAAGACTGCTTACAAAGTGCTAAACGCAGCTTAGCTTGTGATAAACACTGCTAGCTGTGTGATAAGCTGCTGGTGTGATATGCTGACAAGCAGGCTAACATGTGGGAAGAATTGGTTTCTCTGCTGCAAGCATAGCAGTGATTATAATGTTCGGGTGGTGCGCTTGGCAATATATTAGACTAAGGAGACGAGTCGTAATAGCACTGCTTAAAGTCAAGCGTACAATAAACTGCGACGGACTTCTCGATAAGATGCTGGAAGATGCATTCCCGACTGTCGGAATTACAAAGGAAACAACGATATAGCTCGTTACTTCGGAGCGGCGTCAACGGCTCGCTGCACTGGCTGTAGGGGGGCAGGCCGAACAGTATCTAGGGCGACGTCTCACAGCCGACCAGGCTGATAATATGGCAGACGCAGAGATTGAGAAATGATATGCCCGATACGAATCGCGGTTAGGCGCTGTTAGGCGCGGCGATGACAAAAACACTAGGGGCAGCAGATATTCAGCTCTACGCATGTTTCTGCCAATCCAGAATCAATCACGATTGGTTGATTACCTCGTGACTGACCCCTTTGTTGGGCATGCGCTAAGATCAGTTTGCTGCGAAATTTATCACAAGTTTTGTATGTTTTTAGCACAGCTGACAACTGCGTTGACCACATCTAAGCACTATTATTTTGGAGGCAAGCTCAGAAAATGTCGACACCGGAGGGGCATGACGCGAGACGGAGACAGCGCTGGACCAGCCGGCGCCCCAACGACGTAAAGACCCTAAAAGATAGCCAGCAGGAAAGTTAAGAAAGATAAAATGCTCGCTGAGCTTCGAGAGGCCAAACAGTTGCTTGTCGGAACGACTAGTCGAAACGACTCACAAGACTCCGCAGTCGGAACGACAACGATTCCTTCGGAACAACCATTCCTTCCGCACCATGTTTGAAAGGCGCAGGCGCCGACCTGGATCATCCCGTGTGTTGTTGGTGGGCTTGTGGAGGCGCCGACCTGGATCATCCCGTGGGTTGTTGGTGGGCTTGTAGTTGTATGTGCTCTATGGGTGGGCCTTTCGCGACAACCAGTTGCGGTTCCCGCACCGGTTCCTTTGGTTCCGAAGATGTGGTTGTTGGGCTTGGAAGGGTCGTACCCCTCCGCGCTTGCGCTGGGGCTTTTGGGTTTGCAATATCGCTTCGAGACCATCGACAAGCGACCACGAATCCCCTTCTCGATGAACAGGTACTGGTCGTAATCCGTGGCCGTGGTCTTGGGACTCAGTCGCAGCTTTAGATTACAGCTAACCCTAACCCTAACCCTAACCCTCGGTATTTCCCGGTTATATGGCAGTGGTCGCCGATGGAGTCCTCTTCCAGTGGCTTGCTGCAAACATGGCATGTAGTGGCTGTGTTATAGGCTTAACAATCCTACCGGGTCATCCTCATGGTTGTGGGGTTGGTCAACACAACCTTGATCCTGCGCTCCTCTTTCTGGATTGCTCAGAGGAAGTGCACCGCTGCCTTTGGCCTTCGATATTCTACCGGGGGCTCTGACTGACCATCAAAGCGGATGAGCACGTAGCAGTAGCTAAACATCTCGTGTTGCTGTGTCTTCTGTGTGTTGCGCTTCGTGGGGTCGAGTTTGGGCCCCTCGACCTTGGTGGTGAGGGCCTCGAAGTCCGCATATATGATGTAGAGGGCTGGGAACTGTTTGTGGTTGTTTTGGAAGACCAGCTAGTTGTTCCGCTGTGCTTGAGCTGACATCTCCGCCCTCACCGCCGTCTTCCCGATCCCCCGGCACTCGGGCTTGTGGTCCTGCAGGAGGACTTTCCTTGAGTAACCGTGGAAGCATTTATCACAGAAGTGTTTGCGCTCCCGGTGCTTGGACTGGTCCTAGAGAAGCCGGTTGAGGTCTTTGATCCATGTGTAGTGCAACTTGCCGGCCTTCTCAATCAACAGTAGGTTTATTCTTGGGATATCTTCATGCGGCTTACTGAGGCTGTGAACAATAACACCATTTTTCCAGCCAAAAACATTGATGGCCAGGTTGTTCTGTTTTTCAACTTTCTAGATTTGGGAGATAGGTGTTGTGGCGTCAATCCTTGTGAAGTCCATGCCATATATTGTGGGATACTGCGTGGGCAACTGGAAACATAGCTGATCGGACGGGAGGGCCCATCTGAGGCAGTGGTCATCCTTGTTTTTGACATTTACTACGGCCTTCTTGTGTCTCACTGCCGCTGATAGTGAGATGTAGGAACCCCCTCTCAGTGGCCGATACCTGGCTATATCCGGTCATAGAGTCGTGACTCTCTCAACAACCCATCCTGAGCCTCTCTGTGTCCATTTGTCGAGCATCTCCAGGAGGTGGGGGAAGGCATTGTCTAGCTCCTCGTTGATCTCACGAATCTGCAGGAGAGCCACCTACTTGTGGCGGAGCACATGGTCTGTGTACTCCTCACTATCATCTGGGCCGTCTTTACGAAGCTGGACCTTGAGTGCTAGTTGAAACTTGACTCCATTGAGAGCCTGAATCTCTTCGATGAGTTTCTGGTGGATCTGGGGGTGCACGCCCTGTATGAAGGCTCTGGGGTCTGCGGCAAGGGGGTGCCCCTGAGGACATCCATCTGTCAGCCCCTCAGAAACTTCCCTATCACCCAGGGGGTCTGCCTGAAGACTAGCACATTCGTATTGTCCTGTTCGCATTACGCAAACATTGTATTAGCGAGCGTACCTCACTATACCCCCAGTTACCTATGTAAACAGGGGGTAATGTGAGGTACCCGCGCAATAGGTAATGCGGTCAAATAGGTCACGATGCAGTGACTATTTTCGATCAATAACTTATGTTGTAAGCGATTGTAATATATATTTTCAATATTTATATTATTAAAATATATCATATCGATATCCCTTTAAGTAATATTTGTATATTTTAAATGTATTGATGTTCTCATGAAGCGCATGAATATAAGTATTAATTAATCCAGCTTATATTGAGGCAAATCACACAGCCTTAAAACATAGTGCTGGAGTATAAACCATAGTATCGTATATTATTCATAAGTATATCCCTATTAAACATTAATTACAATATGTATATATATTATTAAAACAGTAGATGCTACCGCTGTTTCGCTATATGTGATATTTATAACAAAACATTTTTTTTATTCGTCCGCGTACGGATTTCTGTCACACAAAGCGCCATTTTCAGTTCATATTTTGACCTGTGCATATGAACCGGACTCAGTTTAAACAACGCCCGATTCCGTCCAATTCAAATTTCTCTGCAGAATGTTCAGACTAACTACATAAGTAATGCTCCTAAATAAGTGTTAACGGCTGGAACATGGTCATCACTAAAAGGACGAAACCACAGTCGTATTATTGAAAAATAAGATTTACCCGAGACCTCATGGGGGCCGCCATTAATCCAGTGTAAACAATAGACCGTGTGATCACATTCCCTGAGTAGCCCCCGCTTAGTGAAACGGTGTGCTAATCATGATATTATGTTCCCCAATAATTGGAAACGGTTTGAATTTCTCGGTAAAAACTACGAAAGTCATAACAAACTAACGATGTATATCTAACATTGGATACGCGTAAACGGCATTACTCTCTCATCGGATCGTCAGTTGTCGTCGATAGCGATTTAACGTACTGATCTGGTCTTAATTTATTGTCAACTTTCAACGCCATTTACAGAATATGTGGCTAATTTTGGAAATAAATAACGGCTAATTACGATGACGTCTGCTCTGAAATATCTGTCAACTTGCGGACGTAATTTAAGGAAATCGATTATATTTTAAGGCTACATCTGTTACTAATTACGAATTCATGTATGGTCTTTGGCTACACCCGACACATTACACAGATCTAGTTGTAAATACACGTCGCTTCGTGTGGAAAAAAATCGATAATGCGCAGTGGTGTGTGACAAGGTATTGATCTGATGACACCACACAGCTGTGAAATAGTGCCAACCGTAAATTTTTTTCTTACAAAATTCGCGGATTCCGGTATATATTGTCCCACAAAATTCGTCGTGTTTTATAAACTGTACGATCATTCGGATTAATCGTTTTTTATCGTTACGGTAGCGCCGAAAAAGTCAGTGGCTGAAGTTTAGACATACAAAAACAACAACAACAACAACAGGCCGAAATGGCCAATTTTCGAGTCGTCGCGACGAAATTCGCCGCTTGTGGCCACCGGAAAGGGGCAAAGATGCTCCTTTCTGTGACAAGCCGCGAGTATCTACAACATTAAACAGAATTAGAACCATATGTCACAAAAACATGATTTTAGAAAATCAGTAATATTTTCCGTAAATGGCGTTGAAAAGTTGACACAAATTATATCACCGTATTTAGTTGTGCCGATATTGTTTTAAAAAATCAGTAATTTTTTTCCGTAAATGGTGTTGAAAATTGACACAAAATATATAGCCGCATTTATGTTTAGAAAATCACCAATATTTTCTGTAAATGGTGTTGACACAAAATTCAGTGCTCACGCGGAATTCAAATAAAAATAATAATAATTTAATAAATAGACGCCGAAGGCTACTGTGTTTGCGGCCAGTGAATTCTGGTCGTGGTAGCCACATGCGCAGTTCGAACAGTGTTGTGATCAGATGAATGATAATTATTATTTCAAATTCATAAAAATAATTGCTGTCCGAAAATTAATTAATTGTGACAGCCAAACAAATAGATTTTGTGACAGTAAAAACTTATATGTTATAGACAGTACCTCAAAAAACAAACTGTCTGTGTATATATTAATTAAAGACAGACACTTTCATCGTTGGTAAGTTTCTATCAATTTATAGCTATTTTTATTAAAGTCATAAAATTGTGAAAATATTAAAACCACATAAATAATATATATGGAGAAAACAAAAATATACCAAGTCGAGGTTTGAACCCCGACCCTTTCGGGAATCGGTAATTAAATCATAGAAGTCGGCGACCTTAACCTCACGACTATTGCGCCATTTACGATGATTACATTTATACAGAAGTGCTATCAGTATTACGCAACCATTTGAACGTAATAATTATTAAATTATTTGCAACTCCATCTACAACGATACCGTTACAGAGATACGCTATTGAAACAACATGTATTAGTACCCATAACATAAGGAAGTAATGTATCAATCATTATATATCACAGGAGATAGATTAAAACTATATGTACTAATAAACAGAACAATCCGCTTGGCTCGTATGAAAATAGTTCGCGTGATATTGATTATCTCCCTTGCCGAAAGTAGTTCACTGATTTATTAATTCCAAATAAGACGTGTTTGCGTAATGGAACAGCTGTAGGGTTTCCTTCTGGTAGTCTTGTGTTGTTCGGATTGACTTCTGAGGGGGTATAGGGTCAAACTACTTCTGAATGACCTTCCGTTTCGTCTGGATGTCTAACCGCGGTTTCGGGAAAGGCCGGTAGCTGCCTGGAAGCAGGGGCTTGAGTAGTCGCCTCTTCACCTCTTCCGGAATGGGCACATCCATGATAGTCTTGATAACGTCATGGTGAGGCTCGGGTGCCTGCAATTCTGCAACCATGTAACCAATTATGTAACCCTAACCCTAACCCTAGGTGTGTGGGCCGTCCCTTGGGCTCACCTCGTGGGTTTACCACTGGCTCTCCATTGCATTGTTGCTATAATCAGCAAGCGACATGGGTGCTCTGTGAAAAGGGGGCTGGTGTATTGCGTTCAGAATTGGGATGGGGGCCGTGGGGGTGGGGCGGGCTCCAGTGGGTGAGTGGCCCAGAACTCCTCTTGTTTATACTAGGGTTATACTAACCCTAACCCTAACCCTTCCCACAATTTACGGATATATAAACAATATAAAAGCAATACTATTTTCGATAATATAACATTTTATCGAAATTTAAAAACGAGCCTTGTTTTTATGTTGTGTTGATTTTATTACGAATTTTATTTGTCTATGCTTATTTAAAATGGGGAAAAGGAGGTGGAGGACATGGGGGGAGCCAAAAATGAAAACAATTGGAAATTAACTCCGAAATCTGGCTAGATAGCTTGGAAATGATCTAACTAAGAAAACAAAAGTTAAATTTTGAAAATGGGTCTACTGTTTCTGAAATTATGTGAAGATATCTATGGGTATTTAACATGGGAAAATGTTGTTGTTTTTTTCGCAATAAAATCAACATTGGACCATAATTCACGAAATAAAAAGAAGGCTCACTCTTAAATTTTGATAAAATTTAATACATTGAAAGAACTAATGTTTTGCATTGTGTATATATCCGTACAATTTGGACAGGTTTCGTGAAACTGACAGTAGTGTATATATTTAGCAAACAGCACACTGCTGTATCGCGATAACGGTATAATTATATTGCTTGTTTGGAACATGGCGGGTGTTTCATTGATATAATGGCGAACAGTGCAGCTCCTGATCAGACAGTGCACAGACTGAACTAGACCTTCAAGGGTCGCAAACCCATAAACCTCAATTCTCCAGTCACAACCACACGTATATGACACATGTATACATGTGTGCTATCCGTAAAGGGAACATGGACCAGTTGGGTGAACATTGTGAAATATGATTCCGTCTTGAATCATCGATTAGTATCATGGTTTATAGACGGAATTCAGTGGCGACCGAAGGCCGCCTGGATTCGTCTACTAGTTTTACTTTTTACCTTAGTGGAAGTTCCCCAGTGGTCATATCCCGGTCATGTGTATTACCGGTGTGACTAGAATACGAAAATAACTTTTCTTTTGAAAAGAATTTCTTTTTCTGAAAATGACATTTTTCGAAAGCGGACTTCTGGAAAAGATTCGTCTCCTATTTCCATGCCTATCCTGGTCATGCGCATAATGGGTATGGTTAGAATACGAAAAAGACATTTTTTTCTGAAAAGGATTTTCTTTTCGAAAAATGATCTCTGGAAAGGATTTGTGCACTATTTTCATGTTTTTTCTTTAGCGGAAGTGCTCAACTGGTCATATCCCGGTCATGCGCATCACCGATATGACTAGAATACGAAAAGGATTTTTTTTTCTGAAAAGGAGTTTTTAGAAATAATTCTGTGGCGGCCGATCTGCCTGGAATCATATACTACTATCATGTGTTTTTTCTTCCTTAATGGAAGTGCCCCAGTGCTCATATCCCGATCATACGCATTACCAGTATGACTAATGGACGAATTACTTTTATTCTGATTTCCGAAAAGGACTTTTTTCTTCAAATACATTTTTTTCGAAAAAAACGTCTGGACTTCTGGAAAAGATTGTCATATTCTGATAAGAACTTATTTCTGAAAAGGACTTGTCTAAAAAGAACTTGTGTATATGAGTATTGTCTGAAAAAGACTTGTAATAATGGTTAAATAATACCTGAAGGGGTGTTATCACGACTCGATAATGAACTTATGAAAGCATTTAATATATAGTATTAGACGTTACCGGTACACACGTATTACTATTGTACATGAAATAAGTATAAAATTAATCGTCTGTACATATACATAATACTCATTTCCATTTGATGTACATGATTGTCATGAAAAATTCCCATCTTGCCAGAGACTTGTAAAATAAATTAATCTCTGTCTTTCATATGGAAAGTTCAGATTCTGTGTTTATGTATGTTCGTTACATTACGATACTTCTGCATTCTATATAACTTTCATTTGACATTGATCTGTTACTCTTGAATCGAAAGTGAAAGTGAATGGATTTAACGTCACTACAAAAGCTAAGGTCATATAGAGAGTTCACAACAGTTGAAAGTCTCAAGCGACAGACCAGTGTGATGGAAATACCATGAAAGTATTTTTGATGCCCATTGCGAGGTATGATCCCACATCCTCCAAATTAGAAGTCTAATGTACTAACCCCTAGGCCACATAACCTCATGCCGGGGAAGTTACCAGCTTCATAACTGTGATGCCTACCAGAAAGCTGTGTATATGGAGTTGTAAACTGTCTCAGACCATAGTGTATTGAACTTTTCCTGACCACAATTTATTAATTTAAGCCAATCAATCCCCTTGTTATATCTTTTTAAAGATAGGTTACCCATTATAGGGTATGTTTAGAAAACCGATACAAAAACTTTTACCAAGTGTGAACAATATAATTGCTCACATTTCATCCACATGGTCACTTTCACTTCAACTATGATTGCCATATTCGACCATATACATCATGAAGCGATGTGAACATGTAGCGAACGAGCACAATCATGTATATATGCAGCTGCTGCTAATATCTCATTAAAACATAAATGAACACAGTAACATTTGCCAAACTCATTACATTATACAGGTATAATGCTCGTTAATACGATTTGGAAACGTAGGTTTGTGAGACATGACTATATATACATGAACGACGGATGCCATAGACAATATACTTGAATATGT
Organism: Conchocele bisecta; assembly: GCA_029237695.1. Classification (NCBI taxonomy): domain Eukaryota; kingdom Metazoa; phylum Mollusca; class Bivalvia; order Lucinida; family Thyasiridae; genus Conchocele; species Conchocele bisecta. Next base: position 86,320,571 of record CM055276.1, on the reverse strand, counting down.
CCTACCGGACTTGCAGCGTGAGCACATGCGACAGGCGTGGGAGTATACATGGACATGATTATGCACCGATGTCTGTGACGGAATGGTGAATTGTGTCATCCCTCATCAGACTGCGCATCAACGGCTTAATGCACGTTTTATCCACCGGAGTCTCAATTATACGACAAGTGGTATTACGTACAAAGGCAACAAAAAATATTACATGCATTTTTCTTCATTCAGGTAATTGTCTCATATGTCACCAGGCAAAACAGATGAGCACGAGTTCGAATTCGAACCGGCCACCCCTGGTTTACCTACCGTCACTCGGCTGACTGAGCAGACCGGAACAAGATGTACACATCCTCGTTCATCATACATGTTGCGAGTTACGTATCGTGATGTATGTCACTGTGACTGAATAAATGGGGCTTATTGGATTTGCAACCACTGCTGCTCCTGATCAAATGTCACACGCCTGGAGCCTATTAGCGTTTCATATTGCTTGTTGCAAGTACATGTATAATGGGTGTTTCATTTACAGAATGGCGAATGGTGCGGATGCTGATCAGACTGTGCGGTTTCACAAGCTGATCTGGATCCACACAGGTCGGAAAGCCCATATGCTCAAGTTCTCCAGTCACGGTGAGTTGTGCTCCTATATTAACCACGGTGTAGAATCTGAAAGAATTGATACTGTATCGCCAGAAAAAAAAGTAGGAAAGTGTGCCTGCCCCACACTGATGATGCCACCATTGGCAACCTTTATAGCAATATTGATCTGGTGTTGGGTGCATTAATTACACCCGTCGTAGACATACATATTATATACCAAATTGGAGCATAGAGACATACCTTTAATTTCATACGTTTACCATGAAAACAGGTATTATGAAATATGAATTATAAACTGTTTATAAAAGTTCCGTTTTTTACCACATAATAAATACACGAGTTTCGGCGAATAAACATGTCCACAAAAATGGCGACCGACAGCGCTTCTAAAAATAGGTAAATAAAATGGCGATACCTAAAAATAGTAACATATAACATCGGTAATTCGGGGACTAATGCTAAGGTGATTTTGTTGTACCCGGTTAGTTCGTTAAGAGCGATTGTACGACAATGCAGAGGTCCCGGGTTCGAGACCTGGTCCGGTTCACATTTGTTCTCGCCCTGTGACAAATACATCCTGGAAATAGCTGCAGACATGGGAACCTTTCCATAAATGAGACAAGCCATGTGAGTTTGTACCTAAGCACATTTTTTATAAAATATATTTACAGAAACGGTGATATTTTCTGAAAGATGACGAAAGATGACGAAATTTTCACAGCAAATTTGCTATGAAACTTTTGTCAACTTTTGACGTCATTTACGGAAAATATCGTAAATTTTGTAAAAAATTACATGAAAATGTTCCTACAGGTACACAATCACATGGCTTGTCTCAAATGGCAGCTCATGTCAACTACAATATTTGACCTGGACTGGAGAAATGAGGCTTATGGAATATATGGTGAGTCTAGCTCATGTCAACTGCAATATTTGACCTGGACTGGAGAAATGGTGCTTATGGAATATATGGTGAGTCTAGCTCATGTCAACTGCAATATGCGACCGGGACTGGATAAATTGGGCTTATGGCTTATATAGTGAGTCTAGCTCATGGACTGTTACTGCCCTCATGATAAGAATACTTATTGTTTATGACAAAGCAGACTGATTGATAAACAGTACAGACCCTGATCTGACTGCGCGTTTGCGGAGGTTAATCTGTGTCTACACTGGTGCCACAAGCCCCATTTCTCAAGTCACAGCCACGAACCAGTATAAATAGGTTACCGAACGTGAAAATCACTTCCCTTAGAGCTACTTATATGCTCTAGAATTGGCGAATTGACGTCGGTTTGAAATGCGCCAATGTCCTACCGTACGAGATTAATATATAATAACCCCGTGACTAACCATATAATAAGTATTGCTTGCATCAATGCACGTGACATAGGAATGAATATTGTTGATATATAGTCTAATGTAGACGCCCACCATACTTTTCACTGCCATTATCAGCGACTGTCATTTCACTGATGGGTTGTATAATTGCATACACATATGGCAACATAATTACATGTATGTCGCCGGTCAGGATAAAACTACGATTGAAGAGCTTCTTATCAGTATAGCTCGTACTCAGCTGGAACAGCCATAAACCTAATGCAGATGTCAATACAAAAGCAGTTAATTACTCGCATATCCATATTCGTTTGGGGTGGGGTGGGGTGGGGGTTGAGGTGGGGATGAGGGTAGGTAGGTCACCTGTCACGACACGACTACGAATGCAGAGCTTCTGCATATCAGTGTAACTCATAGTCAGCTATAAGATTAAACTGTATTTTACATTGATAATGCTGGTCCGTATTGTGGGAGGAAACCGAAGTATCCGGAGGAAACCCACAGACCAACAAATGCTCAGCTAGAATAGTCACGCAGCCTGATGTGTCCGAAACCAGTGGTTCCTCCATAAACAGTACACCAATAAAACAAATGCGATCTTATTTTGATGGGTTTCTTGGTCATTTATCTCAGCTGATACTGTCTGTTCATGATCGCATAGCACACACATATGTTTTAGAATTTGCATATGCTTGATTTACAGTGATATATCTAAATCGGACACAATGAGGGTGAAATATCTCTAAATCGGACACCCTGATGACCTCCCAGGGTGTCCGGTTTAAAGAACTCCCCAGGGTGTCCAGCTTAGAGAAGTCCTATTTTAAATCAGACATTTGATCATACTGAACCATAGCTGTATGTTGTGAGATCACGAACATACATTATCACCTGGTATAAATGACTAGAAACTCATCAAAAATAATAATACATGTGTTTTCTTAGTGTCCTGTTTAGAGAGGGTCCACTGTATTTCGTTACACGCATGTATTTAGTGGTCTAGGGGCGTGATGTTTGTGATGGTGGTGGTCGGGGTTGGGGAGTCCGTGGGTCACATAAGTGACTCTCCAATACAAGACGGGACTTATTGACGTTGTTACTCAGCTGGCTTACATAAATAAAATATCTCTGATTTTTACCAACTACATATTAGGCAGCAGGTGGTGGGATAGAACATGTGTTTTCTCTTATCAATACTGTTACCTCGCTCATTTATTGGTATCGTAATTACTAAACGAATTGTATTTACTGAGTTCATAAGAAACGAAGCTCAGGCGAGTTTTGATGAAATATGTCAATTATTCAACGGAATAATTCACAGTTGTATTGATGAAAAACAAGATTTACCTCACAAATCACGGGCACCACCATTGCACAAAACCAGCACAATATACCACGTGATCATCCATCGTGGTGCTATGAATCTCTATACATTGAATGTATACAATGCGAAAGCCGATGATATGCAACAACAATGTCCTGTCTGTAGTAATGGTAGCGGAGCTATAGTGTCATACAGCCTTCCCGTATAGAGTAGCAAATCAATTTGGCCAGTTTCACTAAACTTCGTACGACTATGATGTTCGTATGTGCCAATTTAAGATCATCCGGAAATTTCACTACATGGATTTACATTTATTGAGCATCGGCTGCTTATGCTCAATAAATGTAAATCCAATAATCGATTACAAGAACACATTGATGTGAAATGTACAGACTAATATAAGTTTGCACTTACAAACATATTAGTCATACGAAGTTCAGTGAAACGGCTCTCTGATTCTCAATTGAACTATTATTTATGGCATACAGACGTGTTTCAGTTGGGCTATTGTGTACATTGAACTGTTATCAGGCAGCGTGTATTCGGTCATTGTGGGGTGAGTTTATTCGTACATTCCAAGAATGTGTATACAATAAATTGTGTATGTCCACAAGTCTGCTGGTACTTTCGTTTCCATTCCAAAGAGTGTCCCCAACGGCAGGAATTCCACAGAGATTTAATTATTTGAGACGGGAATTAGACTGCCCATTGTAGACTTTGTCGAATTGCAGGGATCGATCTGCCGGTCGATTTATCTGGCATGGAATACATTTATCGGCCGCTGCCAATCAGTTATGGTTGAATACATTCATACATACATCAAATGCGTCAAAAAATACAACAAATTTAAAAATTCACTTATTTCAGCTGCAAAAAGCACTTTTTGCAGCTCAACTAAGTAACTTTTCAACATTATTAAAGTATTTTCACTACTCAATTTGAAAATAAATAATTATTTTCTCATTGCTGCGCGTATTTTATGCTCCCATGTTTGTTAATCAATGCGTATCCTGCTAAAGTAAGTGCGTAAATACGCTAATACGCATCGTATCTGGAACGCTGGCTATTCGTGTTAGTAATCATGGTTCTCTGGCACTAGTAGCCGATTTCACAAAAAGCGCTAAGTACACTTATCTTGTTAAGGACACTTTGAGGGGAAAACCTTCAATTTAAGCATACACTAATGAGTTTTTATTCAATGACTTTTTTCTAACAAAATAAAATGGCCGTGTAATAAATACAGTATAATAATTCTGAATTCTTTTAAGCATCAAATATAATTAATTCTCTATGAAATAATGCATTTCAGTAAACATAAATAAGACTCCCTGAAAGTATACCTAGATAGATAAGTATAACGTTCTTGTGATTACCACCTGAGTTGTACCTGTAGCCGATTTCATCAAAATGGCAAAGTATATTTTTCTAGCAAAGTATACTTTGAGGGAGACATTTTCAATTTAAGGACAAATTTATTATTTGTTATTATACTGAATTTATTACATTATCACAGCCATTTTGGCTGTGATAATGTAATAAATTCATTATAATAATTCTGCATACTTTTAATCATCATATATGTGCAGTGATTAGTTCTATATGAAATAATGCATTTTGAGAAAAATAAATGATTACTCCCTCAAAGTATACTTTGCTAGATAAGTACGCTTTGCAATGTTGGTGAAATAGGCTACTGGTCTGGAACATTTCTAAGACGAACAACGTAGTAGGTTTCTAAGCATATTTTATTAGCACGAAATTTATCGTATAGTGGAATTGTCCCAAAATTAGCCTAAATATGAGAGTCCCGCGTCGTTACCAATGCCCAGAATACCAAATGGCGCTCCAAGACGACCGACCTTCCAACCAGCCAATTTGAGTGTATAGCACCACTGAGCACTTTGTAAACTGAATACCAATCTCCGGGAAGTCCGTTATATAGCGTATGGATGACATTTCATGCTTGCATCATAATTACAACCTGTTTGTCTGGGTTCAGCCAGTCAATTGAAACGTGTCGGTAATACCGAGTTGAACGCTGAGGCATAGGCTATAAATGTTACATAAGTAGACTTAGATCAGTTGTTGAAATCGGCTATCGGTCAACAAATGGATGTCAAAATAGTATATTTAAGTTATTATCCTGTCAGTGCTCACTGTGACTATGTATCTGGGTATAGAAAGGCATAGTTAAAGAGAGTACCATAACCATGGTTATATAAAGACATAGTCAAAGAGAGTACCTTAACCATGGTGAAATAGCGACATGGTCAAAAAGAGTACTATGATCATGGTTCATAGCGCATAGTCAAATACAGTACTGTAACCATGATTATATAGCGACGTAATCAAAGAGAGTACCGTAACCATGGTTATATAGCGACGTAGTCAAACACAGTTCCGTAACCATGGCTATATAGCGGCGTAGTCAAATACAATACCATAACCATGGTTATATAGAGACATAGTCAAATACAGTACCGTAACCATGATTAGTTAGAGACATACTCAAATACAGTACCATAGTCATGGTTATATAGCGAAGTAGTTAAATACAGTACCATAAACATGGTTATATAGCGACGTAGTCTAATACAGTACCGCAATTATGGTTATATAGCGACGTAGTCAAAGAGAGTACCTTCACCATGGTTAAATAGCGACATGGTAAAAATGAGTACGGTAGCCATGATTATGTAGCGACGTAGTCAAATACAGTACCATAACAATGGTTATATCGCGACGTAGTCAAATACAATACCATAACCATGGTGCTCTATCGACGTAGTCAAATACAGTACCATAACCATGGTTATATTGCGATACAGTTCCGTAACCATGGTTATATAGAGACATAGTCAAATACAGTACCATAGTCATGGTTATAAAGCGAAGTAGTCAAATACAGTACCGTAAACATGGTTATCTAGCGACGTAGTCAAATACAGTACCATAGTCATGGTTATAAAGCGAAGTAGTCAAATACAGTACCGCAACCATGGTTATGTAGCGACATGGTCAAATATTGTACCGTAACCATGGTTATATAGCGACATGGTAACAATGAGTACCATGACCATGATTATATAGCGAGGTAGTCAAATACAGTACCATTACAATGGTTATATAGCGACATAGTCAAATACAGTATCGTAACCATGATTATATAGCGACGTAGTCAACAAGAGTACCGTAGCATGCTATGTAGAGACATAGTCAAATACATTACCATAACTATGGTTATGTGCAGACATAATCAAATACTGTACCATAACCATGGTTATATAACGACGTAGTCAAATACAGTACCATAACCATGGATATATAGCGACGAAGTCAAATACAGTACCATAACCATGGTTATATAGCGACATAGTCAAATACAGTACCATAACCATGGTTATACAGCGATATAGTCTAATACAGTACATTAACTATTGTTAAATAGAAACATAGCCAAAGAGAGTACCATTAACCATGGTTATATTGAGACATAGTTAAATTCAGTACCAAAACCATGGTTATATAGCTAAATAGCCAAATACAGCACCATAACCATGGTTAAATAGCGACGTCAAACAGAGTTTCATGACCATGGTTATATAGCCAGATTGTCAAATACAGTACGATCAGCATGTTTATACAGCGACATAGTCCAATATAGTACAGTAACAATGGTTATATAGAAACATAGCAAAAAAAGAGTACCGTAATCATGGTTATATAGAGACATCGTCAAATATAGTACCATGACCATGGTTATATAGTGACATAGCATAACACCGTACCATAACCATGGTTATATAACGACATAGTCTAATACAGTACCATGACCATGGATATAACCATGGTTATATAGCGACGTAGTCATATACAGTACCATAAACATTGTTATATAGAGACATAGTCAAATACTGTACCATAGCCATGGCTATATTACAATATAGTCAAATACAGTACCATAACCATGGCTATATAGAGACATAGTCAAATACTCTACCATAACCATGGCTATGTTACAATGTAGTCAAATACAGTACCATAACCATGGTTATATAGCGACATGGTCAAATACGGTACCATAACCATGGCTATATATCGACGTAGTAAAAAGCAGAACCATAATCATGGTTATATAGCGACGTAGTCAAATACAGTACCTTAACCATGGTTAAATAGTGACGTAGTCATATACAGTACCACAACCATGGTTGCATAGAGACATAGTCAAATAATGTACCATAACCATGGTTATATATCAACATAGTCAAATACAGTACCATAACCATGGGTATATAACGGCATAATCTAACACAGTACCATAACAATTGGTATATAGCGATGTAGTAAAATACAGTTCCATAGCCATGGTTATATAGCGATGTAGTAAAATAAAGTACCATAGCCATGGTTATATAGCGACGTAGTAAAATACAGTACCATAACCATGGTTATATAGGGTCGTAGTTAAATACAGTACCGCAACCATGGTTATATAGCGACGTAGTAAATACTGGTCAGCTACCATGGCTATATAGCGTCGTAGTCAAATACAGTAACGTGCCATTGTTATATAGCAACATAATCAAATACAGTACCATAACCATGGTTAAATAGCGACATAGTGTAATACAGTAGCATAATCATGAGTATATAGCGACATAGTTAAATACTGTACCATAGCCATTCTTATATAGCGAGGTAGTGAAATACAATACCTTAACCATGGTTATATAGCGACGTAGTGAAATACAGTACCATAACCATGGTTATATAGCGACATGGTGAAATACGGAACCAGATCCATTGCTATATAGCGACGTAATAAAATACAGTAGCATAACCATAGTTATATAGCGACGTAGTCAAATACAGTACCATAACCATGGTTGTATAGCAACATATTCAAACACAGTACCATAGTCATGGTTATATAGTGACGTAGTCAAAGACAGTACCGTAACCATGGTTATATAGAGACATAGTCAAATACTGTACTATAACGATGGTTATATACAGACATAGTCAAAGATTGTACCGTAACCATTGTTATATAGAGACATAGTAAAATACTGTTCTGTAACCATTGGTATGTAGAGCCATAGTAAAATATATTAACGTAACGTTATATAGGTACATAGTCAAATACAGTACCATAACCGTAGTTATATAGTGAAATAGTCAAATACAGTACCATAACGATGGTTATATAGCGACGTAGTGAAATACAGTACCGTAACCATGGTTATGTATAGATGTAGTCAAATACAGTACCGTAATCATGGTTATATAGAGACATAGTCAAATTCAGTACCATAACCATGGTTATATAGCGACTTAGTCAAATACAGTACCATAACCATGGTTATTTAGGGACGTAGTCAAATACAGTGCCATAACCATGGTTATATGGTGACGTAGTCAAATACAGTACCGTAACCATGGTTATATACATAGATAGTCAAATAAAGTACCGTAACCATGGGTATTTAGAGTCGTATTCAAAGAGAGTACCATAACCATGGTTACACAGCCACATATCATCATAGCGGGACACACATTTTGTACCCATACAAACGGGACTTCCGTAGTTCTGGATATTATACGTTTCTCCGATACTGGTGTGGCGTTATTATGTTTTCTATATGTCCCATTGCATCTGTATCTGAATGGATCGTACATACCAGGGGCGACAACCTCGATGGTAAGGTTCTTGTGTTGCGTGAGACCCAAACATCTGTACATGTACAATAATATATGTTACACGCACACAATTAATTATTAATACACTCCCGCCTGCGATTCTCTTACCAAGAATTGCAATCCAGCGGTCCTTGAATTGCAATTCGTCCCCTCTGAAATTGCAGTCTAATTGTGGTCCAATCGCGGTCCCGTTTTTGCGGTCAATCTTTCGCGATACCGTTTGTGCTGTCATTCTTTCGCGGTCCAGTTTGTGCGGTCATTCTTTCGCGATACCGTTTGTGCGGTCATTCTTTCTCTATTTGCGGTAAAAACTTAGCGTTACGCGTATATATACACCTACAGTGGCGCTTTTCTACTCCTTACCTATTTGTATATACTAATATCGTATACATATCGTAATCGTATATTATTGGTATATTTAATGAGCATATCGTATGATCATATACTATTGGTATGTGTGTACCGTATCATCGTATAGTACAGTTTGTTTACATTATACAAACGTAGTCTACGAATATTATACAAACATACGATATCCGTTCGTATATACGATATATCCGTACGCGGATATGGTATGAATATACATTGGGGTCATCGTGCGGTTAAAATATACCGATGACCCGGTTTTCATTTCGATAATCTGCCACAATTTTAAGTTTTTCAAAATGAATAAATTTTCAGTTTTACGATACAGAAACAATTTAAAACTGAGGATTGTGAAGTACGGTATCACAGTGCATATACATGTGTGTTCAATACAGTAATTCATCAGTAATTCTTCATATTGTACTCCGCACCACCGCCGGGGACACAAAACAATGACCCCCCGACTGATCAAGTTCCAAACTATTCCTGGTGCGATGGCCGACTGATAAAGTTCTAAACTAGTCTGGTGCGATGGCCGACTGATCGAGTGTTTTACTAGTCGTGGTGCGATGACCGACTGATCAATGGCTAAACTAGTCCCGGTGCGATGGCCGACTGATCAAGTGCTAAAGTAGTCCTGGTGCGATGGTCGACTGATTAAGTTCTAAACTATTCCTGGTACGATGGCCGACTGAGAAAGTTCTAAACTAGTCCTGGTGCGATGGCCGACTGATCGAGTGCTATACTAGTAACCTGGTGCGATGCGATCTGATCAAGTGCTAAAGTAATCCTGATGTGACGGCTGACTGAACAAGGGCTATACTCGGCAAGGCCGACTGATCACGTGCTATACTCGGCATGGTGAGATGGCCAACTGATCAAATGCTATACTGGGCATGGTGCAATGGGCGACTGATCAAGCGCTATACTAGTTATGGTGCGATGGCAGACTGATCAAGTGCTCTACTAGTCCTGGTACGATGGCCGACGGATCAAGTGCTATACTCGGCATGGCCGACTGATCACGTGCTGTCTTGGGCATGGTGAGATGGCCAACTGATCAAGTGCTGTACTGGGCATGGTGCAATGGGCGACTAATCAAGCGCTATGCTAGTTATGGTGAGATGGCAGACTGATCAAGTGCTCTACTAGTCCTGGTGCGATGACCGACTGATCAAGGGCTAAACTAGTCCTGGTGCGATGGCCGACTGATCAAGTTCTATACTAGTCCTGGTGCGATGGACGACTGATCAAGGGCTACACTAGTCCTGGTGCGATGGCCGACTGATCAAGGGCTAAACTAGACTAGGTGCGATGGCCGACTGATCAAGGGCTAAACTAGTCCTGGAGCGATGGCCGACTGATCAAGTTCTATACTAGTCATGGTGAGATGGCCGACTGATCAAGTGCTAAGCTAGTCCTGGTGCGATGGCCGACTGATCAAGTTCTGAACTAGCCCTGGAGCAATGGCCGACTATTCAAGTTCTAAACTAGTCCTGGTGCGATGGCCGACTGATCGAGTGCTATACTTGTCCTGGTGCGATGTCCGACTGATCAAGGGCTAAACTAGTCCCGGTGCGATGGTCGACTGATCAAGTTCTAAACTAGTCCTGGTGCGATGGCCGACTGATCAAGTTCTAAACTAGTCCTGCAGCAATGGCCGACTGATCAAGTGCTAAACTAGTCCTGGTGCGATGGCCGACTGATCAAGTGCTAAACTAGTCCTGGTGCGATGGCCGACTGATCAAGTTCTAAACTAATCCTGGTGCGATGGCCTACTGATCAAGTGCTAAACTAGTCCTGGTGCGATGGCTGACTGATCAAGTGCTAAAGTAGTCATGGTGCGATGGCCGACTGATCAAATCGCATGCCATAATAACTAGATGGTCATGGCCTGCATGTCGTGCTCGCCGAGGCATTTGATAGTACAAATATTTTTTTTACTGCAACAAAGCTTGAGCCCGTTGACGTAAAAACATGCCGCACGCGCCGAGGTTTTGATAGTATACCCAAATACTTTAACTAAAAAAAACACTTTAACCAAAAACTTTATCCTGAATGCACACCAATGTGCCGACTATATCGCTATGTCTGCAAGCGGGCCCAACACAAACTTTAAGGGAAATGTCAAAGTAATTTGACCGTGACATTGGGCACATATAAATAATAATGAAAATGTGGGTGACAAATACACATTATGTGAAGTTTCGAGTGAATTGGTGAAGCGGTTTCAGAGATATAGTGTTCTTAAAGGTACATGCCCACTCAGTAGGCACAAAATGTTATTTATATCAGAGACATCATCTGAGACATTTCGGGCAAAATAAACATTAATTCACCATTAATACACATATTTATTTGCATTATTATTCATTTTTTATCAGACGTAAATTTCCACACTGCTATCAGGGGCGATAACCGTGTTTCCTTAAAATGCTACCAAGACATTACTATTTATTTTTTGATGTGCAATGATCATACTTTATAATCTGTCGAAAACATTATTTTTTCAGGGGATCACATTTAATTAGTATAAGTCATTAAACAATATCATGCCCCATTTGCCTATGAAAATAGCCTGATATCACCGCGTGTCACTCACTATTAGTGAAATAAACATTACTAAATGATTATATCCATATAACGGGCACTCGTAATATTTAGAACTGGTGGAATAGTGACAAAATTATAAACTTATTTAATTCCTACAAATAACTGAGAATACACATAACTTTAATTGTTGTGCCTATTGAGTGGGTATGTACCTTTAATTAGCACAAATAATTAAAAAATATCATGCCTCATTTGAATATGAAAATAGCTTGATACCACCGCTAGTAATTATCAGTAAAATAAATATTACTAAATTATGATATATGGATAGCGGGCACACGTAATTTTTAGAACTGGTGGAATAGTGACACAATTATACACTTATTTAATTGCTATAAATAACAGTTTGTGCCTACTGAGTGGGCATGTACCTTTACAAACTTTAACCTCAAATAAAAAAAACGTTAACCGGACGCACGAAGTGACGTACATATGGATGTACGTACGTATGTAGGCCAATGTAACAACTATATTGCACTGTCTACATACAGGCATGTCAAAAACTTTGAGGTAAATTTCAAAGTAATTTGACCTTGATATTGGGCACAGGGGTTGCAGGGGTTGAGCATATAATGAAAATATGGATGATGATAAACACACATGTGAAGCTTCGAGTGAATTGGCAAAGATGTTTCTGAGATATAGTGTTCTTAAAAACCTTAACCTACGGTAAATAAAAACCAGATGGCCATGGCCCGCAGTCGAGCAGTAGTATATAGGGAGTCAAAATGATACCACCTACGGTGTTATCATTTCTCCACCCTATATACTACTCCACCGCCCCGCCCCCCCCCCCCCCCCCCCACGAAAAACACCGTTTCGTCCAATAGCACAAACTGGTCACCAACACAAAAACGTGACAATTGGTGTCATAAATACATCACGTTATTTTCAATTGAACTGATAAATTTAATAGGTTATAACAAAAATATTATAACAAAATGGATGATAAAATAGAATATAACGAAGATTACGATAAATTCTATACAATGAACACACTAGCCGGTATCGAATACACGAAATATCAGCGGAATTTATTACGCTACGATAAAAACGTTGCGTTTACAATATTATACCGGCGATTATACCAACTATACAAGAGGCAAATACAATCATTAAGAAGTATAACGCGTATCGGATATAAAACTAATATGTATTATATAAAATTGTTAAAACCCCACGATTTGTTTACGAATCTAAGTTTCTACGATACCGCTTTTACAGGTATTAAAAACCAATTATTAGTGAAATCATTAATGATGCAATTTCCTCCTCCAATATAGCTATTATATCCCTATAAATGTGGTCACTATGGTAAACAACTGCATGACAACGGCGTTCCTAAACGACCACTTGAGGTTGATACAAAAAAAAATAAATTCAGATAGCCAGTTTACATAGAAATATTCATAACCCGTGTAATTGTAACATTGTCGTCTACTTGGTGTGATTACAACATAAATTCGTTCTGTTCAGTAATAATTTTTTCAATTTCTTTATAAGCGATATCGTAGAAATGGTTACACGATTTATAGAAATGTATGGTGGTCAGTGGGTGTGGTAACGTGGCCCTAAAATTTTGTTTATGTTCCGTATGGAGGGGCCGTCGGAACAGCTGGGCTGTAAGGTGGAGGAATATCCTGCTGTTGCCTCAAACACGCGAATAAGCATATCACCTCCCGAGACGGGCGAGGAGATTTTTTCTCTCGTCGGCCCTCCCCTCCATAACGAGTTTTTTAATATCTTCGTCCGCCAGAATTTGTGGTCGAGCCTTGGACCGGATAGTACCCTTTAACTCCTGGTATCTAACCATCTCTTCGACGACCGTTTTGAACTCGCTATCTGATATATCGTTGTCGGCTATCGCTTTCGACACGATAAC